>NC_069421.1:37967262-38040145 GCF_026875155.1 Cherax quadricarinatus | reverse complement strand
TCCCCTTTTTTTTTTAATTTCCCATGCCAGCTGTACCGAGTGCATAGTAGTGCACGGTTTGGTTTTTCCTTTTGGGCCTTGGGTTTCTGTGACTGTATTCCCTGTTGGTGCATGTTTCCCTGTCTTACTTCTATCCTCCTAGCCCCCAACAAGGGAGCTCCCACCAGTTTTTTTGGTAATATTTTCCTCACTATTGCTAGTGGAGTCCTCTTGTTTGCTATTTCCTGTGGTATTTCTAGTTTGCAATATTGGTTTTATCTTTATCTTATCAATGGATTTCAGAATGGTGCTGGTTAGCCATGGGCAACCAAGCCATTTGTTTGTGATCTGTTTCTTTTTTTATAGGACAATGTTTGTTGTATAGTCTAAGTAATTTGTAAAGAAAAATATCTGTCCAGTCATCAATACCATTGGCCTTGGAGAATTCTGTAGGCCAATCAACAGTCTCTAGGTCAGCTGTGAACTTCCTTATTGAGGCCTCGTCAAGGAGTCTAAATGAAACTTTGTTGTATTCAAGTGGCGGTTTACTGTTTGTCAGGAGGAAGGTTAGGGTAAGTGGTCTGTAGTGCTATCTGTGATTATCCCTGATTTAAGGGGGGCTAGTATATTGGTCCATATGTGGTCTATTATGGTTGCACTTGTCTCTCGTCAGCCTGGTTGGTTTAGTTATTGTTGGTATGAGAAGTGTGTTTTTTCATATTGTTGATGAATCAGTTACAGGCTGATCATCTAGTAAGCCAAGGTTGATGTTGAAGTCTCCAGCTAAGAGAAGGTGGTGCTTATTCATTTGTCTGTTTGTTATTAGTGACTTAAATTTTCTCACTGAAATTTGGGATGTTTGTGTGAGGTTATCGGTAAATGGCCCCGATTGTTATAGGCGCCCCTTAAGGTTTTTTACAGTAAAATTAGCAAAATGTATTCCCCATATTCATCACTAAAGCAAGTGGTGTTAATACAAGATAATTGGTTAGAGTAATAGATTGAAAATACCACCCCCAACCTGGTTTGTTCTGCAGTTGTGAATTGCTGTGTATCCTGGTAGGGGGTTTAGATATCTATTGTGTCCTGCTTAAGCCAGGTCCAGTAAAAATAATGCAGGAAAAGGGGTGTCTTTAGTGATTCAAGGGAGTCCCAGGAGGTCATCATAGTGTTTGCTTAAGGACTGATGTTTGTAGTAAGTACTGTTTAGACTTTTAGATTGTTTAGGATAGTGGTGGCTGTGATGCTGTTTAATAAAGGCAGTTATTTTCCAATAGGTTTTGATTGTGTGTCAGATTATGGAGGTTTAGATCAGGGTCAACGTGATCAATCATCTTCTAGGTTTTAAAATTATGGTTATTTATATCCTGGTTGTGTGTTGAGTTCTAGTACTGATATCTGTAGTGGTGGGAAGTTTGGATAAGTTTTTAGCTAGAATATTTTGGTCATATAGAGTATAGTCACTACTACACATAATGAAGTTGATGTTGTCTATGTGTTGTGCTGGAATGAAACTAAAGTACAACTAGGTATAAATAGTAATATAAAAATACAAATTTAAAATAGAACAAGACTCTCACTTGTAATTGCACTAAGGTCTAATATAATGACTTTTGTGGAGTCTATGTTTTGAGCTAGAGGGGAGCTATAGTACAACTAGATTTAATCTAATAATATAACAATACAAATTAAAAATAGCACCGTCTCTCACTAGTAATTACACTATGGTTTTTAAAATAATGAATTTGGGTATTGACTTAGTACAACTGAGTTTAATCTGATAATATAAAAAAGGCACCAAGGGCTTTTCAATTGTAATTGCACTAAGGTGTTATATAGTTGTTTACAAGAATTATTGTATAACTAGATTTAAATTGACAGGATAAAATACACAAGTTAAGGTAGCAAAAGAATAAAAAAAAAAATGATAAAAATAAAAATGGCAATGACTTGGTTTTAATATGCTAGTAAGATGGTAGACAGGATAATATAAAAGTTGTAGTTGAAAATACTTTGTTTAAAAAAGTATAGAAAAAAAAAGGGCAATTAAAAAAAAGTTTACAGTAAGTTTGATCAATATAGTTTAAAGCAAAATTGGGCAATAATAGGGATTTTAGAATAAAATTGGGCAATAGAGTATTTCTTAAAGTGAGGTAGAATTATTGAGGACAAGTTATGGTTAGTTTATAATAAAATAAGATGGAACAGTGATGCGGTAAGTTGTAAAAAAGGAGATAGATTCTGTAGACATTAAACACAATTAAGACTATGAGGTAGAATGGTCGTTGAATACAACAATGACAATCAAAAGTAGTTGGGGTATTAGAATTTTAGTGGGGCACAAATTTATAACAATATGTTGTGTTATGCATACCCCTGCACTTCCAACATTTCAGGTATCTGGAACTGCAGTCACTTCCTGGGTGATCGATCACCCAGGCATTTGTCACAGAATCTTAGTACTTGGACTCGATGTTTCTGGTCAGGGACCGCCATAAACTCATCACAAGAAGGGGCCCAGTGTGGCCCAAAGCATAGTAAGCAATCAGTAGTGTGGGTGGAGGCAGGTGGAGTCTGGCCTTTCCACCTCTCTTTCACTCATCCCAGAGTGACAAGGGGTATGAGACTCGTTAGCAGTTGGCTCCTTATGTGGTGACACACTGGGTGGCCATTTAACATGATTGAAATCATTTTGCAGTGTATTCTACACATAAGCCACAATAATATTGCAATCCTTCGCTTATCTGAGCCCAGGTGAACCTACACTTGCTGAATCGTTATTTCAAGTACTCCAGAACTTTCTCTGGCAGCTTCCTTAGTACAGCGGGACTGAAAACCCAGTCACTCTTCTCTACATTTATGTAGGAGAGTAGAGACTGCAAACAGTTTCAAGTGTGATTCTGAACGCTTGCAACTCTGACAAACAATGGGTGGGGGGTTCAGATCGAGCCAGTCAAAATGCGTGTTTGGTGGTAATCATGGCCCTTGTCACAGTGTGAGGGAAAAGTCATTACGAAGGGGGTTATGGTTGTTCCCACTACTTGGAACCATACTACCATCTAGTGGCCTGAGGCTAAACTTCAGTTTCTTTAGGTCTGATTTGCTTTAATTTCTACACCTGGTTCGATTCCCAACCAGAGTAGAAACATTGGGCACATTTCTTTCCACCTGTTGTCTATGTTCCCCATCAGTAAAATGGGTACTTGGGTGTTAGTCGACTGGTGTGGGTCGCATCCTGGGACACTGACCTAATTTGCTCGACATGCAGAGCATAACAAGGGACTTTCTATATAGTAGTATGTCATTGTTCTCAGCTATGGTCTGTATACCTTGTACATGTACTTGTATACCTTGTACATGTACTTGTATACCTTGTACATGTACTTGTATACCTTGTACATGTACTTGTATACCTTGTACATGTACTTGTAGTAAATAAAGATATTATTATTATTATTATTATTATTATTATTATTATTATTATTATTATTATTATTATTATTATTATTACAGTAAAACTTCGGTTTTAGTATTTAATCCGTTCCAGAAGTTCGGTCTAAAACTGAAACTTACGGAAACTGAATCAATATTTCCCATAAGAAATAATGTAAATACAATTAATCCATTCCAGACACTCAAAAATATTAACAACAAATCATACAGAAAACAATAAAAATAAGTATAAATGACTAATTTTAATGATAAATGAACATTATAAACCTTTTGTGAAAAATATTTTAATTTTCCGAAGCTATTACCTGGAGAGAGTTCCGGGGGTCAACGCCCCCGCGGCCCGGTCTGTGACCAGGCCTCCTGGTGGATCAGCGCCTGATCAACCAGGCTGTTGCTGCTGGCTGCACGCAAACCAACGTACGAGCCACAGCCCAGCTGATCAGGAACTGACTTTAGGTGCTTGTCCAGTGCCAGCTTGAAGACTGCCAGGGGTCTGTTGGTAATCCCCCTTATGTGTGCTGGGAGGCAGTTGAACAGTCTCGGGCCCCTGACACTTATTGTATGGTCTCTTAACGTGCTAGTGACACCCTGCTTTTCATTGGGGGGATGTTGCATCGTCTGCCAAGTCTTTTGCTTTCGTAGTGAGTGATTTTCGTGTGCAAGTTCGGTACTAGTCCCTCTAGGATTTTCCAGGTGTATATAATCATGTATCTCTCCCTCCTGCGTTCCAGGGAATACAGGTTTAGGAACCTCAAGCGCTCCCAGTAATTGAGGTGTTTTATCTCCGTTATGCGCGCCGTGAAAGTTCTCTGTACATTTTCTAGGTCGGCAATTTCACCTGCCTTGAAAGGTGCTGTTAGTGTGCAGCAATATTCCAGCCTAGATAGAACAAGTGACCTGAAGAGTGTCATCATGGGCTTGGCCTCCCTAGTTTTGAAGGTTCTCATTATCCATCCTGTCATTTTTCTAGCAGATGCGATTGATACAATGTTATGGTCCTTGAAGGTGAGATCCTCCGACATAATCACTCCCAGGTCTTTGACGTTGGTGTTTCGCTCTATTTTGTGGCCAGAATTTGTTTTGTACTCTGATGAAGATTTAATTTCCTCATGTTTACCATATCTGAGTAATTGAAATTTCTCATCGTCCAACAGAAAGTCGTCTGTGTTGTTCCAGGGACATAGAAGTGTAACTAAAGATTTTGAATTAGGAACCCCACAGGGAGGTGTGCTTAGTCCCACCCTTTTCAACATTTTGATTAATGCCTTACTTAATGCCATGCCTAGCCAGCCCCATCATTATATGGTTAGTTTTGCTGATGACATAATGATTCACACCACCGGATTCTCCAACACCCAAAACATTCTTAATCATGTTTTAGCCTCGTGTCAGGACCTGGGGTTAATAATCTCAGGGGATAAAACAAAGATACTCAACAGGCGTCCTCCTCGGCAGAGGCACAGTTCGTCAGATCCAGTTGCATGATGGGTCTCTTCTAGAATATGTAAGCAGATACAGGTATCTAGGCTTTGAGGTTCCACTACTTGGACCTGTTGTAACGAGACTTTGTCGCCAATACAAAGAAAGGCTGAGAGCACTTAGAGTTGTGGCAGGTTTTCATCCCAGGTATGGTGCTAATGTTAAAATTGTGAAAATGATGTATCTTGCTTATATTAGATCATTGGTTGATTATGCAGCGCCACTACTTGCACTCGTGTCTGACTGGAAGCTTGGAGGGCTGGAAAAACTGCAAAACGAAGCTATGAGGATCATCCTAGGATGCCCTCGTACTGCTAAAATTTTAAATATGCGGAAAGAACTTAATATTCCAAGCATTAGAGATCGTGTTACTGAAAGAAATATCCTTATTGGGGTCAATATGCTTAGGCTAGCCCATTCAAACCCCTGCACAGAAGCCCTCCAAACTTTCCTCAGCACTGGTGAACATCCTTCCAGATGGATCGAAAAAAACTGGAACCGACCTCCGCATGAACCAGCTACATGATCTATATCAAGTTGGACAACAGAGACATTTCCCTGCTCCATGGGATATTACCCCATTCCAAACTACCATTCCTCCATTTCCCCCCAAAACTCTTCTTAAATCACAACCAAAGCTTCGTCTTGAAGCCAAACATGATGCCTTAAGCTGTATTGATAACTTAGTCACACAGAACAATCTTTCACAAATTATTTACGTCGATGGTTCTGTTCACCAGTCCACTGGTGCAGCTGGTAGTGCCGCTGTTGTCACACAGAGTGATGGCTCTCATAAAGAAATTGGAGCACGCATCAATAACTGGGCCTCTACCCTTCAAACAGAACTGTTTGCCATACTCCTTGCACTCAAATGTGTCCATGTATCTAAGGTTGACACTTTAATTGTAACTGATTCTCTGTCATCCATAAATGCTCTCAACTCATTAAGTATAAATTGTGGCATGCTTTTGTCAGAAGCCAGACACAGGTATGGTAAGATTGTGGACAGTGGAGTCAGAGTGCACATGCTGTGGATTCCATCTCACATTGGTCTTCAGATGCATGATAGAACTGATAAATTGGCTAAGCTGTATGCTTTCAAAGAGGGAGTAGATTACAATCTTGGCTTGTCAGGTAGTAGTTTGAGAACAATAATACGAAAAGAACTTCAGCTGAATTTTATGGACTTAAGGCTCAGGGAGATTGACACCAGTGAGTCCATCTATCATCATTCTATCATGCAGGAGGAGCCACATGTCTATGGTGCATCCAACAAGATAAGTAGACTCTTGGATGTCACTACCGCCCGGCTCCGGCTGGGTTACAAGTATCTGTGGCAGGTTAAATCACCACCACCAGATGTAGACCAAACGAAATGTAAACTTTGCCAGATGGACTATTGTCACACATTGCGTCATTATGTACTGGAGTGTGATAAAATTAATGAATTTAGAAACAACTCACTCAGAAGTGTTCAAGAAATGGCTAAGTATTTTATCCACAGTGGTATATTGCAGACCATTCTGGAGAAATACCTGACTTTGCTAGCTGTAAATAAAGCATTACCACATGTGTGCATGTGTGTGTGTGTGTGTGTGTGGTGTGTGTGTGTGTGTGTGTGTGTGTGTGTGTGTGTGTGTGTGTGTTGTGTGTGTGGGTGTGTGTGAGGGTGTGTGTGTGTGTGTGTGTGTGTGTGTGTGTGTGTGTGTGTGTGTGTGTGTGTGTGTGTGTGTGTGTGTGTGTGCGTGCGTGTGTGTGGGTGTGTGTGAGGGTGTGTGTGCGGGTGTGTGTGAGGGTGTGTGTGCGTGTGTGTGCGTGTGTGTGTGTGTGTGTGTGTGTGTGTGCGTGTGTGGGTGTGTGTGTGCGTGTGTGGGTGTGTGTGTGCGTGTGTGGGTGTGTGTGTGTGTGTGTATGGGTGTGTGTGTGTGGGTGTGTGTGAGGGTGTGTGTGTGGGTGTGTGTGAGGTGTGTGTGTGTGGGGTGTTGGTGTGTGTGTGTGTGGGTGTTGTGTGTGTGGGTGTGCGTCCTTGTGTGTATGCATATATTTGTACGCTCGTGTGCACATGTCCGTGCGTGCGCCCTCGTGTGTGTATGTGCGCGCGCGCTCGTGTGGGTGTATGATCCACTTAATATTTGTATTTATAACTCATTACAATTGTGACCAGGTATGGACGTATCAGTGGTTCATTACTTTGTAATTTGTTCATGACTGTAACCATGTATAGGAGTGAAGCTGATTCATTACCTCTGTAACTTGCCATGATTAGTGACCAGATCTACCTGGAGTTCATTACCTTTGTGACTAGTTCAGCTATCATAACTTTGGGGTCCAGTCCCTGGACCAATTATGTACCTCTGTAATCTTTTGACTACCGCCCACAGGATGGGTATGGGGTGCATAATAAACATATTAAACTAACTAAACTGAACTTCATATTGTTTTCTGCAGCCCACTGAAAGATTTGGTTGATGTCCGCCTGGAGCCTTGCAGTGTCTGCAATGGAAGACACTGTCATGCAGATTCGGGTGTCATCTGCAAAGGAAGACACGGTGCTGTGGCTGACATCCTTGTCTATGTCGGATATGAGGATGAGGAACAAGATGGGAGCTAGTACTGTGCCTTGTGGAACAGAGCTTTTCACCGTAGCTGCCTCGGACTTTACTCTGTTGACGACTACTCTCTGTGTTCTGTTAGTGAGGAAATTATAGATCCATCGACCGACTTTTCCTGTTATTCCTTTAGCGCGCATTTTGTGCGCTATTACGCCATGGTCACACTTGTCGAAGGCTTTTGCAAAAGTCTGTATATATTACATCTGCATTCTTTTTGTCTTCTAGTGCATTTAGGACCTTGTCGTAGTGATCCAGTAGTTGAGACAGACAGGAGCGACCTGTTCTAAACCCATGTTGCCCTGGGTTGTGTAACTGATGGGTTTCTAGATGGGTGGTGATCTTGCTTCTTAGGACCCTTTCAAAGATTTTTATGATATGGGATGTTAGTGCTATTGGTCTGTAGTTCTTTGCTGTTGCTTTACTGCCCCTTTGTGGAGTGGGGCTATGTCTGTTGTTTTTAGTAATTGAGGGACGACCCCCGTGTCCATGCTCCCTCTCCATAGGATGGAAAAGGCTCGTGATAGGGGCTTCTTGCAGTTCTTGATGAACACAGAGTTCCATGAGTCTGGCCCTGGGGCAGAGTGCATGGCATGTCATTTATCGCCTGTTCGAAGTCATTTGGCGTCAGGATAACATCGGATAGGCTTGTGTTAATCAAATTTTGTGGCTCTCTCATAAAAAATTCATTTTGATCTTCGACTCTCAGTCTGGTTAGCGGCTTGCTAAAAACTGAGTCATATTGGACTTGAGTAGCTCACTCATTTCCTTGTTGTCATCTGTGTAGGACCCATCTTGTTTAAGTAGGGGCCCAATACTGGACGTTGTTCTCGATTTTGATTTGGCATAGGAGAAGAAATACTTTGGGTTTCTTTCGATTTCATTTATGGCTTTTAGTTCTTCCTGCGATTCCTGACTCCTAAAGGATTCTTTTAGCTTAAGTTCGATGCTTGCTATTTCTCTGACCAGTGTCTCCCTGCGCATTTCAGATATATTGACCTCTTTTAGCCGCTCTGTTATTCTTTTCCGTCGCCTGTAAAGGGAGCGCCTGTCTCTTTCTATTTTACATCTACTCCTCCTTTTTCTTAGAGGAATAAGCCTTGTGCATACATCGAGTGCCACCGAGTTAATCTGTTCTAGGCATAAGTTTGGGTCTGTGTTGCTTAGTATATCTTCCCAGCTTATATCGGTTAGGACTTGGTTTACTTGGTCCCACTATAGTGCCTAATAGGTGTTTAATGTGTTGATATGGGTCAAAAAAAGCTTTTGAAAATGGAAGAGAACCAACAATGGAAATAAAGGACCCCAATGGAAATAAGTCACTCTGTCTGACTTTTTTGGGTTATCCCAGGTTCTCTACACATATGCTGCTATGTATGATAATTCTATGTAACTGTATTGTGTATACCTGAATAAATTTACTTACTTACTTACTTACTTAACAGGGAAGCTCTGCGCCTGCGCGGACGGGTGGAGGGGAGAGGAGGTGGGAGTGTTTTGAATGGAGTTAAGAGGCTGGCAAAAAATGGGACCAGAAAATTGGCGTCCACGGCGGCCTAAGGGTTAATAACTGTTCCTGGTGAAGAGTGAGGGAATGTGATTTACAGGACCACCGTAATAAAGTGGTAAAATTAGTGAATAATGGTAGGCACCGGTGGGAACTGGTGTGACGCCATGGAGTGTGTTCAGGGGAAAATACCCGGGATTTAATCATCACTCATTGATCTCAGATCTTAATGGAGTGACCTCTAATGTGCATAATAGTTATGAGATGGTAAACTGTATGGTGGGCTGTGAAGTAATCAGTGATAATAACACCAAGTTAAGAGAATGTGTGAAGTGAAATGAGTCGCCGTTCTCCGAGTGAGCATCTTTTAACCTCATGGTTCCTGTCCCGAGGATTGTGAAGTTTATGGAGTCATGACTTCTAAACTGGGACAAACCAATGGATACCTCATCCTGCTGAAATAAGAACCGTATCGGTGTAGCAGGACATCGAAATGAGATGGTGAATGGAGGAAATAAGGAGCATCAATCACCCACAGTTAAGTAACCCTTCTAGTTATAGCAGACTGATACTGGCCAGTTAGGTGTGTTGTAATTGGATAGGTTGTGGGTGATCCAGCTACACCAAGTGACCACCAGAGAATATCTGGTAAGTGGTGAGATTATGTACAAGAGTTCTTTCCTTGATGGATATATATATGTGTGTAACCTACTCCCACCTTTCATTCAGTCAAACCAATATAATCTATACAGTCTACAATTAATTAGTAACACCGTACTTGTGGGTGCTATCCACTGCATACTGGTCTCGGATAGATATGGGTAAGATTGTGAGGTCGAAGGAGCCACCTGCAGTGACCAGGGGTGGCTAAGTTTCTCACATGTCTACATGGGGTAACTACTGTAAACAATATATGGTTGTCGCCTCCCAATGAGATTATGTGTATGAATGTAATGTTGAGGTACATACAGGTAACCCCATATAAAATTTTCCATACCTTCATTGAAGACTCTTTTTGGCGTACTGAAGAATGCGAGGAGAGGAGGAGTTGAGGTTATTGTTTGGAAAGGTAATCACCCTCCATAAGGACTTCAGGTATCAAAGCCATCTCTGGGGTTACTTCCCTTATTTGTTTTTTACTGGCACTGGACCCGTGTCGCACTAAAAATATGTCCAGAGGGCTTTGCTTCTGGCATTTCTTTAAGATTTGCCTAAAATGGGACAAGGCATTATCACTGAACATTTTGCAGATATGGCTTGTATCAGCTATGTCACTGAAGAAAGCACCTTCTCCCCTCTCTCTTTCTCCTCTGAAGCAATTTCCTCAGCTGTGGTCTGTTGCTGTTCCAGATGAAGATCTTGCAGCTCTTCAGAGGTTAGCTCTTCTCAGTGATCCTCCGCTAGGAACTTTCTTTGGGCCCATGGTGTCTTATTTTGCAGACGCTATCAATAAACAAGCACAAAAACTGCATAATGCTTCAGATGGATGCTCACTCAGCCATTGACAAAGCCAGACTGACAGGGTTCCCAGGCGGGCAGATGCGTATAATACATGTGATTTCCGGACTGAAGTATGAAAACCAGACCAAAATTTAGCCCCAAAAAGTGTTCTAAATCCGAACTGTAAGATATGTGTACAAAACCCAGAAGTCCACTGTTTGAAGAGTCACTTCACCTCCACTCCTCTCCCGATCAGATATGATGATCTACCAGGAGTATTTATATTCTTTGTTACTGAATTACCTGGTTAGCAGTAATGATACTGAAGTAGAATACCACCTTTGTCTTTCTTCAATGTTATACTTATTAACCCGTATATAACCAGTGTTGTTGTTATTATCAGCTCTGCTGCTGGCCTGGTCAACCAGGGTAGACACTAGTAACTGGAACAAGATCCCTGTCAACAGGACATAGCGGGACATAACGACTCCTCATCTCTTTGATATCTGAAGTTCGGTACTGAGACCAAGTATCGACAAGATTTCCAGAGCATCAGACGAACACCGACACCCAGGATAATCAACACTGTTTCTTTTAAAACAACACAGAAGGCCATCTTGGACGTAAGATGCTCCTGTCTCAACATCATACTGGAACTGCAGCAGCTAATTTGATTTTACTTAATTTTAAGTCAAATCCTTAGTAAATTATCTTAGTTATTATTCCTCAAGTTATTCATTATTTATTTTACCATTTTTTGTTCAGGCAGAAGACGTTACCCTGACACACATTAACTTAGTTCCAGGATCTGGATGACATGCTGATAGTTCACTTCTGTAATATCAAGTCCTTTGATGAGCTGATAAGCCTCGCCCCTCAACTGCGTTCTCGGGTAATTACATTTGGCAGGATTGTCGAGATAGGCCCGTTCGCGAATTAGGGACTGGAAACTCACAATAAACTCTTCAAATTCGCTCCTATTACATGTAGGTAGCTGTATTTCCGGTAATCTTAACAGCATCTGCGGGCAAGAGTCATGTCCCGGCAGCTCCTGGGATTTGGTGGACGCCACCTGTGTTATCTCGCTGGCCGAGCTCTCATCTGTAGCTACATATAGCCTCTAATACATAGTCTTCCCTATCAGGATAACTCTCCTGAACTTCAGCCAGTTCACATCCTCCTCTGAACCCTTCAATAAGGCTTAAAGTTCTTGAGATGCGAGGGTGTAGGCTCGTTACCTCTCCTCCAAAAAAACTCACATTAGCCTCCAATAAGAGGAAATCCTCTGGATCATCCTGAATCAGTGTCTTACAGGCATTAATAGTCCTGATGATGAGAGATTGCTAGCTGTGGAGGTTCTGCCAACAGATGGCTAGTGTTGTCAAGTCGTCTGCAGGACTTGTGATGAGATAGTGACAGGTTGATGATGCTCCTGCAAGCAGTAGATCCTGGCGCAACCTGCTGCCGTTTGCAATGGCTGTCTGGCTGTCCTGCCGAGGAGATACAGGCACCTAGCAACATCTGTTGTTGGGGCAATGATTCATTCCCTAGAATGTTCGTTAACTGATCATTACTCTGTAATGTGTTCATGATTGTAACCATGTATTAACGTGTTTGTGATTTATTACCTTTGTAATTAGTCATGAGTGTGACCAGCTCTACCTGGAGCTCATTACCTTTGTAACTTGGTTACGACTGTGAACAGATCTAGTTCATTACCTTTGTAACTTGCTCAGCTATCAAAACTTTGGAGTCCAGTCCTTGGACCCATTATGTACCTCTGTAATCTTTTGACTACCGCCCACAGGATGAGTATGGGGTGCATAATAAACATATTAAACCAAAACCTCACAGGTTTATAACACTGTGTAGTAAATGTGAGTCAGTAGTTCAGGACAAGGACCTTCGACCACCTGCCAGGTCTGGCCGTAGTGACAGTTCCTAAACGTGTGTCCCCGGTGTGTTCCCGCTGTGTTTTCTATGTCAAACTCTAGTGTAAACTACAGAGACCCAGTGTTGGGAAGATGTCACAATACGGCGTCGGGTGTGCAGTGTCATTGGCACAACACTAGGTGATGCCACTGTCGTGGTTTATGGCAGCCTGTCCTAGAGACAGGATGCCACCGTATTAGAATTACACACAATGGCCATGGTGCCAACATAATGAAAGATATGCAATTCCTACTGCAAAAGGTGCTCAGTTGTATGTATAGCGAAGGATGTCTCCATAGTCAGATTACCTCAAAATAGAGCGAAAAACCAACGTCAAAGACCTGGGAGTGATCATGTCGGAGGATCTCACCTTCAAGGACCATAACATTGTATCAATCGCATCTGCTAGAAAAATGACAGGATGGATAATGAGAACCTTCAAAACTAGGGAGGCCAAGCCCATGATGACACTCTTCAGGTCACTTGTTCTATCTAGGCTGGAATATTGCTGCACACTAACAGCACCTTTCAAGGCAGGTGAAATTGCTGACCTAGAAAATGTACAGAGAACTTTCACGGTGCGCATAATGGAGATAAAACACCTCAATTACTGGGAACGCTTGAATCAATAAGGGGCCGACCAGGCAATTTTCCGCGCGTCCAAAAAAAAATCGAAAAATTATGGAAATTGAGTTATATGTACAGAAAAAATAGCTTAACTCTTTGGCAACACAATGGTACCAGAATGAATGTTCTACGACGTTTCTATAAGAAATTACAGTCATTTATATCAGGTAAGGTGACGGTGATGTTGGTAGCGAGTCTGCTCACGGCACATATATTTTTTGGAGTTTTTTCCTTGTTTTTTATCGCTTTTTCTTGCATTATTCTTTCTAATATAATAACTGACTATTTGGCATCATATAAAAGTAGGCGGAGCTTATCCGTAGAGTGCCAGCCAATCAGGCACCATCTGGGAACACTCGGCACTGTTCCCGCTCCAGAGAGTGCCAGGAGCAATCACTTCATTATTATTTATTTATTTATTTATTTTTTTATTTATTAACAATTTGAGCATACATACAGAGGTACAAAAAAATACAGGTAAGAGCAGCATGCCAAAGCCACTTATAAGCATAGCATTACGGGCTGGCTTACAATTAACTTAAGATTAACTAAGCAATGATGAAATCAGTGATAAAACATTAATGTAAACAGATAACTATAAAGTACAAATGAGTATTACAAAAACAGGTCATATGGTTGCTTGCATTGCTGTTCATTCAGTAGAATGGAGTATTCTGTTAGGTAGTGTATTTAAAAAATAATAAAGTTAGATTGGGTTTTAGGTTTAACATTTATGTGATATAATTGTGAGTAACATTCAGGATGTACAATTTATAAGGTTCAGTTATTCAGTATTTATTTGGTTTTGGGTGAGTAAGTGATCTTTGAGAAGAGACTTGAATTTATAAACAGGTAGTGTTTCTTTTATATTTACAGGTAATGAATTCCAGATTTTAGGGCCTTTTATGTGCATTGAGTTTTTGCATAGTGTGAGATGGACACGAGGAACATCAAAGAGTGATCTGTGCCTTGTGTTATGGTCATGTGTTCTGTTGAGGTTGGCAAGATGTTTGAGGGGAGGGTTAATATCAGAGTTAAGTGTTCTATGTATGTAATAAGTGCAATAATAAGTATGGATGTTTTGTATGGTGAGTAGGTTGAGTGTTTTGAATATTGGTGGAGTGTGCTGCCTGTAGTGAGAATTTGTTGTCATTCTAACTGCAGCCTTTTGTTGGGTAATTAGTGGTCTGAGATGGTTAATTGTTGTTGAGCCCCATGCACAAATTCCAGCTTATATATCAACTCTACGGCTTATTTGTCTATCAGAATTGATCTAATGTGATATAATAAACACTATAAATAACATATAAACATGTTATATACTCTAGACTGAATAAAATAAGCCATAATATGGCGAGAGGCCATCGGGAATATTTCGATATAAATGAGTTACTCCTCTCATGTCATATTCTTTTGTCTCTGAGTAAGAGAAAACAGTGTTTTGAAGAGGATAACTGCACTAGAACACCAGTTTACTAAGAAATACACCGAAATGAACGCGATTTTTGCGATTTTTTTTTTTCGAGACGGGGGGCTGGCCGGCCCTCCAGGCCAATATCTCGGAAGTAACTTATTCACTTATTTCGCTAAGGTACGCCTTTATTACTTAATTAAGTGGAATAATATTCACAGAAATTGTAAAATAATGATTTCTCTAATTTCTCGTGGCACATTTGTGGAAATATTCCAAATATTTTGAGAGTTATGTGGGAGTAAAGGGCAGAGTTTTTACAACATTCCAAGAACTAGCAAAGTTTATTGTTTGTGAAATAAAGATAAGATATTTAGAGGAAATTAAACCATGAGAAATTCGTACAAGCATTGTTCTCTGGGCACCAAGTGTCCAAACAACCTTAAGTCGTCCCATATAGGATCACTTTCCTGCCAAAGGGCATTTTCAGTAAATTAGTTCTTTCTCAGTTGTTGTTTGAGGTATCTTATTGATAAATATTTACAGCAACTAGAGAAAATACTTCGTCGTGTGCACCAAAACTGAACGAAATCGGATGGTAAACAAAAAAGCAACAATTAACTGCCTGGTCGCACCCTTTGAAGTTCCTGAACCTGTATTCCCTGGAACGCAGGAGGGAGAGATACATGATTATATACACCTGGAAAATCCTAGAGGGACTAGTACCGAACTTGCACACGAAAATCACTCACTACGAAAGCAAAAAACTCGGCAGACGATGCAACATCCCCCCCACTGAAAAGCAGGGGTGTCACTAGCACGTTAAGAGACAACACAATAAGTGTCAGGGGCCCGAGACTGTTCAACTGCCTCCCAGCATATATAAGGGAGATTACCAATAGACCCCTGGCTGTCTTCAAGCAGGCACTGGACAGGCACCTAAAGCCGGTACCTGACCAGCCGGGCTGTGGCTCGCACGTTGGACTGCGTGCTGCCAGCAGTAACAGCCTGGTTGATCAGGCTCTGATCCACCATGAGGTCTGGTCTCAGACCGGGCCGCGGGGGCGTTGACCCCGGAACTCTCTCCAGGTACACTCCAGGTACTAGCTAGGCCTAGTGATTCTGTGGGAGCCTAGCCAGGGTACTACCGGTTCTGAGGGTCCATCTATGTTACTTCCGGTTCGAAGTGACCAAAGCTGTGTAGAATAGAAGCTGTGAATGTGAATTCATGACGGGGTAGGGTTATTGGTCCCTGTTTCAGTCAAGAAATTCAACTAGGGCCTGCTGCCCCACCTTAGCTCCTAAAATAAAGGGCACACACCTCTATTCTTCACATGAGAGGTAAGTGGTAAGAATATGGAGTCTGTCAGGTGCAGGAGATAGCTGACCTTGATGCAAACCCCAGTGAACAAGTGTGCACTCAGTGCAACTGGAATACTTACAAGGTGTTAGCTGAGGGTGCACCTGAGCATACATGTTTGGGGAGTCACAACTCACTCACGTAATGAGTGTTTGCGTTACAGGTCCGTGTCGAGGAGTTACGAGGGAGTTACGGGTAAATCCGCGAGTTCCGCGAGAGTAGTCGCCTCTCAGCACTAGTGTTAACGTGACTGACTCCTAGACGCGGCTCACCTTCCCCTAGCTAGGTGCTTCTTGCTGGGGAAAGAAGTACCTACGAATTATTTAATGTATGGGAAGTGTAATTACTACGTTAAGCTGATGACTAATGCTAACTTAGCCTAAATATATGTAGTGTAAACAGTTTCGATAGTGTGGAAAGGGGCCTAAGAGGTTACGAGGTTAGGTCTTAGTAATTATATGTACACAGAGCTGGCACCTTATAGGGGTCGTCCCCCTCCCCCTACATTCCCCCAACTGGGGGGTGTAATGGTTCTGGAGAATCACGAAATTCCCCACAAAGACTTCCCCTAAAAAAATATGTGAAATATCTATAACATTCCCGTCCTTTATCATGGACCATGAGCTGGAGCCACCAGTACTTAACCTATAATAATAGTATTAACTCCTCTCCTCCAGATAATAGATACTTGTCTAGTTGGAAGGTTATGGCGATGGTAATGGTGGTGGTGTTGTGATGGTGTTATTTGGTGATGGTAATGGTGGTAGTGGTTGTGCTGGTGATGGTGGTAATAGATGTGGTGGTAGAAATGTAGGTGGTGATGGTGTGGTATGGTGGTAATAGTGGTGATAACTGTGGTGGTGGTAGTTGTGTTAGCTGTGGTGATTACTGTGGTGGTGATGGTGGTTGATGTGGTGTAGGCTGCTCTGTATGTCTTGAATTGGTCATGTCTTCAATTGAGAAGCCGAGGCTTTAAACGATTGTGTAAAGGCAACCTTTACACAACCATTTAAAGCCTAATCTATCTTTCCTTCAACTTTGTCACCGCTATCCTGTTGGTGGTAGACACCCCATACCCATCCTGTGGGTGGTAGTCACCCCATACCCATCCTGTGGGTGGTAGTCACCCCATACCCATCCTGTGGGTGGTTGTCACCCCATACCCATCCTGTGGGTTGTAGTCACCCCATACCCATCCTGTGGGGCGGGATCACCCCATACCCATCCTGTGGGTGGTAGTCACCCCCTAACCCATCCTGTGGGTGGTAGACACCCCAATACCCATCCTGTGGGGGGTAGTCACCCCATACCCATCCTGTGGGTGGTAGTCACCCCATACCCATCCTGTGGGTGGTAGACACCCCATACCCATCCTGTGGGTGGTAGTCACCCCATACCCATCCTGTGGGTGGTAGTCACCCCATACCCATCCTGTGGGTGATAGTCACAACATACCCATCCTGTGGGCGGTAGACACCCCCATAAACCATCCGTGGGCGGTAGACACCCCATAAACCCCTCCTGTGGGCGGTAGTCACCCCATACCCATCCTGTGGGCGGTAGTCACCCCATACCCATCCTGTGGGCGGTAGACACCCCCATATCCATCCTGTGGGTGGTAGTCACCCCATACCCATCCTGTGGGTGGTAGTCACCCAATTCCCATCCTGTGGGTGGTAGACACCCCATAACCATCCTGTGGGTGGTAGACACCCCATACCCATCCTGTGGGTGGTAGTCACCCCATACCCATTCTGTGGGTGGTAGTCACCCCATACCCATCCTGTGGGTGGTAGTCACCCCATACCCATCCTGTGAGTGGTAGTCACCCCATACCCATCCTGTGGGTGATAGTCACCCCATACCCATCCTGTGGGCGGTAGACACCCCCATACCCATCCTGTGGGCGGTAGACACCCCATACCCATCCTGTGGGCGGTAGTCACCCCATACCCATCCTGTGGGTGGTAGTCACCCCATACCCATCCTGTGGGTGGTAGTCACCCAATTCCCATCCTGTGGGTGGGAGTCAACCCCTACCCCCTCCTGTGGGTGGTATTTACCCCATACCCATCCTGTGGGTGGTAGTCACCCCATACCCATCCTGTGGGTGGTAGTCACCCCATACCCATCCTGTGGGTGGTAGTCACCCAATTCCCATCCTGTGGGTGGTAGACACCCCATACCCATCCTATGGGTGGTAGACACCCCATACCCATCCTGTGGGTGGTAGTCACCCCATATCCATTCTGTGGGTGGTAGTCACCCGATACCCATCCTGTGGGTGGTAGTCACCCCATACCCATCCTGTGAGTGGTAGTCACCCCATACCCATCCTGTGGGTGATAGTCACCCCATACCCATCCTGTGGGCGGTAGACACTCCCATACCCATCCTGTGGGCGGTAGACACCCCATACCCATCCTGTGGGCGGTAGTCACCCCATACCCATCCTGTGGGTGGTAGTCACCCCATACCCATCCTGTGGGTGGTAGTCACCCAATTCCCATCCTGTGGGTGGTAGTCACCCCATACCCATCCTGTGGGTGGTAGTCACCCCATACCTATCCTGTGGGTGGTAGTCACCCCATACCCATCCTGTGGGCGGTAGTCACCCCATACACATCCTGTGGGTGGTAGTCACCCCATACCCATCCTGTGGGTGGTAGACACCCAATACCCATTCTGTGGGTGGTAGTCACCCCAACCCCTCCTGTGGTGGTAGTCACCCCATACCCATTCTGTGGGTGGTAGTCACCCCATACCCATCCTGTGGGTGGTAGTCACACCATACCCATCCTGTAGGTGGTAGTCACCCCATATCCATCCTGTGGGTGATAGTCACCCCATACCCATCCTGTGGGCGGTAGACACCCCCATACCCATCCTGTGGGCGGTAGACACCCCATACCCATCCTGTGGGTGGTAGTCACCCCATACCCATCCTGTGGGTGGTAGTCACCCCATACCCATCCTGTGGGTGGTAGTCACCCAATTCCCATCCTGTGGGTGGTAGTCACCCCATACCCATCCTGTGGGTGGTAGACACCCCATACCCATCCTGTGGGTGGTATCCACCCCATACCCATCCCGTGGGTGGTAGTCACCCCATACCTATCCTGTGGGTGGTAGTCACCCCATACCCATCCTGTGGGCGGTAGTCACCCCATACACATCCTGTGGGTGGTAGTCACCCCATACCCATCCTGTGGGTGGTAGACACCCAATACCCATTCTGTGGGTGGTAGTCACCCCATACCCATCCTGTGGGTGTAGTCACCCCATACCCATCCTGTGGGTGGTAGAAAACCCCATACCCATCCTGTGGGGTAGTCACCCCATACCCATCCTGTGGGTGGTAGTCACCCCATACCCATCCTGTGGGTGGTAGTCACCCCATACCCATCCTGTGGGCGGTAGTCACCCCCATACCCATCCTGTGGGTGGTAGTCACCCCATACCCATCCTGTGGGTGGTAGACACCCAATACCCATTCTGTGGGTGGTAGTCACCCCATACCCATCCTGTGGGTGGTAGTCACCCCATACCCATTCTGTGGGTGGTAGTCACCCCATACCCATCCTGTGGGTGGTAGTCACACCATACCCATCCTGTAGGTGGGAGTCAACCCCAATCCATCCTGGGGTGATAGTCACCCCATACCCATCCTGTGGGGGGTAGACACCCCCATACCCATCCTGTGGGCGGTAGACACCCCATACCCATCCTGTGGGTGGTAGTCACCCCATACCCATCCTGTGGGTGGTAGTCACCCCTTACCCATCCTGTGGGTGGTAGTCACCCCATACCCATCCTGTGGGTGGTTTGACACCCCATATCCACCTGTGGGTGGTAGTCACCCCATACCCATCCTGTGGGTGGTAGACCCCCCCATACCCATCCTGTGGGTGGTTTGTCACCCATACCATTCTGTGGGTGGTAGTCAAACCCCATACCCATCCTGTGCGTGGTAGTCACCCCCATACCCATCCTGTGGGGGATAGTCACCACATACCCCCTGTGGGTGGTAGTCACCCATACCCATCCGTGGGTGATAGTCACCCCATACCCATCCTGTGGGCGGTAGACAAACCCCCCTTCCCATCCTGGGGCCGGGAGACACCCCATACCCATCCTGGGGCGGTAGTCCACCCCATACCCATCCTGTGGGTGGTAGTCACCCAATTCCCATCCTGTGGGTGGTGTCACCCCATACCCATCCTGGGGTGGTAGTCACCCCATACCTATCCTGTGGGTGGTAGTCACCCCATACCCAACCTGTGGGCGGTAGTCACCCCATACCCATCCGTGGTGGTAGTCACCCATACCCATCCTGTGGGGGGTAGACAAACCCCCTACCCATCTTGTGGGCGGTAGTCACCCCATAAACCCATCTTTTGGGCGGTAGTCACCCCATACCCATCCTGTGGGCGGTAGTCACCACATACCCATCCTGTGGGCGGTAGTCACCCCATACCCATCTTGTGGGCGGTAGTCACCCCATACCCATCCTGTGGGCGGTAGTCACCACATACCCATCCTATGGGCGGTAGTCAAAAAATTACAGAGGTATATAACGGGTCCAAGGACTGTACCTCAACATTACAGAGGTACATAACGGGTCCAGGGACGTACCCCAACATTTCAGAGGTACATAACGGGTCCAGGAGTTTTACCTCAACATTACAAGGTACATAAAGGGTCCAGGGGCTGTACCTCAACATTAAAAGAGGTACATAAAAGGTTTCCCGGGGCTGTACCTCAACATTACAGAGGTACATAACGGGTCCAGGGACTGTACCTCAACATTACAGAGATATATAACTGGTCCAGGGACTGTACCTCAACATTACAGAGGTACATAACGGGTCCAGGGACTGTACCTCAACATTACAGAGGTACATAACGGGTCCAGGGACTGTACCTCAACATTACAGAGGTATATAATGGGTCCAGGAACTGTACCTCAACATTACAGAGGTACATAACGGGTCCAGGGACTGTACCTCAACATTACAGAGGTATATAATGGGGCCAGGAACTGTACCTCAACATTACAAGGTACATAACGGGTCCAGGGGGCTGTACCTCAACATTACAGAGGTATATAATGGGTCCAGGAACTGTACCTCAACATTACAGCGGTACATAACGGGTCCAGGGACTGTACCTCAACATTGCAGAGGTACATAACGGGTCCAGGGACTGTACCTCAACATTACAGCGGTACATAACGGGTCCAGGGACTGTACCTCAACATTACAGAGGTATATAATGGGTCCAGGAACTGTACCTCAACATTACCGAGGTACAACCTGGTGACAACAGTGGGATACAACCTGGTGACAACAGTGGGATACAACCTGGTGACAACAGTGGGATACAACCTGGTGACAACAGTGGGATACAACCTGGTGACAACAGTGGGATACAACCTGGTGACAACAGTGGGATACAACCTGGTGACAACAGTGGGATACAACCTGGTGACAACAGTGGGATACAACCTGTTCCCTTATTAGTTAATCCCATCTTGTCAATTCCTGTTACAACTCGTCTACGTCTGTTCAATGCTTGCGAAAGATGGAAAAAATTAACCTGGGAAGTCTGGTGGGGAGAGGTCCTTTTCTGCCATTGTTGGGTAACATTTATCCTAGGAAAAAACACCTACCTACTCTGAGACCATCATGTGGTCTCAGAGAACAACCACAAGGATCATGTGGTCTCAGAGAACAAACACAAGGATCATGTGGTCTCAGAGAACAACCACAAGGATCATGTGGTCTCAGAGAACAACCACAAGGATCATGTGGTCTCAGAGAACAACCACAAGGATCATGTGGTCTCAGAGAACAACCACAAGGATCATGTGGTCTCAGAGAACAACCACATGCATCATGTGACCTCAGAGAACAACCACAAGCATCATGTGACCTCAGAGAACAACCAAAAGCATCATGTACCTCAAGAACAACCACAAGCATCATGTGACCTCAGAGAACAACCACAAGCATCATGTGACCTCAGAGAACAACCACAAGCATCATGTGACCTCAGAAAACAACCACAAGCATCATGTGACCTCAGAGAACAACCACAAGCATCATGTGACCTCAGAGAACAACCACAAGCAACATGTGACCTCAGAGAACAACCACAAGCATCATGTGACCTCAGAGAACCACAAGCAACATGTGACCTCAGAGAACAACCACAAGCATCATGTGACCTCAGAGAACAACCACAAGCATCATGTGACCTCAGAGAACAACCACAAGCATCATGTGACCTCAGAGAACAACCACAAGCATTTATGTGACCTCAGAAAACAACAACAAGCATCATGTGACCCAGAAAAACAACCACAAGCATCATGTGACCTCAAGAACAACCACAAGCAACATGTGACCTCAAGAACAACCACAAGCATCATGTGACCCCCAGAGAACAACCCCCAAGCAACTGTGACCTCAGAGAACAACCACAAGCATCATGTGACCTCAGAGAACAACCACAAGCATCATGTGACCTCAGAGAACAACCACAAGCATCATGTGACCTCAGAGAACAACCACAAGCATCATGTGACCTCAGAAAACAACCACAAGCAACATGTGGTCTCAGAGAACAACCACAAGCATCATGTGACCTCAGAGAACAACCACAAGCAACATGTACCCCCAGAGAACAACCACCCAACAACATGGACCTCCCAAAAACAACCACAAGCAACATGTGACCTCAGAGAACAAACCCCAAGCATCATGTGACCTCAGAGAACAACCACAAGCAACATGTGACCTCAGAGAACAACCACAAGCATCATGTGACCTCAGAGAACAACCACATGCATCATGTGACCTCAGAGAACAAAACCCCAAGCATCAAAGTGACCTCAGAGAACAACCACAAGCATCATGTGACCTCAGACAACAACCACAAACAACATGGGTCTCAGAGAACACCACAAGCATCATGTGACCTCAGAGAACAACCACAAGCAAAAAATTGACCTCAGAGAACAACCACAAGCATCATGTGACCTCAGAGAACAACCACAAGCAACATGTGACCTCAGAAACAACCACAACATCATGTGACCTCAGAGAACAACCACTAGCAACATGTGACCTCAGAGAACAACCCAAGCATCATGTGGGCCTCAGAGAACAACCACAAGCAACATGTGACCTCAGAGAACAACCACAAGCAACATGTGACCTCAGAGAACAACCACAAGCAACATGTGACCTCAGAGAACAACCACAAGCAACATGTGACCTCAGAGAACAACCACAAGTATCATGTGACCTCAGAGAACACCCACAAGCATCATGTGACCTCAGAGATAAACCACAAGCATCATGTGACCTCAGAGAACAACCACAAGCATCATGTGACCTCAGAGGACAACCACAAGCAAAAAGTGACCTCAAGAACAACCACATGCATCATGTGACCTCCGAGAACAACCACAAGCAACATGTGACCTCAGAGAACAACCACAAGCATCATGTGACCTCAGAGAACAACTACAAGCAACATGTGACCTCAGAGAACAACCACAAGCAACATGTGACCTCAGAGAACAACCACAAGCAACATGTGACCTCAGAGAACAACCACAAGCATCATGTGACCTCAGAGAACAACCACAAGCAACATGTGACCTCAGAGAACAACTACAAGCAACATGTGACCTCAGAGAACAACCACAAGCAACATGTGACCTCAGAGAACAACCACAAGCATCATGTGACCTAAGAGAACACCCACAAGCATCATGTGACCTCAGAGAACAACCACAAGCAACATGTGACCTCAGAGATCAACCACAAGCATCATGTGACCTCAGAGATCAACCACAAGAATCATGTGACCTCAGAGATCAACCACAAGCATCATATGACCTCAGAAAACAACCACAAGCATCATGTGACCTCAGAGAACAACCACAAGCATTATGTGAACCTCAGAGAACAACCACAAGCTTTCCGGGGACCTCAGAAAACAAACCACAAGCATCATGTGACCTCAGAGAACAACCACAAGCATTATGTGACCCCAGAGAACAACCACAAGCATCCTGTGACCTCAGAAAACAACCACAAGCATCATGTGAGCTCAGAGAACAACCACAAGCATCATGTGACCTCAGAGATCAACCACAAGCAACATGTGACCTCAGAGATCAACCACAAGCATCATGTGACCTCAGAGAACAACCACAAGCATCATGTGACCTCAGACAACAACCACAAGCATCATGTGACCTCAGAAAACAACCACAAGCAACATGTGACCTCAGAGAACAACCACAAGCAACATGTGACCTCAGAAAACAACCACAAGCATCATGTGACCTCAGAGAACAACCACAAGCAACATGTGACCTCAGAGATCAACCACAAGCATCATGTGACCTCAGAGATCAACCACAAGCATCATGTGACCTCAGAGATCAACCACAAGCATCCTGTGACCTCAGAAAACAACCACAAGCAACATGTGACCTCAGAGAACAACCACAAGCATCATGTGACCTCAGAAAACAACCACAAGCATCCTGTGACCTCAGAGAACAACCACAAGCAACATGTGACCTCAGAGAACAACCACAAGCATCATGTGACCTCAGAAAACAACCACAAGCATCCTGTGACCTCAGAGAACAACCACAAGCATCATGTGACCTCAGAGAACAACCACAAGCATCATGTGACCTAAGAGAACAACCACAAGCATCACGTGACCTCAGAGAACAACCACAAACATCATGTGACCTCAGAGAACAACCACAAGCAACATGTGACCTCAGAGATCAACCACAAGCATCATGTGACCTCAGAGATCAACCACAAGCAACATGTGACCTCAGAGAACAACCACAAGCATCATGTGACCTCAGAGATCAACCACAAGCATCATGTGACCTCAGAGATCAACCACAAGCATCATGTGACCTCAGAGATCAACCACAAGCAACATGTGACCTCAGAGAACAACCACAAAACATCATGTGACCTCAGAGATCAACCACAAGCATCATGTGACCTCAGAGATCACCACAAGCATCATGTGAACCCCAGAGATCAACCACAAGCAACATGTGACCTCAGAGAACAACCACAAGCATCATGTGACCTCAGAGATCAACCACAAGCATCCTGTGACCTCAGAAAACAACCACAAGAATCATGTGACCTCAGAAAACAACCACAAGCATCCTGTGACCTCAGAGAACAACCACTAGCAACATGTGACCTCAGAGAACAACCACAAGCAACATGTGACCTCAGAGAACAACCACAAGCATCATGTGACCTCAGAGATCAACCACAAGCAACATGTGACCTCAGAGATCAACCACAAGCATCATGTGACCTCAGAGAACAACCACAAGCATCATGTGACCTCAGACAACAACCACAAGCATCATGTGACCTCAGACAACAACCACAAGCAACATGTGACCTCAGAGAACAACCACAAGCATCATGTGACCTCAGACAACAACCACAAGCATCATGTGACCTCAGAGAACAACCACAAGCAACATGTGACCTCAGAGAACAACCACAAGCATCATGTGACCTCAGAAACAACCACAAACATCATGTGACCCCAGAGAACCCAAACCCCAAGCATCATGTGACCCAGAGAACAACCACAAGCATCATGTGACCTCAGAGAACAACCACAAAACAACATGTGACCCAGAGAACAACCACAAGCAACATGTGACCTCAGAGAACAACCACAAGCAACATGTGACCTCAGAGAACAACCACAAGCATCATGTGACCTCAGACAACAACCACAAGCATCATGTGACCTCAGAGAACAACTACAAGCAACATGTGACCTCAGAGAACAACCACAAGCAACATGTGAAACCCCAAAAGAACAACCACAAGCAACATGTGACCCCAGAGAACAACCACAAGCATCATGTGACCTCAGAGAACAACCACAAGCAACATGTGACCTCAGAAAACAACTACAAGCAACATGTGACCTCAGAGAACAACCACAAGCAACATGTGACCTCAGAGAACAACCACAAGCATCATGTGACCTAAGAGAACACCCACAAGCATCATGTGACCTCAGAGAACAACCACAAGCAACATGTGACCTCAGAGATCAACCACAAGCATCATGTGACCTCAGAGATCAACCACAAGAATCATGTGACCTCAGTGATCAACCACAAGCATCATATGACCTCGGAAAACAACCACAAGCATCATGTGACCTCAGAGAACAACCACAAGCATTATGTGACCTCAGAGAACAACCACAAGCATCCTGTGACCTCAGAAAACAACCACAAGCATCATGTGACCTCAGAGAACAACCACAAGCATTATGTGACCCCAGAGAACAACCACAAGCACCTGTGACCTCAGAAAACACCACAAGCATCATGTGAGCTCAGAGAACAACCACAAGCATCATGTGACCTCAGAGATCAACCACAAGCAACATGTGACCTCAGAGATCAACCACAAGCATCATGTGACCTCAGAGAACAACCACAAGCATCATGTGACCTCAGACAACAAACCAAAAAGCATCATGTGACCTCAGAAAACAAACACAAAACAACAGTGCCTCAGAGAACAACCCCAAGCAACATGTGACCTCAGAAAACAACCACAAGCCATCATGTGACCTCAGAGAACAACCACAAAGCAACATGTGACCTCAGAGATCAACCCACAAAGCATCATGTGACCTCAGAGATCAACCCAACATCATGTGACCTCAGAGATCAACCACAAGCATCCTGTGACCTCAGAAAACAACCACAAGCAACATGGACCTCAGAGAACAACCACAAGCATCATGTGACCTCAGAAAACAACCAAAAAGCATCCTGTGACCCAGAGAACAACCCCAAGCAACATGTTGACCTCAAGGAACAACCACAAGCATCATGTGACCTCAGAAAAACCCACAAGCATCCTGTGACCTCAGAGAACAACCAAGCCCTCATGTGACCTCAGAGAACAACCCCAAGCATCATGTGACCTAAGAGAACAACCACAAGCATCATGTGACCTCAGAGAACAACCACAAACATCATGTGACCCCAGAGAACAACCACAAGCAACATGTTTACCTCAGAGACAACCACAAGCATCATGTGACCTCAGAGATCAACCACAAGCAACATGTGACCTCAGAGAACAACCACAAGCATCATGTGACCTCAGAGATCAACCACAAGCATCATGTGACCTCAGAGATCAACCACAAGCATCATGTGACCTCAGAGATCAACCACAAGCAACATGTGACCTCAGAGAACAACCACAAGCATCATGTGACCTCAGAGATCAACCACAAGCATCATGTGACCTCAGAGATCAACCACAAGGGATCATGTTTACCTCAGAGATCAACCACAAGCAACATGTGACCCCCAAGAAAAACAACCACAAGCATCATGTGACCTTCAGAGATCACCACAAGCATCCTGTGACCTCAGAAAACAACCACAAGAATCATGTGACCTCAGAAAACAACCACAAGCATCCTGTGACCTCAGAGAACAACCACTAGCAACATGTGACCTCAGAGAACAACCACAAGCAACATGTGACCTCAAGAACAACCACAAGCATCAAAGTGACCTCAGAGATCAACCACAAGCAACATGTGACCTCAGAGATCAACCACAACATCATGTGACCTCAGAGAACAACCACAAGCAAACATGTGACCTCAGACAACAACCACAACATCCCTGTGACCTCAGACAACAACCACAACAACATGTGACCTCAGAGAACAAACCACAAGCATCATTGACCTCAGACAACAACCACAAGCTCAAGTTTACCTCAGAGAACAACCACAAGCAACATGTGACCTCAGAAACAACCACAAGCATCATGTGACCTCAAGAGAACAACCACAAGCATCAAAGTGACCCCAGAGAACAACCACAAGCATCATGTGACCTCAGAGAACAACCACAAGCAAACATGTGACCCTCAGAAACAACCACAAGCAACATGTGACCCTCAGAGAAAAAACCACAAGCAACATGTGACCTCAGAGAACACCCAAAACAACATGGACCTCAGAGAACAACCACAAGCATCATGTGACCTCAGACAACAAAACCCCAAGCATCATGTGACCTCAGACAAAAAACCACAAGCAACAATGTACCTCAGAGAACAACCACAAGCATCATGTACCTCAGAGAACAACCCCAAGCATCATGTGACCCCAGACAACAACCACAAGCAACATGTGACCTCAGAGAACAACCACAAGCATCATGTGAACCTCAGACAACAACCACAAGCATCATGTGACCCTCAGAGAAACAACCACAAGCAACATGTGACCTCAGAGAACAACCACAAGCATCAGTGACCTCAGAGAACAACCACAAAACATCATGTGACCTCAGAGAACAACCACAAGCATCATGTGACCTCAGAGAACAACCACAAGCATCATGTGACCTCAGAGAACAACCACAAGCAACATGTGACCTCAGAGAACAACCACAAGCAACATGTGACCTCAGAGAACAACCACAAGCAACATGTGACCTCAGAGAACAACCACAAGCATCATGTGACCTCAGACAACAAACCCCAAGCATCATGTGACCTCAGAGAAGAACCCACAAGCAACATGTGGGCCTCAGAGAACAACCACAACATCATGTGACCTCAGAGAACAACCACAAGCACATGTGACCTCAAACAACAACCACAAGCAACATGTGACCTCAGAGAACAACCACAAGCATCATGTGACCTCAGACAACAACCACAAGCATCATGTGACCTCAGAGAACAACCACAAGCAACATGTGACCTCAGAGAACAACCACAAGCATCATGTGACCTCAGAGAACAACCACAAGCACAGTGACCTCAGAGAACAACCACAAGCATCATGTGACCTCAGAGAACAACCACAAGCACATGTGACCTCAGAGAACAACCCCAAAGCAACATGTGACCTCAGAAACAACCACAAGCAACATGTGACCTCAAAAACAACCACAAGCAACATGTGACCTCAGAGAACAACCACAAGCAACATGTGGCCTCAGAGAACAACCACAAGCAACATGTGACCTCAGAGAACAACCACAAGCATCCTGTGACCTCAGAGAACAACCAAAAAAGCAACATGTTTACCTCAGAGGACAACCACAAGCAACATGTGACCTCAAAAGAACAGCCACAAGCATCCTGTGACCTCAGAGAACAACCACAAGCAACATGTGACCTCAGAGAACAGCCACAAGCATCCTGTGACCTCAGAGAACAACCACAAGCATCCTGTGACCTCAGAGAACAACCACAAGCAACATGTGACCTCAGAGAACAACCACAAGCAACATGGACCCTCAAGAACAACCACAAGCATCATGTGACCTCAGACAACAACCACAAGCATCATGTGACCTCAGAGAACAACCACAAGCATTCCATGTGACCTCAGAGAACAACCACAAGCAACATGTGACCTCAGAGAACAACCACAAGCAACATGTGACCTCATAGAACAACCACAAGCAACATGTGACCTCAGAGAACAACCACTAGCAACATGTGACCTCAGAGAGCAACCACAACAACATGTGACCTCAGAGAAAAAACCACAAGCATCCTGTGGGCCTCAGAGAACAACCACAAGCAACATGTGACCTCAGAGAACAACCACAAGCAACATGTGACCTCAGAGAACAGCCACAAGCATCATGTGACCTCAGAGAACAACCACAAGCAACATGTGACCTCAGAGAACAACCACAAGCAACTGTTTACCTCAGAGAACAACCACAAGCATCATGTGACCTCAGAGAACCAAACCCCAAGCAACATATGACCTCAGACAACAACCACAAGCATCATGTGACCTCAGAGAACAACCACAAGCATCATGTGACCTCAGAGAACAGCCACAAGCATCATGTGACCTCAGAGAACAACCACAAGCATCCTGTGACCTCAGAGAACAACCACAAGCAACATGTGACCTCAGAGAACAACCACAAGCAACATGTGACCTCAGAGAACAGCCACAAGCATCATGTGACCTCAGAGAACAACCACAAGCAACATGTGACCTCAGAGAACAACCACAAGCATCATGTGACCTCAGAGAACAACCACAAGCAACATGTGACCTCAGAGAACAACCACAAGCAACATGTGACCTCAGAGAACAGCCACAAGCAACATGTCTACTCAACGAGCCGATTTTTATCAACTTCATTAAGTAACTGAGTAAGCAAATAAATAATTGGTGGCCTGGTGGTTAACGCTCTGGCTTCACACGGTGAGGGCCTGGGTTCGATTCCCAGCCAGAGTAGAAACATTGGACGTGTTTCTTTCCACCTGTTGTCTATGTTCCCCATCAGTAAAATGGGTACCTGGGTGTTAGTCGACTGGTGTGGGTCGCATCCTGGGACACTGACCTAAGGAGGCCTGGTCACAGACCGGGCCGCGGGGGCGTTGACCCCCGGAACTCTCTCCAGGTAAACTCCAGGTATTAAAAAACTTAATTATTGACTGAGATATAGTTGATGCTGCGATGCTGACACAATGTTACAAATTTTACGAGCAATGGCAAACAATTTTAAGAATTGAGGAGATCCCACATTCATCCTGCTCTGGATGACAGTTCTGGCTCCTCGTAACTCACTTTGGATGACAGTTCTGGCTCCTCGTAACTCACTTTGGATGACAGTTCTGGCTCCTCGTAACTCACTTTAGATGACAGTTCTGGCTCCTCGTAACTCACTTTGGATGACAGTTCTGGCTCCTCGTAACTCACTTTAGATGACAGTTCTGGCTCCTCGTAACTCACTTTGGATGACAGTTCTGGCTCCTCGTAACTCACTTTGGATGACAGTTCTGGCTCCTCGTAACTCACTTTGGATGACAGTTCTGGCTCCTCGTAACTCACAACCCACCAGAAGTCTGATTCTTAACTTGTGGGGACTGGAACTTGACCAATGTTCGATTGAGAGTCGACATGTCCGACTCAGCAGGCCGTAAATTAAATTTGTCGGGTGGGTATTGGAGTAATGAGATACTGGAGTAATGAGATATTGGAGTAATGAGATATTGGAGTAATGAGATATTGGAGTAATGAGATACTGGAGTAATGAGATATTGGAGTAATGAGATATTGGAGTAATGAGATATTGGAGTAATGAGATACTGAGTAATGAGATATTGGAGTAATGAATACTGGAGTAATGAATATTGGAGTAATGAAAAATATTGGAGTAAATGAGATATTGGAGTAATGAGATACTGGAGTAATGAGATAAATTGAGTAATGAGATACTGGAGTAATGAGATATTGGAGTAATGAGATACTGGAGTAATGAGATATTGGAGTAATGAGATATTGGAGTAATGAGATATTGGAGTAATGAGATATTGGAGTAATGAGATATCGGAGTAATGAGATATCGGAGTAATGAGATATCGGAGTAATGAGATATTGGAGTAATGAATATCGGTAATGAGATATCGGAGTAATGAGATAAACGGAGTAATGAATAAACGGAGTAATGAGATTCGGAGTAATGAGATATTGGAGTAATGAGATATTGGAGTAATGAGATATCGGAGTAATGAGATATCGGAGTAAGAGATATCGAAAAATGAGATATTGGAGTAATAGATATCGGAGTAATGAGATACTGGAGTAATGAGATATTGGATAATGAGATATCGGAGTATGAGATATCGGAGTAATGAGATATTTGGAGTAATGAGATATCGGAGTAATGAGATACTGGAGTAATGAGATATTGGAGTAAGGTTTAGGGTTTTGTTGGATGGTTTGGGGGTAGTGAATATGAGAGTCTTATAAGAGGAAGCCGAAGGCTTGCCGAGCCTATGCCTAGTGTGTAAATGAGAGTTTTGCCAGCCTGGTCTAAAAAAACGTCAAAAAATAGACAATTCCTGCCGATTTAGAAACAAATTCAGAACGCTGACGGTAATCTTCACCCGCCTTATAATGAGAAATTATACATTTTTCACAACGGCCTCTTAAAATACTGAACATAGCTCACGGTGGGGCTCTGGTGGCCTGGTGGTTAACGCTCTCGCTTCACACGGTGAGGGCCTGGGTTCGATTCCCAGCCAGAGTAGAAACATTGGACGTGTTTCTTTCCACCTGTTGTCTATGTTCCCCATCAGTAAAATGGGTACCTGGGTGTTAGTCGACTGGTGTGGGTCGCATCCTGGGACACTGACCTAAGGAGGCCTGGTCACAGACCGGGCCGCGGGGGCGTTGACCCCCGGAACTCTCTCCAGATAATAAACTCCAGACCCTCCCAGTACTATCTTTGCAGACCCCCAGGGGTTCACGGACCACGGGTTCTGAACCACTCGCTTAATTCTTTCTTTGAGAGGCACTAATTTGCAAGTCAGGCTTGTTCATAGATCATGAAAGTTATCTTTCATTTCGGTATCTCGGGAATTTATGTGGAACATCAGATATATAGTGAACCTCGGGTACAGTAGTAGCTGCTAGTTATGTCTAATTTTGTTGTACTTGAGATATATAGTGAACCTCGGGTACAGTAGTAGCTGCTAGTTATGTCTAATTTTGTTGTACTTGAGATATATAGTGAACCTCGGGTACAGTAGTAGCTGCTAGTTATGTCTAATTTTGTTGTACTTGAGATATATTAGTGAACCTCGGGTACAGTAGTAGCTGCTAGTTATGTCTAATTTTGTTGTACTTGAGATATATAGTGAACCTCGGGTACAGTAGTAGCTGCTAGTTATGTCTAATTTTGTTGTACTTGAGATATTATAGTGAACCTCGGGTACAGTAGTAGCTGCTAGTTATGTCTAATTTTGTTGTACTTGAGATATATAGTGAACCTCGGGTACAGTAGTAGCTGCTAGTTATGTCTAATTTTGTGGTACTTGAGATATATAGTGAACCTCGGGTACAGTAGTAAGCTGCTAGTTATGTCTAATTTTGTGGTACTTGAGATATATAGTGAACCTCGGGTACAGTAGTAGCTGTTTAAGTTATTTTTAAATTTTCAGCGTACATCAGAAAATTTTGTAAACCCTTCGGGTACAGGTAGTAGCTGTTTGTTATGTCAAATTTTCACGTACATCAGAATATAGTGAACCTCGGGTACAGAAAGGAAAGTTTTAAAGGTTAGTCTAATTTGGGGTTTACATCATTTATAAGTAAACCTGGGGTTTCAGTAGTAGCTGCAGTTTACGGGGGTTACCTGGAGAGATTTCCCGGGGGTTTAAAACCCCCCCGGGGCCCCGGTTGAGACCAGGCCTCCTGGGGGAATCAGAGCCGGGATAACCAGGCGGGTTGTGCTGGCTGACCCCCAAACCAAAAATTAGAGCCACACCCCGGCTGATCCGGAACTGACTTTAGGGGGCTTTTTCCAGTCCAGCTTAAAGGCTCCCAGGGGGTTTTTTGGGTAACCCCCCTTATGTGTGCTGGGGGGGCAGTTGAAACAGTCTGGGGGCCCCTGACACTTTTGTTTGGTCCCCCTTAACGTGCTAGTGACCCCCCTTGTTTTCTTTTGGGGGGTTGGTGCATCGGGGGCCAAGTTTTTTTGCTTTCGTAGGGGGGTGATTTTCGTGTGCAAGTTGGGTTTCTAGCCCCTTTCTAGGTTTTTCCAGGTGTATTTTAATCATTTTCTCTCCCCCCTGCTTTCCGGGGAAATACGGGTTTTTTGGAAAACCCTCAAGCCCCTCCCAATAATTGAGGTTTTTTATCTCCGTTATGTGCCCCGGAAAAGTTCTCTGTACATTTTCTAGGTCGGCAATTTCACCTCCCTTGAAAGGTGCTTTTGGGTGTGCAGCAAATTCCAGCCTAAAATAAAAACAATGACCTGAAGAGTTTTAATTCAGGGCTTGGCCTCCCTAGTTTTAAAGGTTCTCTTATCCACCCTGTCATTTTTCAGAATGCGATTTAAAACAATGTTTTTGGCCCTTTGAAGGTGAATCCTCCCGACATGATCACCCCAGGTCTTTGACTTTGGGTTTGTTTCGCTTATTTTGTGGCCAAAAATTTGTTTTGTACTCGGGATAAAGTTTTAAATTTTTCCTCATTTTTTACCATATCTGATTTAATTGAAATTTCTCATCGTTAAAACTTAATTGTTTTTGCACCCCACTAAAAAGATTTGGTTTGTGTCTCCCTGGAGCTTTGCAGTGTCTGCAATGGGGAAAAACCCGTATGCAGTTCGGGTGTCATCTGCAAAGGGGGAAAGGGCACGGTGCTGTGGGGTGACATCCTTGGGCTTTGTTTTGGTTTTTAAAGGGTGAGGAAAAAAGATGGGGGCGAAATTCGTGCTTGTGGAACAGAGCTTTTCACCCCTTTGATGCCGGACTTTACTTTTGTTTTACGGGCTAAATCTCTGTGTTCTGTTAGTGAGGAAAATTTTAGATCCATCCCTCCGACTTTTCCTGTTATTCCTTTAGCACGGGATTTTGTGCGCTTTTTACTCCATGGTCACCTTGTTCGAAAAGGGTTTTGCCAAAAATCTGGGATTTTATTACATCTGCATTTTTTTGTCTTTAGTGCATTTTGGCCCCTTTTTCGTAGTGGTCCAATAGTTTAGACAGACAGGAGCGAAACCCGTTCTAAAACCCTGTTGCCCCGGGTTGTGTAACTGATGGGTTTTTTAGATGGGGGGGTGATCTAGCTTCTTTGGGCCCTTTCAAAGATTTTTATGATATGGGGGTGTTAGTGCTATTGGGGCTGTAGTTCTTTGCTTTTTTGCTTTACTGCCCCCCTTTGTGGGGTGGGGCTAGCTGTTGTTTTTGGGAACGTGGGGGCGACCCCCGTTTTTTTCCCGCTCCCTTCCATAGGATGGAAAAGGGGTCGGTAGGGGGTTTTGCAAATTCTTGAAAGAACCAGAGTTCCATGAGTCTGGCCCTGGGGGGAGAGTGCTGGGCATGTATTTTTTTGCCTGTTCGAAAATTAAATTTGGGCTGGGGTAACATCGGATTTTGGCTTGTGTTAATCAAAAAAATTTTGGGCTCTCTCATTTAAAAATTTATTTTGATCTTCGACTCCCAGTCTGGTTAGCGGCTTGCTAAAAAATGGTCTTTTTGGGCTTTAGTAGCTCAATCATTTTCCCTTTTTGCATTTTGTGTAGGACCCACTTGTTTTAAATAGGGGCCCCCTTTCTGGGGTTGGGTTTTCGTTTTTTATTTGGCATAGGAGAAGAAATACTTTGGGTTTCTTTCGATTTCATTTTTGGCTTTTAGTTTTCCCGCGATTCCCCTGACTCCTAAAGGATTCTTTTAGCTTAAGTTCGATGCTTGCTATTTCTCTGACCAGTGTCTCCCTACGCATTTCAGATATATTGACCTCTTTTAGCCGCTCTGTATTCTTTTCCGTCGCCTGTAAAGGGAGCGCCTGTCTCTTTCTGTTTTACATCTACTCCTACTTTTTCTTAGAGGAATAAGCCTTGTGCATACATCGAGTGCTACCGATTAATCTGTTCTAGGCATAAGTTGGGGTCTGTGTTGCTTAGTATATCTTCCCAGCTTATATCGGTTAGGACTTGGTTTACTTGGTACCACTTTATGTTTTTGTTATTGAAGTTGAATTTGGTGAATGCTCCCTCGTGACTAATCTCCTTATGTCGGTCTGGGGGCTCCGCGCATACATGACTGAACTCAATTATTGTTGTGATCTGAGTATATTGTTTTTGATATGGTGATATTTTCTTATCAGATCATCATTGTTAGTGAAGATGAGGTCTAGTGTATTCTCCAGTCTAGTAGGCTCTATTATTTGCTGGTTTAAATTGAATTTTTTGTGCAGAGATTTAAAAGCTCGCGTGAGTGTGAGTTTTCATCAGAGCTGCCTCCTGGTGTTATTACTGCAACAATATTATTTGCTATATTCCTCCATTTTAGGTGCCTTAAGTTGAAATCCCCCAGGAGCAAGATGTTGGGTGCAGGAGCTGGAAGGTTTTTCCAGACAGTGGTCAATTTTAACAGCTGTTCCTGGAATTGCTGGGATGTTGCATCCGGAGGCTTGTAGACTATCACAATGACTAGGTTTTGGTTCTCGACCTTTACTGCTAAAACTTCCACTACATCATTTGAGGCATTTAGCAGTTCTGTGCAAGCAAATGACTCTGCAATGTACAGGCCAACCCCCCCCTTTTGCCTGTTCACTCTGTCACATCTGTATAGGTTGTAACCTGGGATCCATATTTCGTTGTCCAAGTGATCCTTTATGTGGGTCTCAGTGAAAGCCGCGAACATTGCCTTTGCCTCTGCAAGCAGTCCACGGATGAAAGGTATTTTGTTGTTTGTTGCTGGCTTTAGACCCTGTATATTTGCAAAGAAGAATGTTATTGGACTGGTGGTATTGTTGGTACTGGGGGGGATTTTTTTTTCCGGCATTAGTATCTGTATCTGTTGGTTTGGAGTGGAGGCCATCGACTGTGGTTCCACTCCAGGAATGACTGGATTTGGTGTACGATTTCTGCCATTTCCTGCCAGTTTTTTTCCTTCCTGGCACTAAAAAACCTCTCCCTCTTGAGTGGCTGTGGCTACCCAGGTTTTCCCATGGCCTGGATGTTTTGTATCTTTTTGTCCCTTTAGATGGTATGCCTGGCAATTTAAGTTATAGCACAGTCTTTCCTGTACTGAAGAGGTACACAGTTCAGGGTGAAAAAGCTTACAGGAAGGGAGTTTGCATTTTCCTGTTGTCATATGGGCATGGCATTTCCTAGGGTGGTCATAGTTGCACGTCCCATCTGTTTTTCCAGATTTCCCATGCCAGCAGATACCGAGTGCATAGTATGTGCACAGGCTTGGTTTCCGTTTGCCTTGGGTTTCTGTGACTGTATTCCCTGTTGGTGCATGTTTCCCTGTCTTACTTCTATCCTCCCTGCACAAAATGGAGCTCCCACCATTTGTTTTTGGTAATATTTTCCTCACTATTGCTAGTGGAGTCCTCTTGTTTGCTATTTCTGCGGTATTTCTAGTTTGCAATATTGGTTTTATCTTATCTTTGACTACACTTGTTTCCCTACTATGGCTCCTGTCCCCTATGAGGTCATTCATATGTATTCCTTCCTGCGTATAATTCCCGACTACCTGGACAAAATCTCCAGCTTCACCATTACTGTCTCCCAGGACAGCATCTCCAGCTTCCCATTACTGTCCCAGGACAGCATCTCCAGCTTCACCATTACTGTCTCCCAGGACAGCACCTCCAGCTTCAACCATTACTGTCTCCCAGGACAGCACCTCCAGCTTCCCATTACTGTCTCCCAGGACAGCCCCTATCAGCCCCCCATTTATGACTACCAGGACATCATCTCCAGCCTTACAGTTTCTGACTACATGGCCAGTATCAAGGGCAGTACCATTCAGCCCGGACTTTTTATGTTCCCATCTGTTGTAGAAAGCTTCCAGGTTTTCTATGAAAGCAGCTTTGATGTTGACCTCTTTTAATACCCTTGTGATTTTAGTCCCCAGATTTATCTCATTTGGGCATACCCAAAAACACTTCCCTGTTTTAATACTGCTTGTAGCTAGTTCTTGGATATCTGCACAAGGGGCGTGACACCAATTTCCACAGAAAATGACAATTTATGCATGTGGAAGCCCGTTTGTTTGACTGACCACAGACTACACACAGCTTCATAATGATTTGAATGGTTGATTTACTGCAATTCTACTAGCAACCTCTTGAATATTCTATTAATAACCTGCTAGGTGGTGCACAACGAAACCGTTTGAAACCAGTCCAGGGTTCGGACCAGTCAAGGGTTCGGACCAGTCAAGGGTTCGGACCAGTCAAGGGTTCGGACCAGTCTATCTGATCTGATCAGTGGGTCACTTATTTAAACCTACTGGTCGGTGATTTGAGCTAACACATGAAGGATCTACTGGAAATTATCTACCCGAGTAAATATGTGATTTGATTGATACAAAAGTATAACTTGCGTGTTGAAGAGCGGTGACTGCTGGCACTCCTACAATGACGAACGGTCGAGCCTCCACCTTTGTTTATCAATCGCTGTATCTAGCTTCTCTATTTTTTTTTTCCATCTCCACCACAATAAATGCTATATTATCACTATAGTTGACTGGTGCAAAATTTTGGAGGAAGGGCGCTTTTTTTTGTAGTAATAATTGCTTCTCGTTGTGTATATTGCGACCGCTGGTAACTACAGGTTATATGAAATTCACAGTAACGTCTGGTATTTCAAGAAACGAAACTAATGAAAATCACTCCACTCCACTAAGTACCATTATAATACTGGTTAGTTGCTACTACAACACTGTATTCTGCTATTCACTGGTATCACTAGATTATATGCGAGTACACTAGTAGGCCAGGAAGATTATTAAAAACAGCTGACCTGTGGTAAGTTTCTGGCGACTTCTGGCACCTGCCTCTATAGGCTTATCACTTCATTTACAAATTCACCTGTTTTCAAATGACACTTTAGCCTTTATCATCAATATACTAGGGAGCCACTGTAGTATACACTATACACTATGTATACTCAATGCTTTCAGGGAGACTTTCTTTCCTCTGACACAAAGTTCAATATTATTATTTTTCCACACGGGACACAGGCCTATGATTCCCCTCTGGCAGTAAACTCTGCTAGATAGTGCACACTAATTCTCCTTTTTTTACTCAGTATATAATGTTTTCCGCCCAAGATTGGTTCCAGGCGCTAGAGGGATGTATCGTATAGGATTGATGACACAAATTAAAGTTCTAGCATGTAAGAGCGACCGTGAAAACACCAGAAAAACCGGGAGCACAACGAGGCACGCTGACACGCTATAAGTTCTGTCTAATTTTGTTGTACTTGAGATATATAGTGAACCTCGGGTACAGTAGTAGCTGCTAGTTATGTCTAATTTTGTGGTACTTGAGATATATAGTGAACCTCGGGTACAGTAGTAGCTGATAGTTATGTCTAATTTCAGCGTACATCAGATATATAGTGAACCTCGGGTACAGTAGTAGCTGATAGTTATGTCTAATTTTGTGGAACATCAGATATATAGTGAACCTCGGGTACAGTAGTAGCTGCTAGTTATGTCTAATTTTTGTGGTACATTTAGATATAATAGTGAACCTCGGGTACAGTAGTAGCTGATAGTTATGTCTAATTCTGTGGTACATCAGATATATAGTGAACCTCGGGTACAGTAGTAGCTGATAGTTATGTCTAATTCTGTGGTACAGCAGATATATAGTGAACCTCGGGTACAGTAGTAGCTGATAGTTATGTCTAATTTCAGCGTAGTTCACTATTTATGTCTTGGAGAGAGAGACAGACAGAGACACAGAAAGAGAAAGAGACAGAGACAGAGACAGAGACAGAGAGACAGAGACAGACAGTTACTTACCTAGCTGTTGACCATCCATTGTTTCTTCCGCTGATGATTGTTGTATGAGTGTCATCAGTGCCAGCAGTGCCACCAGCAGTGCCACCAGCGCCGCCACCCACCGCCTCCCACACATGTTCACTCCTCGTGTTCACTCTGTTCTAGTTTACCTTCTAAAATAAAGAATTACAATTATATTAAACCATATTACTTAATAATTAAGATAATTTAGATCTCTAAAATAATTAATGCCAAGAACCACATGATAATTTTCTGTTTAAAATCCGTGACAATAATTCTTAAAATTGTTCAATATAGACGGTGTGTGATCCTATAATTAACGGATTATTTGACTCAACTAATAACTAATATTTAACAGGTCATAGTATGGTAATTATCCAGTGTAGGCTTCTTGTAGATAATATCATTAGAATTATCATTGAAATTGATAATTTACGTGAGATTATTACAAATGTCAGGGGCCCAAGACTGTTCAGCTGCCTCCTAGTATATATCAGGGGGATTACCAATAGACCCCTGGCTGTCTTCAAGACCCCTGGCTGTCTTCAAGACCCCTGGCTGTCTTCAAGACCCCTGGCTGTCTTCAAGACCCCTGGCTGTCTTCAAGACCCCTGGCTGTCTTCAAGATCCCTGGTTGTCTTCAAGACCCCTGGCTGTCTTCAAGACCCCTGGCTGTCTTCAAGACACCTGGCTGTCTTCAAGACCCCTGGCTGTCTTCAAGACACCTGGCAGTCTTCAAGACATCTGGCTGTCTTCAAGACCCCTGGCTGTCTTCAAGACCCCTGGCTGTCTTCAAGACCCTGGCTGTCTTCAAGACCCCTGGCTGTCTCAAGATCCCTGGCTGTCTTCAAGATCCCTGGCTGTCTTCAAGACCCCTGGCTGTCTTCAAGACCCCTGGGTGTCTTCAAGACACCTGGCTGTCTTCAAGACCCCTGGCTGTCTTCAAGACCCCTGGCTGTCTTCAAGACCCCTGGCTGTCTTCAAGACCCATGGCTGTCTTCAAGACCCCTGGCTGTCTTCAAAAACCCCTGGCTGTCTTCAAGACCCCTGGCTGTCTTCAAGACCCCTGGCTGTCCTCAAGAACCCTGGCTGTCTTCACGACCCCTGGCTGTCTTCAAGACCCCTGGCTGTCTTCAAGACCCCTGGCTGTCTTCAAGACCCCTGGCTGTCTTCAAGACCCCTGGCTGTCTTCAAGACACCTGGTTGTCTTCAAGATCCCTGGCTGTCTTCAAGACCCCTGGCTGTCTTCAAGACCCCTGGCTGTCTTCAAGACCCCTGGCTGTCTTCAAGACACCTGGCTGTCTTCAAGACCCCTGGCTGTCTTCAAGACCCCTGGCTGTCTTCAAGATCCCTGGCTATCTTCAAGATCCCTGGCTGTCTTCAAGACACCTGGCTGTCTTCAAAACCCCTAATTGTCTTCAAGACCCCTGGCTGTCTTCAAGACCCCTGGCTGTCTTCAAGACCCCTGGTTGTCTTCAAGACCCATGGCTGTCTTCAAGACCCCTGGCTGTCTTCAAGACCCCTGGTTGTCTTCAACACCCCTGGCTGTCTTAAAGACCCCTGGCTGTCTTCAAGATCCCTGGCTGTCTTCAAGATCCTTGGCTGTCTTCAAGACCCCTGGCTGTTTTCAAGACCCCTAACTGTCTTCAAGACCCTTGGCTGTCTTCAAGACCCCGGCTGTCTTCAAGACCCCTGGCTGTCTTCAAGACACCTGGCTGTCTTCAAGATCCCTGGCTGTCTTCAAGATCCCTGGCTGTCTTCAAGACCCCTGGCTGTCTTCAAGACCCCTGATTGTCTTCAAGACCCCTAGCTGTCTTAAAGACCCCTGGCTGTCTTCAAGACCCATGGCTGTCTTAAAGACCCCTGGCTGTCTTCAAGATCCCCGGCTGTCTTCAAGATCCCTGGCTGTCTTCAAGACCCCTGGCTGTCTTCAAGACCCCTGGCTGTCTTCAAGACCCATGGCTGTCTTCAAGACCCATGGCTGTCTTCAAGACCATTGGCTGTCTTCAAGACACCTGGCTGTCTTCAAGACCCATGCCTGTCTTCAAGACACCTGGCTGTCTTCAAGACACCTGACTGTCTTCAAGACCCATGGCTGTCTTCAAGACACCTGGCTGTCTTCAAGACACCTGACTGTATTCAAGACACCTGGCTGTCTTCAAGACACCTGACTCTCTTCAAGACCCCTGGCTATCTTCAAGACACCTGGCTGTCTTCAAGACACCTGGATGTCTTCAAGACATCTGACTGTCTTCAAGACCCATGGCTGTCTTCAAGACACCTGGATGTCTTCAAGACACCTGACTGTCTTCAAGACCCCTGGCTGTCTTCAAGACCCCTGGCTGTCTTCAAGACCCCTGGCTGTCTTCAAGACCCCTGGTTGTCTTCAAGACCCCTGGCTGTCTTCAAGACCCCTGGCTGTCTTCAAGACCCCTGGCTGTCTTCAAGCCACCTGACTGTCTTCAAGACCCCTGGCTGTCTTCAAGGTCCTTGGCTGTCTTCAAGGCCCCTGGCTGTCTTCAAGACCCCTGGATGTCTTCAAGACCCCTGGATGTCTTCAAGACCCCTGGCTGTCTTCAAGACCCCTGGTTGTCTTCAAGACCCCTGGTTGCCTTCAAGACCCCTGGCTGTCTTCAAGACCCCTGGCTGTCTTCAAGACCCCTGGCTGTCTTCAAGACCCCTGGCTGTCTTCAAGACCCCTAGCTGTCTTCAAGACCCCTAGCTGTCTTCAAGACCCCCGGTTGTCTTCAAGACCCCTGGTTGCCTTCAAGACCCCTGGCTGTCTTCAAGACCCCTGGCTGTCTTCAAGACCCTGGCTGTCTTCAAGACCCTAGTTGTCTTCAAGACCCCTGGCTGTCTTCAAGACCCCTGGCTGTCTTCAAGACCGCTGGCTGTCTTCAAGACCCCTGGCTGTCTTCAAGACCCCTAGCTGTCTTCAAGACCCCTGGCTGCCTTCAAGACCTTTGGCTGTCTTCAAGACCCCTAGCTGTCTTCAAGACCCCTGGCTGTCTTCAAGACCCTTGGCTGTCTTCAAGACCCCTGGCTGTCTTCAAGACCCCTGGCTGTCTTCAAAACCCCTGGCTGTCTTCAAGACCCCTGGTTGTCTTCAAGACCCCTGGCTGTCTTCAAGACCCCTAGCTGTCTTCAAGACCCCTGGTTTTCTTCAAGACCCTTGGTTGTCTTCAATACCCCTGGCTGTCTTCAAGATCCCTAGCTGTCTTCAAGACCCCTAGCTGTCTTCAAGACCCCTGATTGTCTTCAAGACCCTTGGTTGTCTTCAAGACCCTTGATTGTCTTCAAGATCCCTGGCTGTCTTCAAGACCCCTGGCTGCCTTCAAGATCCCTAGCTGTCTTCAAGACCCCTAGCTGTCTTCAAGACCCCTGGTTGTCTTCAAGACCCTTGGTTGTCTTCAAGACCCTTGGTTGTCTTCAAGACCCTTGGCTGTCTTCAAGACCCCTGGCTGTCTTCAAGACCCCTGGCTGTCTTCAAGACCCCTGGCTGTCTTCAAGACCCTTGGCTGTCTTCAAGATCCCTGGCTGTCTTCAAGACCCCTGGGTGTCTTCAAGACCCCTGGCTGTATTCAAGACCCTTGGCTGTCTTCAAGACCCCTAGCTGTCTTCAAGGCCCCTGGCTGTCTTCAAGACCCCTGGCTGTCTTCAAGACCCCTGGCTGTCTTCAAGACCCTTGGCTGTCTTCAAGACCCTTGGCTGTCTTCAAGACCCCTAGCTGTCTTCACGGCCCCTGGCTGTCTTCAAGACCCTTGGCTGTCTTCAAGACCCCTGGCTGTCGTCAAGACCCCTGGCTGTCTTCAAGACCCTTGGCTGTCTTCAAGACCCCTAGCTGTCTTCAAGACCCTTGGCTGTCTTCAAGACCCCTTGCTGTCTTCAAGACCCCTGGCTGTCTTCAAGACCCCTGGCTGTATTCAAGACCCTTGGCTGTCTTCAAGACCCCTGGCTGTCTTCAAGACCCCTGGCTGTCTTCAAGACCTTTGGTTTTCTTCAAGACCCTTGGCTGTCTTCAAGACCCCTAGCTGTCTTCAAGGCCCCTGGCTGTCTTCAAGACCCCTGGCTGTCTTCAAGACCCCTGGCTGTCTTCAAGACCCTTGGCTGTCTTCAAGACCCTTGGCTGTCTTCAAGACCCCTAGCTGTCTTCAAGACCCCTAGCTGTCTTCAAGGCCCCTGGCTGTCTTCAAGGCCCCGGCTGTCTTCAAGACCCTTGGCTGTCTTCAAGACCCCTGGCTGTCTTCAAGACCCCTGGCTGTCTTCAAGACCCTTGGCTGTCTTCAAGACCCCTGGCTGTCTTCAAGACCCTTGGCTGTCTTCAAGACCCCTGGCTGTCTTCAAGACCCCTGGCTGTCTTCAAGACCCTTGGCTGTCTTCAAGACCCCTGGCTGTCTTCAAGACCCTTGGCTGTCTTCAAGACCCCTTGCTGTCTTCAAGACCCCTGGCTGTCTTCAAGACCCTTGGCTGTCTTCAAGACCCCTGGCTGTCTTCAAGACCCCTGGCTGTCTTCAAGACCCCTTGCTGTCTTCAAGACCCCTGGCTGTCTTCAAGACCCCTGGCTGTCTTCAAGACCCTTGGCTGCCTTCAAGACCCCTGGCTGTCTTCAAGACCCCTGGCTGTCTTCAAGACCCCTGGCTGTCTTCAAGACCCTTGGCTGCCTTCAAGGCCCCTGGCTGTCTTCAAGGCCCCTGGCTGTCTTCAAGGCCCCTGGCTGTCTTCAAGACCCTTGGCTGTCTTCAAGGCCCCTGGCTGTCTTCAAGGCCCCTGGCTGTCTTCAAGGCCCCTGGCTGTCTTCAAGGCCCCTGGCTGTCTTCAAGGCCCCTGGCTGTCTTCAAGGCCCCTGGCTGTCTTCAAGGCCCTTGGCTGTCTTCAAGACCCCTGGCTGTCTTCAAGACCCCTGGCTGTCTTCAAGACCCCTTGCTGTCTTCAAGACCCCTGGCTGTCTTCAAGACCCCTGGCTGTCTTCAAGACCCTTGGCTGCCTTCAAGACCCCTGGCTGTCTTCAAGACCCCTGGCTGTCTTCAAGACCCCTGGCTGTCTTCAAGACCCTTGGCTGCCTTCAAGGCCCCTGGCTGTCTTCAAGGCCCCTGGCTGTCTTCAAGGCCCCTGGCTGTCTTCAAGACCCTTGGCTGTCTTCAAGGCCCCTGGCTGTCTTCAAGGCCCCTGGCTGTCTTCAAGGCCCCTGGCTGTCTTCAAGGCCCCTGGCTGTCTTCAAGGCCCCTGGCTGTCTTCAAGGCCCCTGGCTGTCTTCAAGGCCCCTGGCTGTCTTCAAGGCCCTTGGCTGTCTTCAAGACCCCTTTGGGTGTCTTCAAGGCCCCTGGCTGTCTTCAAGGCCCCTGGCTGTCTTCAAGGCCCCTGGCTGTCTTCAAGGCCCCTGGCTGTCTTCAAGGCCCCTGGCTGTCTTCAAGGCCCCTGGCTGTCTTTAAGGCCCCTGGCTGTCTTCAAGGCCCCTGGCTGTCTTCAAGGCCCCTGGCTGTCTTCAAGGCCCCTGGCTGTCTTCAAGGCCCTTGGCTGTCTTCAAGACCCCTGGCACTGGACAGGTACCTATAGTCAGTACCTGACCAACCGGGCTGTGGTTTGTATGTCGGGTTGCATGTGACCAACAGCAACAACCTGGTTAATCAGACCCTGATCCACCGTGAAGCCTGGTCACAGACCGGGCCGTTGGGGCGCTGACCCCCATAACCTTCTCCAGGTATGAATAAAATATGCTTTCAATAAATTATAGATCAATAACCTAGCAGCTGAAGGAAGGTTCCAGGAGCTAGAGTTCAACTATAGTCAGGATGTAGACTGAAGTGCAGTATTAATCAGAGATATTTATCGCCTGAGACATCACTAAACAACGTTATTATAATTATCATTTACCATCACTAACTCAGAATTATTTTTTTTTTTAATATATATTAGTTCGTGGAAAAATATTTATGATTTTTTAAAAATAAGATTTAGAATTCCTATTTTTAAAAATTTGATTTCCATTAACTATGATGTAATTTAATCTAATGTAATTTTTTTTAGTTAAATACACCTATGTATATCATAGGTCAGTATAAAGTTTAAATATTTTTTTCGTTAGGTTCTGATTCATTTTCGCAGATTTGTTGTGTTGAGTAGTTCGTCCGGGTATCGAACCCCGGACCCCAGTGGTGAGAGTCGCGCCTCTCACCTCCGGGCTACTCCGTTTTTTGCAGTTACGGCAAAATAATCACACGGCTGGAAACGCTGTTGCTCTTTAGGTACAACTCACCAGTTGGGCTTATTTGGCACGACATTACACACACACACACACACACACACTGCGGGGCCGGGAGCTGAGTCTCGACCCCTGCAATCACAATTAGGTGAGTACACACACACACACACACTCAGCGGGGCCAGGAGCTGAGTCTCGACCCCTGCAACTACAATTAGGTGAGTAAACACACACACACACACACACACACACACACACACACACACACACACACACACACAGGGATGTTAGGAAGTATTTCTTCAGTCACAGAGTTGTCAGGAAGTGGAATATTCTGGGTAGTGATGTAGTGGAGTCAGGAACCATATATAGTTTCAAGACGAGGTATGATAAAACCATGGAGCAGGTGAAGTGACCGAGTAGCGGCCAGTGAAGAGGCGGGGTTACGAGCTGTGACTCGACCCCTGCAACCACAACTAGGTGAGTACAACTAGGTGGGTACACACAAAAAACACACACACACACACACATACACACACACCTAGTATTCACCTTAAGCAGTGCAGATATTGAGGATATCACACATGAAAGACTCCTCGGGGCCAGCGATCATGTGGTTCTGAGCTTCGAATATATAGAGTTACAAGTGAAGAGGGAAGCAGGAAGGACCGGACGAATGAAGCCAAAATACAGGAGAGAGGACTACGCAGGTATTAAGGACTTCCTGTACGGGGTTCAGTGCGACAGAGAACTGGCAGGGAAGTCAGTAAACGAGGAGAGGTGTGTACCGAAGGGTAACAGAAATAACGAGAAAGCCAGGATGAGCCCATGGTTCACCCAAGGGTGCAGGGAGGCTAAAACCAAGTGTGCTAGGGAATGGAAGAAATATAGAAAGCAAAGGACACAGGAGAATAGAGAGAGCAGTCGTAGAGCCAGAAATGCATATGCATAGGTAAAGAGGGAGGTCCAAAGACAATACGAGAATGATATAGCAGCGAAAGCCAAATCTGACCCAAAGCTGTTGTACAGCCACATCAGGAGGAAAACAACAGTCAAGGACCAGGTAATCAGGCCGAGGAAGGATGGATGGGAGGTCACAAAAATGACAGCAAGGTGTGTGAGGAGCTCAACAAGAGATTCAAATAAGTGTTCACAGAGGAGACAGAAGGGCCTACAGAAAGACGGAGAGGTGGGGTACACCATCAAGTGTTGGACACAATACATACAACCGAAGAAGAAGTTAAGAGGCTGCTAAGTGAACTAGATACCTCCAAGGCGATGGGGCCGGATAACATCTTTCCATGGGTCCTGAGAGAGGGAGCAGAGGCGCTATGTGTACCACTAACAACAATCTTCAACACATCTGTCGAAACACGGCGACTACCTGAAGTATGGAAGACAACAGATGTAGTCCCAATTTTTGGAAAAGTAGACAGACATGAAGCATTGAACTACAGACCAGTGTCACTGACTTGTATAGTATGCAAGGCCATGGAGAAGATTATCAGGAGAAGAGTGGTGGAACACCTGGAAAGGAACGAGCTTATCAACGACAGCCAGCATGGTTTCAGGGACGGGAAATCCTGCGTCACAAACCTACTGGAGTTCAATGACAGGTTGAAGGCAGTAGGACAAGAGAGAAACGTGTGGGTAGATTGCATTTTCTTGGACTGCAAGAAGGCGTTTGACACAATTCCACACAAGAGATTAGTGCAAAAACTGGAGGACCAAGCAGGGATAACAGGGAAGGCATTACAATGGATCAGGGAATACCTGTCAGGAAGAAAACAGCGAGTCATGGTGCTACTAGCCGAGGACTCGAACCCATGCTGCTTTGGCCTGTCTTATGGTGAGTGAACAAAAAAATATGACACTAAATCTAGCACCTCCAAAACATAAGTTGCTCTTGTTCTGACTTGTAAGTTTGATTGTGTGCTACCAGCAGTAACAGCCTGGTTGATAACTGTGTATGGATGAGGCTCTGTTTCACCGTGAAGCCTGGATATGGATCGGACCGGGGGGCGTTGACCCCCGGAACACCCTGCAGGTAGACTCAGCATAAGATAACTGTCTGGCTGAGGTGTTATCTTAAGATAACGTTCTTAAGATAACGTTCTTAAGATAACGTTCTTAAGATAACGTTCTTAAGATAACGTTCTTAAGATAACGTTCTCAAGATAACGTTCTTAAGATAACGTTCTTAAGATAACGTTAAGATAACGTTCTTAAGATAACGTTCTTAAGATAACGTTCTTAAGATAACGTTCTTAAGATAACGTTCTTAAGATAACGTTCTTAAGATAACGTTCTTAAGGTAACGTTCTTAAGATAACGTTCTTAAGATAACGTTCTTAAGATAACGTTCTTAAGATAACGTTCTTAAGATAACGTTCTTAAGATAACGTTCTTAAGATAACGTTCTTAAGATAACGTTCTTAAGATAAAATTTCTTAAGATAACGTTCTTAAGATAACGTTCTTAAGATAACGTTCTTAAGATAAACGTTCTTAAGATAACGTTCTTAAGATAACGTTCTTAAGATAACGTTCTTAAGATAACGTTCTTAAGATAACGTTCTTAAGATAACGTTCTTAAGATAACGTTAAGATAACGTTAAGATAACGTTCTTAAGATAACGTTCTTAAGATAACGTTCTTAAGATAACGTTAAGATAACGTTAAGATAACGTTCTTAAGATAACGTTCTTAGATAACGTTCTTAAGATAACGTTAAGATAACGTTAAGATAACGTTCTTAAGATAACGTTCTTAAGATAACGTTCTTAAGATAACGTTCTTAAGATAACGTTCTTAAGATAACGTTCTTAAGATAACTTTCTTAAGATAACGTTCTTAAGATAACGTTCTTAAGATAACGTTCTTAAGATAACGTTCTTAAGATAACGTAGATAACGTTCTCAAGATAACGTTCTTAAGATAACGTTCTTAAGATAACGTTCTTAAGATAACGTTCTTAAGATAACGTTCTTAAGATAACGTTCTTAAGATAACGTTTTTAAGATAACGTTCTTAAGATAACGTTCTTAAGATAACTTTCTTAATATAACGTTCTTAAGATAACGTTCCTAAGATAAGGTTCTTAAGATAACGTTAAGATAACGTTCTTAAGATAACGTTCTTAAGATAACGTTCTTAAGATAACTTTCTTAATATAACGTTTTTAAGATAACGTTCTTAAGGTAACGTTCTTAAGATAACTTTCTTAATATAACGTTTTTAAGATAACGTTCTTAAGATAACGTTAAGATAACGTTCTTAAGATAACGTTCTTAAGATAACGTTCTTAAGATAACGTTCTTAAGATAACTTTCTTAATATAACGCTTTTAAGATAACGTTCTTAAGATAACGTTTTTAAGATAACGTTCTTAAGATAAAATTTCTTAAGATAACGTTCTTAAGGGAACGTTCTTAAGATAACGTTCTTAGATATAATTTTAAGATAACTTTCTTAAGATAACGTTCTTAAGATAACGTTCTTAAGATAACGTTCTTAAGATAACGTTCTTAAGATAACGTTCATAAGATAACGTTCTTAAGAATAACGTTTCTTAAGATAAAAGTCTTAAGATAACGTTCTTAAGATAACGTTCTTAAGATAACGTTAAGATAAACGTTCTTAAGATAACGTTAAGATAACGTTCTTAAGATAACGTTCTTAAGATAACGTTCTTAAGATAACGTTAAGATAACGTTCTTAAGATAACTTTCTTAAGACAACGTTCTTAAGATAACGTTCTTAAGATAACGTTCTTAAGATAACGTTCTTAAGATAACGTAGATAACGTTCTCAAGATAACGTTCTTAAGATAACGTTCTTAAGATAACGTTCTTAAGATAACGTTCTTAAGATAACGTTCTTAAGATAACGTTCTTAAGATAACGTTTTTAAGATAACGTTCTTAAGATAACGTTCTTAAGATAACTTTCTTAATATAACGTTCTTAAGATAACGTTCCTAAGATAAGGTTCTTAAGATAACGTTAAGATAACGTTCTTAAGATAACGTTCTTAAGATAACGTTCTTAAGATAACTTTCTTAATATAACGTTTTTAAGATAACGTTCTTAAGGTAACGTTCTTAAGATAACTTTCTTAATATAACGTTTTTAAGATAACGTTCTTAAGATAACGTTAAGATAACGTTCTTAAGATAACGTTCTTAAGATAACGTTCTTAAGATAACGTTCTTAAGATAACTTTCTTAATATAACGCTTTTAAGATAACGTTCTTAAGATAACGTTTTTAAGATAACGTTCTTAAGATAACTTTCTTAAGATAACGTTCATAAGGTAACGTTCTTAAGATAACGTTCTTAAGATAACTTTCTTAAGATAAATTTCTTAAGATAACGTTCTTAAGATAACGTTCTTAAGATAACGTTCTTAAGATAACGTTCTTAAGATAACGTTCATAAGATAACGTTCTTAAGATAACGTTCTTAAGATAAAGTTCTTAAGATAACGTTCTTAAGATAACGTTCTTAAGATAACGTTAAGATAACGTTCTTAAGATAACGTTAAGATAACGTTCTTAAGATAACGTTCTTAAGATAACGTTCTTAAGATAACGTTAAGATAACGTTCTTAAGATAACTTTCTTAAGACAACGTTCTTAAGATAACGTTCTTAAGATAACGTTTTTAAAATAAACGTTCTTAAGATAACGTTCTTAAGATAACGTTCTTAAGATAACGTTCTTAAGATAACGTTCTTAAGATAACGTTCTTAAGATAACGTTCTTAAGATAACGTTCTTAATATAACGTTCTTAAGATAACGTTCTTAAGATAACGTTCTTAAGATAACTTTCTTAAGATAACTTTCTTAAGATAACGTTCTTAAGATAACGTTCTTAAGATAACGTTCTTAAGATAACGTTCTTAAGATAACGTTCTTAAGATAACTTTCCCTTTAAGATAACGTTCTTAAGATAACGTTCTTAAGATAACGTTCTTAGATAACGTTCTTAAGATAACTTTCTTAAGATAACGTTCTTAAGATAACGTTCTTAAGATAACGTTCTTAAGATAACGTTCTTAAGATAACGTTCTTAAGATAACTTTCTTAAGATAACGTTCTTAAGATAACGTTCTTAAGATAACGTTCTTAAGATAACGTTCTTAGATAAAAGTTCTTAAGATAACGTTTTTTAAGATAACGTTCTTAAGATAACGTTCTTAAGATAACGTTCTTAAGATAACGTTCTTAAGATAACGTTCTTAAGATAACGTTCTTAAGATAACGTTCTAAGATAACGTTTCTTAAGATAAACGTTCTTAAGATAACGTTCTTAAGATAACGTTCTTAAGATAACGTTCTTAAGATAACGTTCTTAAGATAACGTTCTTAAGATAACGTTCTTAAGATAACGTTCTTAAGATAACGTTGTAATAAAGTTGGTAGAATTACCGACAATATGTAAAGTAAAAGGACACAAGTGCAACTAATGTGACATTTATTGTGGCAACGTTTCGCTCTCCAGGAGCTTTATCAAGCCGATACAGAGTCCGAACACTTCGCCAACATCATCCCGGCCCGGTGGCCCGGTGGCCCGGTGGCCTGGTGGCTAAAGCTCCCGCTTCACACACGGAGGGCCCGGGTTCGATTCCCGGCGGGTGGAAACATTTCGACACGTTTCCTTACACCTGTTGTCCTGTTCACCTAGCAGCAAATAGGTACCTGGGTGTTAGTCGACTGGTGTGGGTGGCATCCTGGGGGACAAGATTAAGGACCACAATGGAAATAAGTTAGACAGTCCTCGATGACGCACTGACTTTCTTGGGTTATCTTTGGGTGGCTAACCCTCCGGGGTTAAAAATCCCAACGAAATCTTATCTTATCTCTTATCTTATCTTCAAGCGTCACTTGGTTACGTTACATAAGAACATAAGAACGGAGGAACACTGCAGCAGGCCTGTTGGCCCATACTAGGCAGGTCCTTTACAATTCATCCCACTAACAACATTTGTCCAACCCAATTTTCAATGCCACCCAAGAAACAAGCTCCGATGTGCAAGTCCCTCTCAAATCCAACCCCTCCCACTCATGTACTTATCCAACCTAAATTTGAAACTACCCAAAGTCCTAGCCTTAATAACCCAACTAGGTAGACTGTTCCACTCATCAACTACCCTATTTCGTGGACGACATGGACGACGTCCTCGTAATAACTCCCAAACGTTTTGATGTACGGGATCTTCAGGCAAGGCTCAACGCAGTTGAACCGGCGATCCAGTTTACCCTAGAAGAAGAGTCCAATGACAAGCTGCCTTTCCTCGACGTCCTCATTCACAAAGTAGACAACAACCTAAGATTTCAAGTTTATCGTAAACTCACCAATAAAAGAGAAGAAAGTTAAGACACTTGTGCAACATCCGGGTATCTTTATTGTAGACGTTTCGCCATCCAGTGGCTTTATCAATACAAATTCTTGGACATAATAAGAAAACAGAAGAACTATATACAAAAGATGAGGTAATCAGTCCCTCAACCTTGGAGGTGGTGTTGAGAGTACCGTGGTTGTAGAGATTCTCTACAACACTCTAAACACCACCTCCAAGGTTGAGGGACTGATTACCTCATCTTTTGTATATAGTTCTTCTGTTTTCTTATTATGTCCAAGAATTTGTATTGATAAAGCCACTGGATGGCGAAACGTCTACAATAAAGGTACCCAGATGTTGCACAAGTGTCTTAACTTTCATCTTGTCGGTATTGTATACCTGTCTTGTACAATAAAAATGATCTCACACACTTCTATTCCAGTCAAGATACCAAGACCAAAAGAGGCATCATCATCGGGTTTTTCCTAAGAGCATACCGAATTTGTAGTTTACCTGGAGTTTACCTGGAGAGTTTTCCGGGGGTCAACGCCCCCGCGGCCCGGTCTGTGACCAGGCCTCCTGGTGGATCAGAGCCTGATCAACCAGGCTGTTGCTGCTGGCTGCACGCAAACCAACGTACGAGCCACAGCCCGGCTGATCCGGAACTGACTTTAGGTGCTTGTCCAGTGCCAGCTTGAAGACTGCCAGGGGTCTGTTGGTAATCCCCCTTATGTGTGTGGGAGGAAGTTGAACAGTCTGGGGCCCCCTGACACTTATTGTTGGTCTCTTAACGTGCTAGTGCCCACCCCTGCTTTCATTGGGGGGATGGTGCATCGTCTGCCAAGTCTTTTGCTTCGTAGTGAGTGATTCTCGTGTGCAAGTTGGGTTTAATGTCCCTCTAGGATTTTCCAGGTGTATATAATATGTATCTCTCCCTCCTGCGTTCCAGGAATACAGGTTTAGGAACCTCAAGCGCTCCCAATAATTGAGGGTTTTATCTCCGTTATGCGCGCCGTGAAAGTTCTCTGTACATTTTCTAGGTCGGCAATTTACCTGCCTTGAAAGGAGCTGTTAGTGTGCAGAAATTTTCCCAGCCTAGATAGAAACAAGTGACCTGAAGAGTGTCATCATGGGCTTGGCCCCCCTAGTTTTGAAGGTTCTCATTATCCATCCTGTCATTTTTCTAGCGGGATGCGATTGATACAATGTTATGGTCCTTGAAGGTGAGATCCCCCCGACATGATCACTCCCAGGTCTTTGACGTTGGTGTTTCGCTCTATTTTGTGGCCAGAATTTGTTTTGTACTCTGATGAAGATTAATTTCCTCATGTTTACCATATCTGAGTAATTGAAATTTCTCATCGTGAACTTCATATTGTTTTCTGCAGCCCACTGAAAGATTTGGTTGATGTCCCCCTGGAGCTTTGCAGTGTCTGCAATGGAAGGACACTGTCATGCAGATTCGGGTGTCATCTGCAAAGGAAGACCGGTGCGTGGCTGACATCCTTGTCTATGTCGGATATGAGGATGAGGAACAAGATGGGAGCGAGTACTGTGCCTTGTGGAACAGAGCTTTTCACCGTAGCTGCCTCGGACTTTACTCTGTTGACGACTACTCTCTGTGTTTGTTAGTGAGGAAATTTTAGATCCATCGACCGACTTTTTCCTGTTATTCCTTTAGCACGCATTTTGTGCGCTATTACGCCATGGTCACACTTTTCGAAGGCTTTTGCAAAGTCTGTTTATATATTACATCTGCATTCTTTTTGTCTTCTAGTGCATTTAGGACCTTGTCGTAGTGATCCAATAGTTGAGACAGACAAGAGGACCTGTTCTAAACCCTGTTGCCCTGGGTTGTGTAACTGATGGGTTTCTAGATGGGTGGTGATCTTGCTTCTTAGGAAACCCCTTTTAAAGATTTTTTATGATATGGGATGTTGTGCTATTGGTCTGTAGTTCTTTGCTGTTGCTTTACTGCCCCTTTTTTGGGTGGGGCTTGTCTGTTGTTTTTAGTAACTGTGGACGACCCCCGTGTCCATGCTCCCTCTCCTAGGATGGAAAAGGGTCGTGATAGGGGCTTCTTGCAGTTCTTGATGAACACAGAGTTCCCTGAGTCTGGCCCTGGGGCAGAGTGCATGGGTGTCATTTATCGCCTGTTCGAAGTCATTTGGCGTCAGGATAACATCGGATAGGCTTGTGTTCATCAATTTTTTTGGCTCTCTCATAAAAAAATTCATTTTGATCTTCAACTCTCAGTCTGGTTAGTGGCTTGCTAAAAACTGATCATATTGGGATTGAGTAGTTCACTCATTTCCTTGCTGTCATCCGTGTAGGACCCATCTTGTTTAAGTAGGGGCCCAATACTGGACGTTGTTCTCGATTTTGATTTGGCATAGGAGAAGAAATACTTTGGGTTTCTCTCGATTTCATTTATGGCTTTTAGTTCTTCCCGCGATTCCTGACTCCTAAAGGATTCTTTTAGTTTAAGTTCGATGCTTGCTATTTCTCTGACCAGTGTCTCCCTACGCATTTCAGATATATTGACCTCTTTTAGCCGCTCTGTTATTTTTTTCCCGTCGCCTGTAGAGGAGCGCCTGTCTCTTTCTGTTTTACATCTACTCCTCCTTTTCCTTAGAGGAATAAGCCTTGGCATACATCGAGTGCCACCGGGTTAATCTGTTCTAGGCATAAGTTGGGGTCTGTGTTGCTTAGTATATCTTCCCAGCTTATATGGGTTTTAGGACTTGGTTTACTTGGTCCCACTTTATGTTTTTGTTATTGAAGTTGAATTTGGTGATGCTCCCTCGTGACTAATCTCATTATGTCGGTCTGGGGCTCCGCGCATACATGACTGAACCTCAATATGTTGTGATCTGAGTATATTGTTTTTGATATGGTAACATTTCTTATCAGATCATCATTGTTAGTGAAGATGAGGTCTAGTGTATTCTCCAGTCTAGTAGGCTCTATTATTTGCTGGTTTAAATGAATTTTGTGCAGAGATTTAAAAGCTCGCGTGAGTGTGAGTTTTCATCAGAGCTACCTCCTGGTGTTATTACTGCAAACAATATTATTTGCTATATTCCTCCATTTTAGGTGCCTTAAGTTGAAATCCCCCAGGAGCAAGATGTTTGGTGCAGGAGCTGGAAGGTTTTCCAGACAGTGGTCAATTTTTAACAGCTGTTCCTGGAATTGCTGGGATGTTGCCTCCGGAGGCTTGTAGACTACCACAATGACTAGGTTTTGGTTCTCGACCTTTACTGCTAAAACTTCCACTACATCATTTGAGGCATTTAGCAGTTCTGTGCAAACAAGTGACTCTGCAATGTACAGGCCAACCCCCCCCTTTTGCCTGTTCACTCTGTCACATCTGTATAGGTTGTAACCTGGGATCCATATTTCGTTGTCCAAGTGATCCTTTATGTGGGTCTCAGTGAAAGCCGCGAACATTGCCTTTGCCTCTGCAAGCAGTCCACGGATGAAAGGTATTTTGTTGTTTGTTGCTGGCTTTAGACCCTGTATATTTGCAAAGAAGAATGTTATCGGACTGGTGTTATTGTTGGTACTGGGGGGGGGATTTTTTTTCCGGCATTAGTATCTGTATCTGTTGGTTTGGAGTGGATGCCATCGACTGTGGTTCCACTCCAGGAATGACTGGATTTGGTGTACGATTTCTGCCATTTCCTGCCAGTTTTTTTTCCTTCCTGGCACTAAAAAACCTCTCCTTCTTGAGTGGCTGTGGCTACCCAGGTTTTCCCATGGCCTGGATGTTTTGTATCTTTTTGTCCCCTTTAGATGGTATGCCTGGCAATTTAAGTTATAGCACAGTCTTTCCTGTACTGAAGAGGTACACAGTTCAGGGTGAAAAAGCTTACAGGAAGGAAGTTTGCATTTTCCTGTTGTCATATGGGTTTGGCATTTTCTAGGGTGGTCATAGTTGCACGTCCCATCTGTTTTTCCAGATTTCCCATGCCAGCAGATACCGAGTGCATAGTATGTGCACAGGCTTGGTTTCCGTTTGCCTTGGGTTTCTGTGACTGTATTCCCTGTTGGTGCATGTTTCCCTGTCTTACTTCTATCCTCCCTAGCACCAACAATGGAGCTCCCACCAGTTGTTTTTGGTAATATATCCTCACTATTGCTAGTGGAGTCCTCTTGTTTGCTATTTCCTGCGGTATTTCTAGTTTGCAATATTGGTTTTATCTTATCTTTGACTACACTTGTTTCCCTACTATGGCTCCTGTCCCCTATGAGGTCATTTATATGTATTCCTTCCTGCATATAATTCCCGACTACCTGGACAAAATCTCCAGCTTCACCATTACTGTCTCCAGGACAGCATCTCCAGCTTCCCCATTACTGTCTCCCAGGACAGCATCTCCAGCTTCACCATTACTGTCTCCAGGACAGCACTCCAGCTTCACCATTACTGTCTCCCAGGACAGCACCTCCAGCTTCACCATTACTGTCTCCAGGACAGCACCTCCAGCTTCACCATTACTGTCTCCCAGGACAGCACTATCAGCCCCCCATTTACTGACTACCAGGACATCATCTCCAGCCTTACAGTTTTGACTACATGACCAGTATCAAGGGCAGTACCATTCAGCCCAGGGCTTTTTATGTTCCCATCTGTTGTAGAAAGCTTCCAGGTTTTCTATGAAAGCAGCTTTGATGTTGACCTCTTTTAATACCCTGTGATTTTAGTCCACAGATTTATCTCATTTGGGCATACTCAAAACACTTCCCTGTTTTAATACTGCTTGTAGCTAGTTCTTGGATATCTGCACAAGGGGCGTGACACCAATTTCCACAAAAATGACAATTTATGCATGTGGAAGCCCGTTTGTTTGACTGACCACAGACTACACACAGCGCATAATGATTTGAATGGTTGATTTACTGCAATTCAACTAGCAACCTCTTGAATAATATTCTATTAATAACCTGTTAGGTAGGTGCAACAAACGACACCGTTTGAAACCAGTCCAGGGTTCGGGCCAATTCAAGGTTCGACAGTCAAGGGTTCGGACCAGTTCAAGGGTTCGCCCAGTCTAGCTGATCTGATCCAGTGGTCACTTATCTAAAACATACTGGTCAGTATGATTGAGCTAACACACTGAAGGATCTACTGTAAATTATCTACCCGAGTAATATGTGATATGATTGATACAAAGTATAACTTGCGTGTTGCAAGAGCCGGTGACAAACTGCTGGAACTCCTACAATGACGAAAACGGTCCGAGCCTCCACCTTTGTTTTATCAATCGCTGTATCACTAGCCTTCTCTATTTTTTTTTTTTCCGTCCTCCACCACAATAAATGCTATATTATCACTATAGTTGACTGGTGCCAAATTTTGGAGAAGGACGCTTTTTCTTAGTAATAATTTCTTCTCGTTGTTATAATTGCGACCGCTGTAAACAAACAGGTTATATGAAATTCACAGTAAACTCTGTATTCAAGAAAAGAAACTAATGAAATCACTCACTCCACTAAGTACCCATTTTAATACTGTTAGTTGCTACTACTGACACTGAGTAATCTGTCTATTCACTGGTATCACTAGATTATATGCGAGTTACACTACGGCCAATGAAGATCTAGGAAGTCCTGAGTTTTCCTAGACGAGGAATGTACTTACATTCACCAAACATTCACTGAGTTTAACAATTCCTTCTTGTTTTCATCAAAGACTGCAAGAAAAGAGCTCTTCAGATCATAAAATTCTCCACCAACAACACCCACATCCCAACAAAGTTAAATTCTTCCCAACAGCGGTTCACTGACGTCTCAAAAGTACTTTCACAAGCTAACACCAATTCGCCAGACGCTTCTAGCACTTCAATAAAGGATCTAACCAGGACAAAACCCAAGCACCACGAACCAGTCATGCAGGAGTTTTTACACTATTCCCTGTGGATGCTGTGACAAGATTTACTTAGTGAACAGCAAAAACCCCCCCTCCGGGGACACCCGCCTCAATGAACACAGAATTTACGCATGTAGGAACGATAACTTGAACGAACGCCCTGTGTTACAACACCGAAATTCCCCAATCATCTCATGAAATACAGGACGCCTAATTATGATCAAAGAAACTAAATTTCCGCAGACCAAGTGCCTCGAATCAGCACTGATCGCTGTTTTCGAATACAATTAAACGAAACAACGGCAGCTTCACATCTCTGAAAGTCCTTAGCAAAGATCCTCCTGAAAACAGTAAAACCCTGCCATCACATAGTCTCTCCTGTTATACTACACAAAGCACAGAGAGTGAAACACTGAAACAAGCTTCCCATTCCCATTTAAATTTGTCCAACTATTTTATGTTACCCAAGAAATAGCTTTCATATCCCTTTTACTCATGACGAATTAATTGCTCTATCATATTGTTATTACTTTTGTCACTGACGTACTACTACTACTACTACTACTATACTACTACTACTACTGCTACTGCTACACTACTACTACTACTACTACTACTAGTGCTACTACTACTAAAACACTACTACTATGCTACTACTACTACTACAACTACTACAGTGCTAACTACTACTACTACACTACTAGTGCTACTACTACTACTACTACTATAGTGCTACTACTACTACTACAACTACTACTACTACTACTACTACTAGTGCAACACTACTACTACTACTACTACTACTAGTGCTACTACTACTACTATTCTACTACTAGTGCTACTACTACTACTACTACTACTTGTGCACTACTACTACTACTACTACGATGCTACTACACTACTTACTACTACAACTGACTAGTGCTACTACTACTAACTACTTACTAATATTCTACTACTACTACTACTACTACTACTACTACTATGCACTACCACTACTACTACTACTACTACAACCTAATACTACTAGTGCTACTACTACTACTACTACTACTACTACTACTACTACTACTACTACTACAACTAGTGCTACTACTACTACTACTACTACTAGTGCTACTACTACTACTACTACTACTACTACTACTACTATTACTACTACTACTACTACTACTAGTGCTACGACTACTACTTACTACTACTACTACTACTAGTGCTACTACCACTACTACTACTACTCTACTACTACTACTACATAGTGCTACACTACTACTACTACTACTACTACGAGTGCTACTACACTACTACTACTACTACCTACTACTACTACACTACTAGTGCTACTACTACTATACCACGACTACACTACTACTACTCTACTACTACTACTACTACTATGCTACTACTACTACTAACTACTACTACTACACTATGCTACTACACTACTACTACTACTACTATACTACTACTAGTGCTACTACCTCTACTACTATCTAAAACTACTACTACCACTATATAACACTCTCACTACCTCTGAGTGCCTGATAGTATTCTGTTGCTGTATTACCGAGTCTGTAGTCTTGTTATCTCTAGTAAATTCCATGTATTGTTTGTAATAGCTTGATAAAGCTCTTGGAGAGCGAAACGTTGCCACAATAAATGTCACATTAGTTGCACTTGTGTCCTTTTACTTTACATTAGATAAACGTTCTTAACGTTCACAGTTCGTTTTTTGCGACGTAACGTTTACAAATGACGTTTTCAAAATGATTTCCCGGTAAAAACATTCACTATATAACGTACTGAAGATAATTATAACAAGATAATATCGTTAGTAAAAACCTCACTTGAGATAATAAAGGTTTTATTTAGTGGATGATAATGACGATGTTGATAATTATTATCATATTTCTCATAATAAATTACTATTATTATTACTGCTACTTCCACCACTACTAGTATAACTACTGCTATTACTACCATAACTTCTAATAACAAAGAAACAGATAACAGTAACAAAAATTAAATAAACAAGGAGAACAGCCGGAGCAACAAGAATCCAACAATAACTACTACGAAAACAGCAATGAAAAGCTGACATATCAACAAGCAACAACAGTAACATTAAGAAAACAACAGCAAATAAAACAAGACTAAGTAAGAAAACATGTAAACAAAAGCAAATTAATAACAGACCCTCAATAATAGAGGAAGTTATAAGAACGTTACAAGGGCACTCGTAAGAATGTGTCTCGGCCCCTTGGCAACACCAGACGCGCAATGGCACTTACATTTACAACAATTAGCACACAACACGTTTACTTTACTGGTATCGTTATTGTCTTTTATCAGTTGCTACTCAGAACTTGTCTATCAGCACAGTTTTCTAAATTCTTGGTCTTATCTGAAAGCACAAACACACTGTGAGGGATGATATTGTGATCTGTCCAGGGATGTAAGCTCAGTTCAACTGAAAGGAACGTCTTAGTGTGGGTGAGATTAAGCTCTTCTCCCCACCCACAGCCTCTCTCTCTCCCTCGCTAACCATAGCTGCCTAATGTTCCCTTGGGAGTCAATGGTTTTTAATAAAATATATAATAGTTTGCTATGAGTCCATCAATACCGAAAATGTCTATTTAATTCCTTGTCTTTAGGTGTAATAAATTTTCAAGGGAAAGATTTTAATGTATATAATTTTACACATAAAGGGTAAGTTGGAGGTAAAATAGTATAACAACAAACATACACAACACACACACACACCACACACCATGCACACACACATACACACACAGTACACAAACACACAACACTCCACACACACACACACACACAACACACCACACACCACACACAGACACACACACACTCCCATACACACAAACTACACACACACATACACACACACACCGACACATACACACATACACACGACACTACACACACACACACACACACACACACACACACACACACCACACACACACACACACACACACACCTGTAAGTGCCGGTAAGTCCCAGGAGGTTGTGGGGTCAGGTCACAAGAAGGTGTGGCACCAAGGACCACTGAACTTACCTTAAACGCACAAGACCACCTAACCATCAAGTACAATAATAAACCCACACAATAATTCCACACACATCTACACACAAAATTACACACACACACACACACACACACACACACACACACACACAGCAGTGTTACTACCGTAGTTATTAGCAGTAAGAATACATTAGGACGCTATGAATCCCTCTCTCAATGTGAACAAGGAAAATGATAATAACCAGCAACAATTAACACGTAAATCCAGGAAAGGGCAATAAAGTAGAGAGAGAGCATAATTGGGAAAGATAAATGAGGACAAATTTGTGCCTTAAAAAAAAAAAAAAACCGCGACGGATCTTTCACCACACCACCCCCCTAACCCTCCCTCCCTCACACACAAGCACACACACACAAGGTATACACACACAACAGCACACATACACACACATACACATCACACACACACATACATACACACATACGTAACACACACACACACACACACCAAACACAAACACACACACACACTCACACACACACACAGAACACACAAAAACACACACACACACACAAACACACACAGCACATACACCCAGCACACACACACACACACACCACACACGACACATACATCCACACACACACCACAACACTACACGCACACTCAACGCACACTCCACACACACACACACACACACACACACAAACACACAACACACACACACACGGGCACATACACACACACACACACACACACACACACATCACACCACACACATACACATCACACAACACACACACACACACACACACATACACACCACACACAATACACACACACACACACATACACACACACATACACACACATCACACAACACACACACACACACACACACATACATCATACACACATACATACCCACCACACACACACACCCACACACACTCACACACACACACACCCAACCACACACATCCACACACACACACACACACACACCACACACACACAACACACACACCACACACACACACACACCACACCACACACACACACACACACAACACGCACACGCACATCACACCACACACAACACAAACACACACAACACACACACACACACACACACCACACCACACACACGCACATACACACGAGACCTAGTAGCATCAGCGAAAGAGGGCGGGCCAGGAGCTGTGACTCGACCCCTGCAACCACAAAGGTTGAGTACAAATAGGTGAGTACACACACACCACACACACACAACACACACACCACACACACACACCACCCTCCACCACTTGACACAAACACTAGACACAACCACAAGACACATAACACGTAACCACTCCCTTCCCTAACCACCTCACCTTAGCCACCTACCCCTCCCCCAAAACACCAAACCCCTCCCAAAACAGTCTAAACAACAACCCCCCGCCCAACACCTCCCCCCTCCAATAACCATCCTCCCCCACCCCCATTTTCCTACATCCCTACTCTCACACAAACCATCTATCTCCCTCCCCCAACTATCTCTACCCCTCCAATAACCATCCTCCCCCTCCCCACAACCATCCATCCCCTCTCCTAAACCATCTTATTCCTCCCCTAACCAGGATGATGGGGTGGGGGACAGGGGTTCCAGACGAATCTGGGAGAGGAGGAAATGGGAGATAGAGCTCAAAAAAAGGGAGGAAGACTGGGAAGGAGACTAGATGACTGGAAAGAAAGATGTAAGAGAGGTTAGCAGCAGAAATGCAGAGGTGGAAGCAACGGCCACAGAAGCAGAAAATCAAGATAGATAGATTATAAGAGGAGCTAGACATCTGAAACAGCAACTGAAGACAAAGATATTACAGAAGTAGCATCCGTAACAATGGCTAAATTAAACACAGACAACAGGTCCCTGAAAGGAAGCATGGAAACTAAACTGTATGCAGAGGTCCTGCAAACCCACATGTGGCCAAAACAAACAAAAGACAGGGAGCACACTAGGACAGAAAGAGAGGTTGGAAGACATCGAAGGAACTAGTACATGTGCAAGGACCTTACCAATACCTGTTGTGGGCCAGGAGTCAGTTAGGCAGTAAGGAAAAACCCAAGAAGCATAGGGCCATAACGAGGGAAGGGACTGAAAGGTAGGAACACTCCACGGTAAGGAAACTAAAACACATCAGAGGATGCAATGGGAGTCACAGTGGGAAGGTGAAAGGGAGAGAATCCCTTGCTGTTTGTCTATTGGCTAGACGAAAGCTAAAAGGGGAAACTTTGATGAAAGAAAGCAGGAGAGAAAAAAGTGCGATTGAAATATCATGACGGTATAGGCGAGGGGACATACCCCAGGTGGGCAAATTTTCGAGATTGGGTGTTCACAAAGAAAAGGAATCCGGCCTCTCAAGTAATTTTCAGGCATAATCAACGACCGAACCATGATCCTGCAGGAAAAGCACGCTGAGAGGCAAGGCAGGAGTTCCGGAGCTGTGTACCTCGACCGAGACAGAACACAGCGGACTAAAGGAAGACAATGAAAGAGAAAGTTCAAAAACGAAAGAAGAAATGGGAGGAAATGAAAAAGGAGAGCAGAATGAACCCAGGATCAAATGGAAGGACAAGCGCACCCCCCAGAGACACCTGCAGAAGGACTCCAGCCAACGACACCCCCAAGGCAACTGAACAATCTCAAACCAACCATCGCACACCGATCCCTCTTGATTTCCACCCCCCACACCACAGTTTACAGTATTAGAACAGAAGATTGGAAGTTTGGGTACAAAAATGCAGATGATTAACAATAAACATGAGGAATGGCAAGAAAGGAATCTTTAGAAGTCCCCAGACATCATAGCAGTTACAGAAACAAAACTTCATTGAGACAAAAACAAGATTCAATCTTGCCCACCAGATACCAGATCCATGAGAAAGATAGAAGGGGGAAAAACAGGGGGGAGGTGGGGTTGCCTGCTCGTAAAAAACAGATGGAAAAATTCGAGAAAATGGAAGGAATAGATGAGACTGGAAAAGCGACTAATAGCGAGTACACTACAATCTGGGAACACAAAGTGTTCATTGCATGATGTCTAATCCAACACAGAAACTGCAGGAGGCCAAGAGAGGAATATGAAGAGAGCAACAGAGCATGGTGATGGACACACTTCTGAGGGTGGCAATAAGAGCTCACTCCAGCAGAGCAAAGTTTTGGTTATGGGAATTTCAACCACAGGGAGATTGACTGGGAAAACTGAGCACATGGGGGTCCCCGAATCAATGGAGAAGCAGGAGTTGACGTGGTGCTGGAAAACCTCATGCACCAACATGTTAAGACACTACCATAGTGAGAGGGGAGGATGAACCAGCAATAGATGGACCATGTGTTCACCCTTGGCAGCTCATACATTGAGGACCATCAAGTATGGAGAGTCCCTAGGAGCTAGCGACCACGTGGTTCTGTGCTTGAATACATAGAAGCAGCAAGTGGAGAGATGAAATAACAGAGAAGTAGAATGGTAAAGCCTGACTATAAAAGAGGGGACTACATAGGTTGAAGAACTTCCTGCGGGAGGTCCAGTGGGACAGAGAACTGGGCAGGAAAGCCAGTAAAATGAAAATGACGGAAAGATGTAGCAACAAAATGCAAGGAGGCAGTGGAAAGTTTCATTCCCAAGTGCAACAGTAACAACGGGAATACCAGAACAAGCCCCTGGTTCACTCCGACGGTGTAAGGAGGCAAAAACAAAGTGCAATAGAAATGAAAAAGTACAGAAGGCAGAGATTATCACACGAAAATAGGGAGGATCAGTCGCAGAGCCAGGAATATGTACCCCACAGGGTAAGGAGGGAGGCCCAGCGAACAGTAAGAAAAAGACATAAAACGTTCGAAATCAAAGCAGACCCGAAACTGTTGTATAGCCACATCATAGGAAGACAACAGTCAAAGACAGGTGCTCAATTAAGTACAGAAGTGGAGAACTCACAAGAAATGATCAGGAGGTATGTGATAGCTGAATAAGCAGGAGATTTAAGAAGGATATTTACAGTAGAGACAGAGAGGGCAGTGGCGGAAGACAGAGCACAGAAGCGGAGACATCAAGAGGGAATAAACCAACAAGTGTTGGATGACATACGAACAACTGAGGAGGAGGTGAAGAAGCACATTAAGTAGACCATTGACACCCAAAGGCAATGGGACCGGACAACATCTCCCATGGGAGTTCCGAGTAGTAGAAGAGCAGAGATGCTGTGTGTGCCATCTAAAACCCCAATCTCAACAGCATCCCTTGAAACTGTGCAACTACCTGAGAAATGGAAGACAGCTAATGTAGTCCCCCAAATTTAAGAAAGGAAAACAGAAACGACACTAAACTACAAGACCTGTTCCTCTGACATATATTGTGTTCAAGTCATGGAAAGATTAACCAGATTGAGTGTCGAACACCAGGAAAGGAACAAGATTATAAATGAAAATCCAGCATGTTCATGGAAAGAGGCAAACTACTTGAATCACAAACCTTCCTAGAGTTTTAATGAACAAGGAGTAACAGAAGTAAGACATGGAGAGGAGAGGGTGGGTAGATTGCGATTTCCTAGACTGCAGGAAGGCCTTTGACAACAGTTCCCCACAAGAAGATCACTAAGTGCAGAAGCTGGAGAATCAGGCACACGTAAAAGAAGGGCACTAGCAATCGGATAAGGGAATACCTGACAGGGAGGCAAGCAACGAGTCATGGTAAGTGAAGAGGTATCACAGTGGGCGCCTGTTTACGAGGCGGGGTCCCAACGGGGTCAGTTCTAGACCAGTGCTATTATTGATATATGTGAACGACATGAATGCAATGAAATAGAACTCTTAGTAAGTGTCCCTGTTCGCGTAGATTGACGTTGAAGTGTGATGGAGAAGAAAAAAATTCGAGAACGAGGATAGGCAGGACTGTCAAAGAGACCTCGCGGAAGGCTGGACATATATGTCCAGTAACGCTTCTCGAATTCAATCCACCAAAATGCAAAGTCATGAAGATTGGGGAGGGCTAGAATACCGCAGACGAGATATATGCTAGGTGGGAACAAAGACTAGCATACCTCACTCAGGGAGAAAACCTGTGGGGAGACCATAACACAGAGCACGAGCACCGGAGGCAGCACATCAACCAAAATAACCGCTGCAGCATACGGGCGCCTGGCAACTGAATAGCGTTCCGATACCTTAATAAGTAATCGTTCAAAGACACTGTACAACTGTGTATGTTAGCCCCATACTGTGAGTATGCAAGCACCATCTGGAACCCACTACCTGGTCAAGCACGTCAAGAAGTTAGAGAAAGCACAAAGGTTTGCAACAAGCTAGTCCCCAGACTCAAGTGGAAATGTCTACAGAAAGGTTAAGGGAAATCGGACTGACGACACTGGAGGACAGAAGGGTCAGGGGAGACATGATAACGACATACAAGATAATGCGGGAATAGACAAGGTGGACAGAGATATGGATGTTCCAGAGAGGGACCACTTGACAAGGGGTCACAACTGGAAGCCTGATGACTCAGAACGAGTCACAGGGACGTTAGGAAGTATATTCTTCAGTCATAGAGTTTTCAGCAAGTTGAATAGCCTAGCAATTGAAAGTAGTGGAGGCAGGACCATACATAGTTTTAAGAAGAGGTATGACAAAGCTCAGGAAGCAAGAGAGAGAGATCCAGTAGCGACATCATGAAAGAGGCGGGGCCATGAGCTGAGACTCGACCCCTGCAACCACCCCCCAATTAGGTGAGTACTATTAGGTGAGTAGCACAACACACTACACACAACAAAACCCACACACACACACACACACATATCCAACACACAATACACCTCCCCCCCCTCACCACCGACATCCTCACAACTCCCCTGATCCTCCCCTGCCCTCGATCACCCTCCACCACCCCTCCCCGACTCGGCTCCCACATAGCCACAGTCCTCCACTACCTCCCCACCCCACACAGCAGACATACACCTACTAACCTAACATACAGTGAACTAACATATGATTTCCTTGCACTCGAGGCATCAGGATAAAACAAAAATGGGGTTGCCAGAAAGCAACAAGAAAAACCAAGGGACATGAGGATGGGAACACTGCAAAAGGAAGATTGGGCAGCAGAGCTCATAAAAAGGGATCATGAAGGAAAAGAAACTAGAAAACTTATGCATGAGAAAGGAAGAAGAGGATAGATATAGAAAGCAGGAAGTGGGAGGTTGCGTGTCAAAGCAGCAGAAGGCTAGGATACAGAGTTTAGAATAGGAATTGAAAAATCTGAAACAGCCTAAAGAACTAAGAACATTTTGGATTTGACAACACCGAGCATATTCTCCTGAAGGCGCACATCAACAGATACTGCTGCACAAAAAGCATTCGGGCGCCTGGCAAACCTACAGATACTTCCGATACCCCCCCCCCTCAGTGAGTATTCGTTTAAGACTCTGTATACCATCAACGTCAGGCCCAACTGGAGTATGCAGCACCAGTTTGGAATCCATCCAAACCTAGTCAAGCACTAAGAAATTAAGAGAAAGGTGCCAAGTCGCTAACAAAACTAGTCCCCAGAGCTAACGGGGGATTGTCCTAGAAGAAAGTTTGAGGGAAATCGGCCAGATGAACACTGGAGGCCAGGAGGGTCAGTGGAGACATGATTAACGACATATACAATAGCTGCACGAATAGACGAGGTGGACAAAGACGGGATGTTCCTGAGATGGGACACAGACACAAAGGTCACAATTGGAAGTTGAAGACCTCAGATGAACAAAGGGATTTAGAAGTATTTCATCAGTCATAGATGTAGTCAGGCGATGAATATCCTAGAAGGTGATTGTGGTAGAGGTAGGAGAACCATACATAGTTTTTAAGGCGAGGTATTATAGAGCTCATGGGCCGGAGAGAGAGACCCTAGTAGCAATCAGGCGAAGAGGCGGGGCCAGGAGCTGTGACTCGACCCCTGCAACCACAAATATGTGAGACAAATAGTTCTAGTACACACACACACACACACACATATCCAGACTCACAAACAACCTCCCCCCCCTCACCACTGACATATCACTTCTGCCCCTGATCCCCCCCATCCTCCCCCACGTTTCACTCCTCCCCTCCCCCGTTCACCCTCCCCCTCCCTACCCCTCCCCACTCCTCTCCACATAGGCCCCCACATTCCTCCACGACTACCTCCCCACCCCACACTCTGACATACTACACCTACTAACCAACATACAGAACTAATAGTTTCCCACCGGAGGCAATCAGGGATAAAAACAAAAAAGGGTAGCCAGAGAGCAACAAGAAAAACCAGGGACATAGAGGAACTGCAAAGGAAGTATTTTTGCTGCAGAGCTCATTAAAACGGATCTTGAATGGGAAAAGAAACTAGAAGAACCTTAGCATGAGAATGGAAAAGAGAGGATAGAATATGGAAAGCAGGAAGTGGAGGTCAAGTCAAAGCAGCCTGAGGCTATGGAACAGAGTTTAGAAGAGAACTGAAAAATCTGAAACTAGCCTAAAGAACTAAATAACATTTTGGATTGACCAACAGAGACTGCTACCGTCAGCCACAAATAAGGGACTGTAGGGAAAGAAGGCAACAACTGCATGGGGGAAGCTATCTCAGAGAGACTGTATTAAATGAAGAGCTAAGCTTTAGTGGAGGTCCCTAACACACAACAACATAGCCCAAGGAAAGCCGAGAAGGGAAAATGCAGGCACTGAGTGAGCCAAGTAACATTTAGCCAGTGAAACAGAAGAAAGGAAAGCTGCAGTGGAGGAACCAAATTAAATGAGGGGATACACAGGGATATGCAGTGGGAGAATGAAAGTGTGAGGTCAGTCTTTGTGTATGGGCACCAGGAAGTTGAAGGAAACAATGAAGCAAGAAAACAAGGGGAAAAAAAAAGCCAATTGAAAGCATCATGAAAGCAATAGTAGAAAGACGACATGACCCAGCTGGAAAATTTTTTCGAGAATAGGGGGGTTGTAAAAAAAAGAACCCGGCCAGTGAAAGTGACCTCAAGGCAGAAGCGACTCGGACCAGGATCCTGCAGAAAAAGCATGATTAAGGGACATGCCATGCCGGCATACAGGAAGTTGTATCTCGACCGCGACAAGAACACAGAAAAAGACAAAACTGAGAGAGATGGTATAAAGGGAAAGTTGAAAGAGATGGGATGGAGAAGACAGACAGGAGATTACTCCCCAGACCCAGAAGAAGATCAAATACAGCCTCCCTCACAACTCCTAAGAACCTCCCAACCAGGTCAACCCCAGGCAACCCAAACACTCTAAATCAAACACCCATGCCACACTCCAATGCCCCCCACCCACTACATTACAAACTCCACCCTACCCACAGTAACAAACCCATAAGTTCCTTTATCCAGGTCTCCCACTTTCCCCAACCCAAAATTTACCTCCCAGACCACAGTCCTTAGAAAAGAAGTTGAAGGTGTGGTTATACAAAATGCAGATGGAATAACAAACTATGTATGAGGAGTGGCAAACGAAAGAATCAACAGAACATCCCAGACATAATAGCACCTCACAGAAACAAAACTCACAGAATAATAACAGATTCAATTCTATTCCATCCGGATAACCCAAATCCTCAGGAAAGACAGAGGGAGGAGAGGGGAGGAGGAGTGCACTGCTCAATAAAAACCAGTGGGGTTTTGAAGAAATGGAAGGATGGATGGCCACGGTCGAAGGGACTACTTATAAGGAACAATCAGATCTGAGGGACTAAGGTGATAATTGCAGTAATGTACAGACCCACACAGAACTGCAGAGGCCAAGAGAAGACTAAGATGAGAGCAACAGAGCAATGACGACACACTAGCCGAGGCGGCCATTAGAGAGTCACACATAGGGTGAGCAAATATAGTTATGGGTGATTTCAATCACCAATGTGATTGACTGGGAAACCTGGAGCCCCAAGGACACGAACCTGGATAGCAAGATGAAGGATTGTGGTACTGGAAAACCACATGCATCAACATGTTAGAGACACTACCAGAGAGAGAGGAGAGATGAACCAATCAAGGCTGACCTTGTATTCACCATGAGTAGTTTCGGACATCGAGGGTATCATGAATGAAATCCCCTGGACCTAGTGATCATTTGGTTCTGTGCCTTCGACTAACATAGATGAGCTTCCAAGTGGAGAAAGTAGCAGTAATAGTCGGGAAAAAACCAACTACAAAGAGGGGGAACTACTCAGGGCATGAGGAACGTTCCTTCAAGACATTCAGTGGTAGAGGGAACTGACAGGAAAACCATACAAAAAATTGATGGACTATGAGACACAACAAAATGCAGGAGGCAGGAGAGGTTTGTTTCCCAAGGAAAGACAGAAATCAATGGAAGAACGGAACGAGTCCTTGGTTCACCCAAAGGTGTAGGGAGGCAAAAACCTAGGTGGTACTAAGAATGGAAAGTGTACAGAAAGACAGAGAACTCAGGAAAATAAAGAAATCAGCCGAAGAGCCAGATAACCGAAATCACAATAACAAGGGAGGCTCAGAACAATATGAAAATGACATAGCATCAAAAGTAAAGACTGACCCGAAGCTTGTATACAGCCACATCAGGATGAAAACAATGTCAAGACCAGGTAATCAGACTGAGGGAAGGGTGATGGGGAATTCACAAAGAAACGACCAAGAGTATTCAGGAGCCAACACAAGATTTAAAGAGGTAATTATATGGAAACCATTAGGACTCCAGGCAATCAGAACAGGGGCACACCAGCAAGTGCAGGATGAGAAACATAAACCAAGGAGGAGGTGAAGAAGTTGCTATGCGAACTTGACAACCACAAAGGCGGTGGGACAAGACAACATCTCATCCATGGGTCCTTAAAGAGGAGCAGAGATATTGTGTGAGCCATTAACAAGAATCATCAACACATCATTTGAAACTGGGCAACTCCCTGAGGTATGGAAAATGGCAAATGAAGTCCCAATTTTTAAAAATGGGAGACACATGAGGCACTAAAACTACGACTTTAATCACTAGGCACGTGTATAGTTATGCAAGGTCAGGAGAAGATCAGCCAGGAGGAAGTGGTGGGGCACCACTGAAAGAAACAAGTGTATAATTGACAACCAGCATGGTTCAGGGAAGGAACATCCTGTTCACTGAACCTACTATAGTTTTATGACAAGGTGACAGAAGTAATGACAATAGAGAGAGGGGTGGATCGGACTGCATATTTTTGACTGCAAGAAGGCTTCGACACAGTTCCTCACAAGAGGTTATCTGCAAAAGCAATAGGATCAGCACCACCTAACAGGAAAAGGCAATGCAGTGGTATCAGGAGAATATCTGACAGGGAGGCAACAACGAGTCATGTACGCGACGAGGTTGGTCAGAGTGGGCGCCTGTGCCAACGGGGTTTCCACAGGGTCATCCTAGGACCTGTGCTGTTCTTGGTATATGTGAAACGACATAACGAAGGGATAGACTCAGAAGTGACCTGTTTTCAGATGATGCGAAGTTAATGAGAAGAATCAAATCGGATGAGAACTACCACTCAGGCAGAATCTACAAAGAGAAACCTGGACAGGCAACAAGCCTGGTCCAGCAACAGGGCTCTTGATTTAAACCCTGCCAAATGCAAAGTCATGAAGATTGGGGAAGGGCAAAGAAGACCGCAGACACAATATAGTTTAGATGGCCAAAGACTGCAAACCTCACTCAAGGAAAAAGATCTGGGGGTGAGTATAACACCGAGCATATCTCCTGAGGCGCACATCAATCAGATAACTGCTGCAGCATACGGGCGCCTGGCAAACCTACGGATAGCGTTCCAATACCTCAGTAAGGATTCGTTTAAGACTCTGTATACCATTTACGTCAGGCCCATACTGGAGTATGCAGCACCAGTTTGGAATCCACATGACCATATGACCATAACACAAGGCACAGATCACTCTTTGGTGTTCCTCGTGTCCATCTCACACTATGCAAAAACTCAATGCACATAAAAGGCCCTAAAATTTGGAATTCATTACCTGTGAATATAAAAGCACGTCAAGAAATTAGAGAAAGTGCAAAGGTTGAGGGAAATCGGCCTGACGACACTGGAGGACAGGAGGGTCAGGGGAGACATGATAACAACATATAAAATATTGCGCGGAATAGACAAGGTGGACAAAGACAGGAGTTCCAGAGATGGGACACAGACACAAGAGGTCACAATCGGAAGTTGAAGACTCAGATGAATCAAAGGGATGTTAGGAAGTATTTCTTCAGTCACAGAGTAGTCAGGCCGTGGAATAGCCTAGAAAATGACGTAGTGGAGGCGGGGAAACCCTACATAGTTTTAAGGCGAGGTATGATAGAGCTCATGGGGGAGGGAGAGAGAGGAAACCCAGTAGCAATCAGCGAAGAGGCGGGGCCAGGAGCTGTGACTCGACCCTGCAACCCCAAATAGGGGAGTACACACACACACATGATATAATACTCATAGGCCATTTTAAATCCTTAACTGCGTCAGAGAAGAAATTTACCAAATGGTTAGAACTGTGAAGTACTGTATCCGTCAAATCCCCTAAACTCTAATAATTCCTTCAGCAGGAACCCTTTTCCCAATTACCCGCGTCAGGAGACACTTGTCCTGTTTCCTGAGGAACCTGCCCTAACCTAACCTAACAAGACAGACTAAAAGCACTTTCTTTTACGGGGGAAACAGGATGAGAGGTGAACATCAAAATGGTATACAATACCGACAGGTTGGTAGGTAAGACACATAGGCAAACAGTTAGGCAACTTTATTCCGAAACGTTTCGCCTACACAGTAGGCTGTACGCGAAACGTTTCGGAATAAAGTTGCCTAACTATTGCCTATGTGTCTTACCTACCAACCTGTCGGTATTGTATACCTTTTAATGTTCATCTTGTCAGACACAGCAACACATGGGATCTTGGTACAGAAAACACCTTGGACTACCCTTTCAAGTGAGAAATGTTGGATCTGAGAGGGACCTGACCTCTCATGGCTACATTCTCACTACTACTACTACTACTACTACTACTACTACTACTACTAACTATACTACTACTTACTACTACTACTACTACTACTACTACTATACTACTACTACTCTGCACCTCTCCTTCCGACAGTATTTAAGTCTCCGCACTGCGCTTTATCTTCAAAAGTTCCTGATTATGGAACTGAATTCTCCGGCCGAGGG
>NC_069421.1:37944310-37966762 GCF_026875155.1 Cherax quadricarinatus | reverse complement strand
GGATTGCCCTTTCGAAGAAAGGTTGAGGGAAATCGGCCTGACGAACTGGAGGACAGGAGGGTCAGGGGAGACATGATAACAACATATAAAATATTGCGCGGAATAGACAAGGTGGACAAAGACAGGATGTTCCAGAGATGGGACACAGACACAAGAGGTCACAATCGGAAGTTGAAGACTCAGATGAATCAAAGGGATGTTAGGAAGTATTTCTTCAGTCACAGAGTAGTCAGGCCGTGGAATAGCCTAGAAAATAACGTAGTGGAGGCGGGAACCATACATAGTTTTAAGGCGAGGTATGATAGAGCTCATGGGGCAGGGAGAGAGAGGACCTAGTAGCAATCAGCGAAGAGGCGGGGCCAGGAGCTGTGACTCGACCCCTGCAACCACAAATAGGTGAGTACACACACACACATGATATAATACTCAGTAGGCCATTTTAAATCCTTAACTGCGTCAGAGAAGAAATTTACTAAATGGTTAGAACTGTGAAGTACTGTATCCGTCATAATCCACTAAACTCTAAATAATTCCTTCAGCAGGAACCTTCCCTAATTACCCGCGTCAGGAGACACTTGTCCTGTTTCCTGAGGAACCTAACCTAACCTAACAAGACAGACTAAAAGCACTTTCTTGACGGGAGAAACAGGATGAGAGGTGAACATCAAAATGGTATACAGTACCGACAGGTTGGTAGGTAAGACACATAGGCAACAGTTAGGTAACTTTATTCCGAAACGTATCGCCTACACAGTAGGCGTGTACGCGAAACGTTTCGGAATAAAGTTGCCTAACTATTGCCTATGTGTCTTACCTACCAACCTGTCGGTATTGTATACCATTTTAATGTTCATCTTGTCAGACACTGCAACACATGGTATCTTGGTACAGAAAACACCTTGGACAACCTTTTCAAGTGAGAACTGTTGGATCTGAGAGGGACCTGACCTCTCAGTGGCTACATTCTCACTACTACTACTACTACTCTGCACCTCTCCTTCCGACAGTATTTAAGTCTCCGCACTGTCGCTTGTTCTTCAGATAGTTCCTGACTATGGAACTGAACTTCTCCAGGCTGAGGGACTGACAACCTCAAATTCTACGACTTCAAGGGTGATGGACTGATTACATCGTCTTCACATCTCTACTGTTCCTGCCTACTTTCAGTATTCGACTGAAGAAGCCTACTGTGTAGGCGAAACGTTTCGGAATAAAGTTGCCTATGTGTCTTTACCTACCAGGATGAGAGGTACATAATTAAGAAACAGAAAAGGATGATAGATGTCAACAAGATACTTATAACAGTAATGCTGAAATTTTCTAACCAACATAGAATTTCCAGCCTGGTGGCTACAACTCTCGCTTCACACACGCAGGTCCCGGGTTCGACTCCCGGCGAGGTGTGAACATTTCGACGTGTTTCCTTACATCTGTTGTTCTGTTCACCTCGCAGCAAGTGGGTACCTGGGTGTTAGTGGACTGGTGTGGGTGGCATCCTGGGTGTTAGTGGACTGGTGTGGGAGGCATCCTGGGTGTTAGTGGACTGGTGTGGGTGGCATCCTGGGTGTTAGTGGACCGGTGTGGGAGGCATCCTGGGTGTTAGTGGACCGGTGTGGGTGGCATCCTGGGTGTTAGTGGACTGGTGTGGGAGGCATCCTGGGTGTTAGTGGACTGGTGTGGGTGGCATCCTGGGTGTTAGTGGACTGGTGTGGGTGGCAACCTGGGTGTTAGTGGACTGGTGTGGGTGGCATCCTGGGTGTTAGTGGACTGTTGTGGGTGGCAACCTGGGTGTTAGCGGACTGTGTGGGTGGCATCCTGGGTGTTAGTGGACTGGTGTGGGTGGCATCCTGGGTGTTAGTGGACCGGTGTGGGTGGCATCCTGGGTGTTAGTGGACTGTTGTGGGTGGCAACCTGGGTGTTAGCGGACTGGTGTGGGTGGCATCCTGGGTGTTAGTGGACTGGTGTGGGTGGCATCCTGGGTGTTAGTGGACTGGTGTGGGTGGCATCCTGGGTGTTAGTGGACCGGTGTGGGTGGCATCCTGGGTGTTAGTGGGACTGGTGTGGGTGGCATCCTGGGTGTTAGTGGACTGGTGTGGGTGGCATCCTGGGTGTTAGTGGACTGGTGTGGGTGGCATCCTGGGTGTTAGTGGACTGGTGTGGGTGGCATCCTGGGTGTTAGTGGACCGGTGTGGGTGGCATCCTGGGTGTTAGTGGACTGGTGTGGGTGGCATCCTGGTGTTAGTGGACTGGTGTGGGTGGCATCCTGGGTGTTAGTGGATCCGGTGTGGGTGGCATCCTGGGTGTTAGTGGACTGTTGTGGGTGGCAACCTGGGTGTTAGCGGACTGGTGTGGGTGGCATCCTGGGTGTTAGTGGACTGGTGTGGGTGGCATCCTGGGTGTTAGTGGACTGGTGTGGGTGGCATCCTGGGTGTTAGTGGACCGGTGTGGGTGACATCCTGGGTGTTAGTGGACTGGTGTGGGTGGCATCCTGGGTGTTAGTGGACTGGTGTGGGTGGCAACCTGGGTGTTAGTGGACTGGTGTGGGTGGCATCCTGGGTGTTAGTGGACTGGTGTGGGTGGCATCCTGGGTGTTAGTGGACTGGTGTGGGTGGCATCCTGGGTGTTAGTGGACTGGTGTGGGTGGCATCCTGGGTGTTAGTGGACTGGTGTGGGTGGCATTCTGGGTGTTAGTGGACTGGCGTGGGTGGCATCCTGGGTGTTAGTGGACTGGCGTGGGTGGCATCCTGGGTGTTACGGCCCCCTACCAAACTAGCGGTTAAATGGTTAAACCTGCCGGCCGGCAGTACCACTGGGTACGTCATCAAACCCAATGTGGGGACTGCTGAGCCTTAAGCATTAAGTACCTGAACACCTCACGGTACGCATTTAAGCAGTAGGTACCTGAACACCTAATGGTACACATCTACTGGCTTTAGAAGCAGTATGTACCTGAACACCTCATGGTACGCATCTAAGCAGTAGGTACCTGAACACCTAATGGTACACATCTACTGGCTTTAGAAGTATTAAGTACCTGAACACCTCACGGTACGCATCTAAGCAGTAGGTACCTGAACACCTAATGGTCTGACGACACTGGAGGATAGGAGGGTCAGGGGAGACATGATAACGACATATAAAATACTGCGCGGAATAGACAAGGTGGACAAAGACGGGATGTTCCAGAGAAGGGACACAGACACAAGAGGTCACAATTGGAAGTTGAAGACTCAGATGAATCAAAGGGATGTTAGGAAGTATTTCTTCAGCCATAGAGTAGTTAGGCCGTGGAATAGCCTAGAAAATGACGTAGTGGAGGCGGGAACCATACATAGTTTTAAGGCGAGGTATGATAGAGCTCATGGGACAGGGAGAGAGAGGACCTAGTAGCAATCAGCGAAGAGGCGGGGCCAGGAGCTGTGAATCGACCCCTGCAACCACAAATAGGTGAGTACATCTACTGGTTTTAGAAGCAGTACGTACCTAAACACCTCACGGTACACATCTACTGGCCTTAGAGCAGTAAGTACCTGATCACCTCACGGTACTCAGCTAAGCAGTAATTACCAGAACACCTTACAGTATAGAACTACTGGGAGTAGAGAGTATTCTCCTGCCCATCTTTTAGTATTCTACTGGCTTCTACTGGCGTTAGAAGAACCGCTCACCGCAGCTCACTGAGTCTGTTGGCCTCAGTTACTAGACGGCCGCACTCAGTGAGCTCGAAGCATGGAAATAAATGGTATAAAATACCGACACAATGGAAATATAAACACATATGCAGTATAATGTGATCCTTTATTGACTACGTTTCGCCCACATAGTGGGCTTTTTCAAATCACAAACAGAACTACCTGGGGTGGAAGAAACGCGAGTATTTATAGTCGCGTTTCTTCCACCCCAGGTAGTTCTGTTTGTGACTTGAAAAAGCCCACTATGTGGGCGAAACGTAGTCAATAAAGGATCACATTATACTGCATATGTGTTTATATTTCCAGCTCGAAGCATGGTGTTCTGCTAGTAATTAACCGGACCACCTTGCGGTGTGTCAACTGGTCTTGAAGGCGGTAGATAGTACTCACCAGACCATCTTACGGTGTACTTCTACCGGCCTTGGAGAGTATTTACAGGACTGGTGATGTCTGCGGACTCACCACCTACGCTGGTCAACTGTGGACCGGAGTCATCTGATGCTGTTTTAGTGGGACATTACATGAAGAAAAGGTTGGAGTGTGACACTGAACTGGGCTAGGACCGTAGTGTGACACTTAGGGAAGTATGATGGAGTGTAACACTGAGATATGCTATAGGACCGTAGTGGAACACTGAGAAGAAAAGGGTGTATATCTGGAGTTTATCTGGAGAGAGTTCCGGGGGTCAACGCCCCCGCGGCCCGGTCTGTGACCAGGACTCCTTAGGTCAGTGTCCCAGGATGCGACCCACACCAGTCGACTAACACCCAGGTACCCATTTTACTGATGGGGAACATAGACAACAGGTGGAAAGAAACGCGTCCAATGTTTCTACTCTGATTAGTATCATGTGACTGGCCTCGAGAAAGACGCTGTGGGTGATAGTGTGCGACGCAGAGACAAGGGTGTCAAGAGTGACACAGAAGAGATATTGTGTATGACGCAGAGAAAAGGGTGTCGTGTGACACGGAGAGTAGGAGTGTCGTGTGACACAGAGAAAAGGGTGTCTATTGGACACGGTTGAGCAGGAGCGTCATTACACGGAAGAAAGGGTGTCAAGTGACACAGTTGAGAGGGAGCGTCACAACACACCACGGAGAAGTGTCGTGTGGGACACAGAGCGTCATTATAAGTGTCGTGTGAGACACGGAGCGTCATTACAAGTGTCGTGTGAGACACGGAGCGTCATTATAAGTGTCGTGAGAGACACGGAGCTTCATTATAAGTGTCGTGAGAGACACGGAGCGTCATTATAAGTGTCGTGTGAGACACGGAGCGTCATTATAAGTGTCGTGTGAGACACGGAGCGTCATTATAAGTGTCGTGTGAGACACGGAGCGTCATTATAAGTGTCGTGTGAGACACGGAGCGTCATTATAAGTGTCGAGAGAGACACGGAGCGTCATTATAAGTGTCGTGAGAGACACGGAGCGTCATTATAAGTGTCGTGTGAGACACGGAGCGTCATTACAAGTGTCGTGTGAGACACGGAGCGTCATTATAAGTGTCGTGTGAGACACGGAGCGTCATTATAAGTGTCGTGAGAGACACGCAGCGTCATTATAAGTGTCGTGTGAGACACGGAGCGTCATTATAAGTGTCGTGTGAGACACGGAGCGTCATTATAAGTGTCGTGTGAGACACGGAGCGTCATTATAAGTGTCGTGAGAGACACGGAGCGTCATTATAAGTGTCGTGGAGACACGGAGCTTCATTATAAGTGTCGTGTGAGACACGGAGCGTCATTATAAGTGTCGTGTGAGACACGGAGCGTCATTATAAGTGTCGTGTGAGACACGGAGCGTCATTATAAGTGTCGTGTGAGACACGGAGCGTCATTATAAGTGTCGTGTGAGACACGGAGCGTCATTAAAGTGTCGTGTGAGACACGGAGCGTCATTATAAGTGTCGTGTGAGACACGGAGCGTCATATATAATTGCAGTGAGAGACACGGAGCGTCATTATAAGTGTCGTGTGAGACACGGAGCGTCATTATAAGTGTCGTGTGAGACACGGAGCGTCATTGTAAGTGTCGTGAGAGACACGGAGCGTCATTATAAGTGTCGTGAGAGACATGGAGCGTCATTATAAGTGCCGTGTGAGACACGGAGCGTCATTATAAGTGTCGTGTGAGACACGGAGCGTCATTATAAGTGTCGTGTGAGCACGGAGCGTCATTATATGGTGTGTGAGACACGGAGCGTCATTATAAGTGTCGTGAGAGACACGGAGCGTCATTATAAGTGTCGTGTGAGACACGGAGCGTCATTAAATGTGTCGTATGAGACACGGACCGTCATTATAAGTGTCGTGAGAGACACGGAGCGTCATTATAAGTGTCGTGAGAGACACGGAGCGTCATTATAAGTGCCGTGTGAGACACGGAGCGTCATTATAAGTGTCGTATGAGACACGGACCGTCATTATAAGTGTCGTGTGAGACACGGAGCGTCATTATAAGTGTCGTGTGAGACACGGAGCGTCATTATAAGTGTCGTGTGAGACACGGAGCGTCATTATAAGTGTCGTGTGAGACACGGAGCGTCATTATAAGTGTCGTGTGAGACACGGAGCGTCATTATAAGTGTCGTGTGAGACACGGAGCGTCATTATAATTGCAGTGAGAGACACGGAGCGTCATTATAAGTGTCGTGTGAGACACGGAGCGTCATTATAAGTGTCGTGTGAGACACGGAGCGTCATTGTAAGTGTCGTGAGAGACACGGAGCGTCATTATAAGTGTCGTGAGAGACATGGAGCGTCATTATAAGTGCCGTGTGAGACACGGAGCGTCATTATAAGTGTCGTGTGAGACACGGAGCGTCATTATAAGTGTCGTGTGAGACACGGAGCGTCATTATAAGTGTGTGAGACACGGAGCGTCATTATAAGTGTCGTGAGAGACACGGAGCGTCATTATAAGTGTCGTGTGAGACACGGAGCGTCATTATAAGTGTCGTATGAGACACGGACCGTCATTATAAGTGTCGTGAGAGACACGGAGCGTCATTATAAGTGTCGTGAGAGACACGGAGCGTCATTATAAGTGCCGTGTGAGACACGGAGCGTCATTATAAGTGTCGTGTGAGACACGGAGCGTCATTATAAATGTCGTGTGAGACACGGAGCGTCATTATAAGTGTCGTGTGAGACACGGAGCGTCATTATAAGTGTCGTGAGAGACACGGACAGTCATTATAGGTGTCGTGAGAGACACGCAGCGTCATTATAAGTGTGTGAGACACGGAACGTCATTATAAGTGTCGTGAGAGACACGGAGCGTCATTATAAGTGTCGTGTGAGACACGGAGCGTCATTATAAGTGTCGTGTGAGACACGGAGCGTCATTATAATTGTCTTGAGAGACACGGAGCGTCATTATAAGTGTCGTGTGAGACACGTAGCGTCATTATAAGTGTCGTGTGAGACACGGAGCGTCGTTATAAGTGTCGTGAGAGACACGGAGCGTCATTATAAGTGTCGTGAGAGACACGGAGCGTCATTATAAGTGCCGTGTGAGACACGGAGCGTCATTATAAGTGTCGTGTGAGACACGGAGCGTCATTATAAATGTCGTGTGAGACACGGAGCGTCATTATAAGTGTCGTGTGGGACTCAGAGCGTCATTATAAGTGTCGTGTGAGACACGGAGCGTCATTATAAGTGTCGTGTGAGACACGGAGCGTCATTATAAGTGTCGTGTGAGACACGGAGCGTCGTTATAAGTGTCGTGTGGGACACGCAGCGTCATTATAAGTGTCGTGTGGGACACGCAGCGTCATTATAAGTGTCGTGTGGGACACGGAGCGTCATTATAAGTGTCGTGTGAGACACGGAGCGTCATTATAAGTGTCGTGAGAGACACGGAGCGTCATTATAAGTGTCGTGTGAGACACGGAGCGTCATTATAAGTGTCGTGTGAGACACGGAGCGTACATTATAAGTGTCGTGTGAGACACGGAGCGTCATTATAAGTGTCGTGTGAGACACGGAGCGTCATTATAAGTGTCGTGTGAGACACGGAGCGTCATTATAAGTGTCGTGTGAGACACGGAGCGTCATTATAAGTGTGTGAGACACGGAGCGTAATTATAAGTGTCGTGAGAGACACGGAGCGTCATTATAAGTGTCGTGTGAGACACGAAGCGTCATTATAAGTGTCGTGTGAGACACGGAGCGTCATTATAAGTGTCGTGAGAGACACGGAGCGTCATTATAAGTGTCGTGAGACACGGAGCGTCATTATAAGTGCCGTGTGAGACACGGAGCGTCATTATAAGTGTCGTGTGAGACACGGAGCGTCATTATAAGTGTCGTGTGAGACACGGAGCGTCATTATAAGTGTCGTGTGAGACACGGAGCGTCATTATAAGTGTCGTGAGAGACACGGAGAGTCATTATAGGTGTCGTGAGAGACACGCAGCGTCATTATAAGTGTGTGAGACACGGAACGTCATTATAAGTGTAGTGAGAGACACGGAGCGTCATTATAAGTGTCGTGTGAGACACGGAGCGTCATTATAGTGTCGTGTGAGACACGGAGCGTCATTATAATTGTCGTGAGAGACACGGAGCGTCATTATAAGTGTCGTGTGAGACACGGAGCGTCATTATAAGTGTCGTGTGAGACACGGAGCGTCATTATAAGTGTCGTGAAGACACGAGCGTCATTATAAGTGTCGTGAGAGACACGGAGCGTCATTATAAGTGTTGTGTGAGACACGGAGCGTCATTATAAGTGTCGTGAGAGACACGGAGAGTCATTATAGGTGTCGTGAGAGACACGCAGCGTCATTATAAGTGTGTGAGACACGGAACGTCATTATAAGTGTCGTGAGAGACACGGAGCGTCATTATAAGTGTCGTGTGAGACACGGAGCGTCATTATAAGTGTCGTGTGAGACACGGAGCGTCATTATAATTGTCTTGAGAGACACGGAGCGTCATTATAAGTGTCGTGTGAGACACGGAGCGTCATTATAAGTGTCGTGTGAGACACGGAGCGTCGTTTATAAGTGTCGTGAGAGACACGGAGCGTCATTATAAGTGTCGTGAGAGACACGGAGCGTCATTATAAGTGCCGGTGAGACACGGAGCGTCATTATAAGTGTCGTGTGAGACACGGAGCGTCATTATAAATGTCGTGTGAGACACGGAGCGTCATTATAAGTGTCGTGTGGACTCAGAGCGTCATTATAAGTGTCGTGTGAGACACGGAGCGTCATTATAAGTGTCGTGTGAGACACGGAGCGTCATTATAAGTGTCGTGTGAGACACGGAGCGTCGTTATAAGTGTCGTGTGGGACACGCAGCGTCATTATAAGTGTCGTGTGGGACACGCAGCGTCATTATAAGTGTCGTGTGGGACACGGGAGCGTCATTATAATGTCGTGTGAGACACGGAGCGTCATTATAAGTGTCGTGAGAGACACGGAGCGTCATTATAAGTGTCGTGTGAGACACGAGCGTCATTATAAGTGTCGTGTGAGACACGGGAGCGTCATTATAAGTGTCGTGTGAGACACGGAGCGTCATTATAAGTGTCGTGTGAGAACACGGAGCGTCATTATAAGTGTCGTGTGAGACACGGCAGCGTCATTATAAGTGTCGTGTGAGACACGGAGCGTCATTATAATGTGTGTGAGACACGGAGCGTAATTATAAGTGTCGTGAGAGACACGGAGCGTCATTATAAGTGTCGTGTGGACACGAAGCGTCATTATAAGTGTCGTGTGAGACACGGAGCGTCATTATAAGTGTCGTGAGAGACACGGAGCGTCATTATAAGTGTCGTGAGAACGGAGCGTCATTATAAGTGCCGTGTGAGACACGGAGCGTCATTATAAGTGTCGTGTGAGACACGGAGCGTCATTATAAGTGTCGTGTGAGACACGGAGCGTCATTATAAGTGTCGTGTGAGACACGGAGCGTCATTATAAGTGTCGTGAGAGACACGGAGAGTCATTATAGGTGTCGTGAGAGACACGCAGCGTCATTATAAGTGTCGTGAGACACGGAGCGTCATTATAAGTGCCGTGTGAGACACGGAGCGTCATTATAAGTGTCGTGTGAGACACGTGAGCGTCATTATAAGTGTCGTGTGAGACACGGAGCGTCATTATAAGTGTCGTGTGAGACACGGAGCGTCATTATAAGTGTCGTGAGAGACACGGAGAGTCATTATAGGTGTCGTGAGAGACACGCAGCGTCATTATAAGTGTGTGAGACACGGAACGTCATTATAAGTGTAGTGAGAGACACGGAGCGTCATTATAAGTGTCGTGTGAGACACGGAGCGTCATTATAAGTGTCGTGTGAGACACGGAGCGTCATTATAATTGTCGTGAGAGACACGGAGCGTCATTATAAGTGTCGTGTGAGACACGGAGCGTCATTATAAGTGTCGTGTGAGACACGGAGCGTCATTATAAGTGTCGTGAGAGACACGGAGCGTCATTATAAGTGTCGTGAGAGACACGGAGCGTCATTATAAGTGTTGTGTGAGACACGGAGCGTCATTATAAGTGCCGTGTGAGACACGGAGCGTCATTATAAGTGTCGTGTGGGACACGCAGCGTCATTATAAGTGTCGTGTGGGACACGCAGCGTCATTATAAGTGTCGTGTGGGACACGGAGCGTCATTATAAGTGTCGTGTGAGACACGGAGCGTCATTATAAGTGTCGTGAGAGACACGGAGCGTCATTATAAGTGTGTGTGAGTACAGGGCGGAGCGTCATTATAAGTGTCGTGTGAGACACGGAGCGTCATTATAAGTGTCGTGTGAGACACGGAGCGTCATTATAAGTGTCGTGTGAGAGACACGGAGCGTCATTATAAGTGTCGTGTGAGACACGGAGCGTCATTATAAGTGTCGTGTGAGACACGGAGCGTCATTATAAGTGTGTGAGACACGGAGCGTAATTATAAGTGTCGTGTAGAGACACGGAGCGTCATTATAAGTGTCGTGTGAGACACGGAGCGTCATTATAAGTGTCGTGAGAGACACGGAGCGTCATTATAAGTGTCGTGGACACGGAGCGTCATTATAAGTGCCGTGTGAGACACGGAGCGTCATTATAAGTGTCGTGTGAGACACGGAGCGTCATTATAAGTGTCGTGTGAGACACGGAGCGTCATTATAAGTGTCGTGTGGACACGGAGCGTCATTATAAGTGTCGTGAGAGACACGGAGAGTCATTATAGGTGTCGTGAGAGACACGCAGCGTCATTATAAGTGTGTGAGACACGGAACGTCATTATAAGTGTAGTGAGAGACACGGAGCGTCATTATAAGTGTCGTGTGAGACACGGAGCGTCATTATAAGTGTCGTGTGAGACACGGAGCGTCATTATAATTGTCGTGAGAGACACGGAGCGTCATATAAGTGTCGTGTGAGACACGGAGACGTCATTATAAGTGTCGTGTGAGACACGGAGCGTCATTATAAGTGTCGTGAGAGACACGGAGCGTCATTATAAGTGTCGTGAGAGACACGGAGCGTCATTATAAGTGTTGTGTGAGACACGGAGCGTCATTATAAGTGCCGTGTGAGACACGGAGCGTCATTATAAGTGTCGTGTGAGACACGGAGCGTCATTATAAGTGTCGTGTGAGACACGGAGCGTATTATAAGTGTCGTGTGAGACACGGAGCGTCATTATAAGTGTCGTGTGAGACACGGAGCGTCATTATAAGTGTCGTGTGATACACGGAGCGTCATTACAAGTGTCGTGAGAGACACGGAGCGTCATTATAAGTGTCGTGTGAGATACGGAGCGTCATTATAAGTGTCGTGAGAGACACGGGAGCGTCATTATAAGTGTCGTGTGAGACACGGAGCGGTCATTACAAGTGTCGTGAGAGACACGGAGCGTCATTATAAGTGTCGTGTGAGACACGGAGCGTCATTATAAGTGTCGTGTGAGACACGGAGCGTCATTATAAGTGTCGTGAGAGACACGGAGCGTCATTATAAGTGTCGTGTGAGACACGGAGCGTCATTATAAGTGTCGTGTGAGACACGGAGGGTCATTATAAGTGTCGTGTCGGACACGGAGCGTCATTATAAGTGTCGTGTGAGACACGTTGCGTCATTATAAGTGTCGTGTGAGACACGGAGCGTCATTATAAGTGTCGTGTGAGACACGGAGCGTCATTATAAGTGTCGTGTGAGACACGGAGCGTCATTATAAGTGTCGTGTGAGACACGGAGCGTCATTATAAGTGTCGTGAAAGACACGAAGCGTCATTATATGTGTCGTGTGAGACACGGAGCGTCATTATAAGTGTCGTGTGAGAAACGGAGCGTCATTATAAGTGTCGTGTGAGACACAGAGCGTCATTATAAGTGTCGTGAGAGACACGGAGCGTCATTATAAGTGTCGTGTGAGACACGGATCGTCATTATAAGTGTCGTGTGAGACACGGAGCGTCATTATAAGTGTCGTGAGAGACACGGAGCGTCATTATAAGTGTGTGAGACACGGAGCGTCATTATAAGTGTCGTGAGAGACACGGAGCGTCATTATAAGTGTCGTGTGAGACACAAGCGTCATTATAAGTGTCGTGAGAGACACGGAGCGTCATTATAAGTGTGTGAGACACGGAGCGTCATTATAAGTGTCGTGAGAGACACGGAGCGTCATTATAAGTGCCGTGAGAGACACGGAGCGTCATTATAAGTGTCGTGTGAGACACGGAGCGTCATTATAAGTGTCGTGTGAGACACGGAGCGTCATTATAAGTGTCGTGTGAGACACGGAGCGTCATTATAAGTGTCGTGAGAGACACGGAGCGTCATTATAAGTGTCGTGTGAGACACGGAGCGTCATTATAAGTGTCGTGTGAGACACGGAGCGTCATTTATAAGTGTCGTGAGAGACACGGAGCGTCATTATAAGTGTCGTGAGAGACACGGAGCGTCATTATAAGTGTCGTGTGAGACACGGAGCGTCATTATAAGTGTCGTGAGAGACACGGAGCGTCATTATAAGTGTCGTGAGAGACACGGAGTGTCATTATAAGTGTCGTGAGAGACACGGAGCGTCATTATAAGTGTCGTGAGAGACACGGAGCGTCATTATAAGTGTCGTGTGGACACAAGCGTCATTATATAGTGTCGTATGAGAACGGAGCGTCATTATAAGCGTCGTGGGAGACACCGAGCGTCATTATAAGTGTCGTGAGAGACACGGAGCGTCATTATAAGTGTCGTGTGAGACACGGAGCGTTATTATAAGTGTCGTGTGAGACACGGAGCGTCATTATAAGTGTCGTGTGAGACACGGAGCGTCATTATAAGTGTCGTGTGGGACACAGAGCGTCATTATAAGTGTCGTGTGGGACACAGAGCGTCATTATAAGTGTCGTGAGAGTCACGGAGCGTCATTATAAGTGTCGTGAGAGACACGAAGCGTCATTATAAGTGTCGTGTGGGACACAGAGCGTCATTATAAGTGTCGTGTGACACGGAGCGTCGTTATAAGTGTCGTGAGAGACACGGAGTGTCATTATAAGTGTCGTGAGAGACACGGAGCGTCATTATAAGTGTCGTGTGAGACACGGAGCGTCATTATAAGTGTCGTGTGAGACACGGAGCGTCATTATAAGTGTCGTGTGGGACACAGAGCGTCATTATAAGTGTCGTGTGGGACACAGAGCGTCATTATAAATGTCGTGTGAGACACGGACCGTCATTATAAGTGTCGTGTGAGACACGGAGCGTCATTATAAGTGTCGTGTGAGATACGGAGCGTCATTATAAGTGTCGTGTGAGACACGGAGCGTCATTATAAGTGTCGTGAGAGACACGGAGCGTCATTATAAGTGTCGTGAGAGACACGGAGCGTCATTATAAGTGTCGTGTGACACGGAGATGACTAATTTTATTGTAAATGTTACGTTTAATTAATTTTTTTAGCATATATATATATATATATATATATATATATATATATATATATATATATATATATTATTATTATTATTTTAAGATGCTCATAATTTATTACTGATATTTTAAACATCTCTAGACCAGAGATTGTGTTTTATATTATGTTAAAGATTTATGGATCCCGAACTTTTTATTACAAAATGAATAAAATTACCATCTAAAAATACTGTTTTTTGGTGACATCCTGGGTGTTAGTGGACTGGTGTGGGTCACATCCTGGGTGTTAGTGGACTGGTGTGGGTCACATCCTGGGTGTTAGTGGACTGGTGTGGGTCACATCCTGGGTGTTAGTGGACTGGTGTGGGTCACATCCTGGGTGTTAGTGGACTGGTGTGGGTCACAATCCTGGGTGTTAGTGGACTGGTGTGGGTCACATCCTGGGTGTTAGTGGACTGGTGTGGGTCACATCCTGGGTGTTAGTGGACTGGTGTGGGTCACATCCTGGGTGTTAGTGGACTGGTGTGGGTCACATCCTGGGTGTTAGTGGACTGGTGTGGGTCACATCCTGGGTGTTAGTGGACTGGTGTGGGTCACATCCTGGGTGTTAGTGGACTGGTGTGGGTCACATCCTGGGTGTTAGTGGACTGGTGTGGGTCACATCCTGGGTGTTAGTGGACTGGTGTGGGTCACATCCTGGGTGTTAGTGGACTGGTGTGGGTCACATCCTGGGTGTTAGTGGACTGGTGTGGGTGGCATCCTGGGTGTTAGTGGACTGGTGTGGGTCACATCCTGGGTGTTAGTGGACTGGTGTGGGTCACATCCTGGGTGTTAGTGGACTGGTGTGGGTCACATCCTGGGTGTTAGTGGACTGGTGTGGGTGGCATCCTGGGTGTTAGTGGACTGGTGTGGGTGGCATCCTGGGTGTTAGTGGACTGGTGTGGGTGGCATCCTGGGTGTTAGTGGACTGGTGTGGGTGGCATCCTGGGTGTTAGTGGACTGGTGTGGGTGGCATCCTGGGTGTTAGTGGACTGGTGTGGGTGGCATCCTGGGTGTTAGTGGACTGGTGTGGGTGGCATCCTGGGTGTTAGTGGACTGGTGTGGGTGGCATCCTGGGTGTTAGTGGACTGGTGTGGGTGGCATCCTGGGTGTTAGTGGACTGGTGTGGGTGGCATCCTGGGTGTTAGTGGACTGGTGTGGGTGGCATCCTGGGTGTTAGTGGACTGGTGTGGGTGGCATCCTGGGTGTTAGTGGACTGGTGTGGGTGGCATCCTGGGTGTTAGTGGACTGGTGTGGGTGGCATCCTGGGTGTTAGTGGACTGGTGTGGGTGGCATCCTGGGTGTTAGTGGACTGGTGTGGGTCACATCCTGGGTGTTAGTGGACTGGTGTGGGTGGCATCCTGGGTGTTAGTGGACTGGTGTGGGTCACATCCTGGTGTTTAGTGGACTGGTGTGGGTGGCATCCTGGGTGTTAGTGGACTGGTGTGGGTCACATCCTGGGTGTTAGTGGACTGGTGTCTCTCACATCCTGGGTGTTAGTGGACTGGTGTGGGTGGCATCCTGGGTGTTAGTGGACTGGTGTGGGTCACATCCTGGGTGTTAGTGGACTGGTGTGGGTCACATCCTGGGTGTTAGTGGACTGGTGTGGGTGGCATCCTGGTGTTAGTGGACTGGTGTGGGTCACATCCTGGGTGTTAGTGGACTGGTGTGGGTCACATCCTGGGTGTTAGTGGACTGGTGTGGGTGGCATCCTGGGTGTTAGTGGACTGGTGTGGGTCACATCCTGGGTGTTAGTGGACTGGTGTGGGTCACATCCTGGGTGTTAGTGGACTGGTGTGGGTGGCATCCTGGGTGTTAATGGACTGGTGTGGGTCACATCCTGGGTGTTAGTGGACTGGTGTGGGTCACATCCTGGGTGTTAGTGGACTGGTGTGGGTGGCATCCTGGGTGTTAGTGGACTGGTGTGGGTCACATCCTGGATGTTAGTGGACTGGTGTGGGTCACATCCTGGGTGTTAGTGGACTGGTGTGGGTGGCATCCTGGGTGTTAGTGGACTGGTGTGGGTCACATCCTGGGTGTTAGTGGACTGGTGTGGGTCACATCCTGGGTGTTAGTGGACTGATGTGGGTGGCATCCTGGGTGTTAGTGGACTGGTGTGGGTCACATCCTGGGTGTTAGTGGACTGGTGTGGGTCACATCCTGGGTGTTAGTGGACTGGTGTGGGTGGCATCCTGGGTGTTAGTGGACTGGTGTGGGTCACATCCTGGGTGTTAGTGGACTGGTGTGGGTCACATCCTGGGTGTTAGTGGACTGGTGTGGGTGGCATCCTGGGTGTTAGTGGACTGGTGTGGGTCACATCCTGGGTGTTAGTGGACTGGTGCGTGTGGCATCCTGGGTGTTAGCTGACTGGTGTGGGTCACATCCTGGGTGTTAGTGGACTGGTGTGGTTGGCATCCTGGGTGTTAGCAGACTGGCGGGGGTGGCATCCAGGGAGACAATTGAAGTCCTGGATGACGCCCTGACTTTCTTGGCTTATCCTGGGTGGCTAATCCTCGGGGGTTAAAAATCCAGAGAAAATCATATCTTATCTTATCTTGCACGCATATTACAATTTTTCGAATTAGCTTTCATTATCTACATAAGCACCCTGGCAGGGGCCTGGTGTATAACCCAGGCAGGGGCCTGGTGTATAACCCAGGCAGGGGCCTGGTGTATAACCCAGGCAGGGGCCTGGTGTATAACCCAGGCAGGGGCCTGGTGTATAACCCAGGCAGTGGCCTGTTGTATAACCCAGGCAGGGGCCTGGTGTATAACCCAGGCAGGGGCCTGGTGTATAACCCAGGCAGGGGCCTGGTGTATAACCCAGGCAGGGACCTGGTGTATAACCCAGCAGGGGCCTGGTGTATAACCCAGGCAGGGGCCTGGTGTATAACCCAGGCAGTGGCCTGGTGTATAACCCAGGCAGTGGCCTGGTGTATAACCCAGGCAGTGGCCTGGTGTATAACCCAGGCAGGGGCCTGGTGTATAACCCAGGCAGGGGCCTGGTGTATAACCCAGGCAGTGGCCTGGTGTATAACCCAGGCAGTGGCCTGGTGTATAAACCCAGGCAGGGGCCTGGTGTATAACCCAGGCAGGGCCTGGTGTATAACCCAGGCAGGGGCCTGGTGTATAACCCAGGCAGGGGCCTGGTGTTATAACCCAGGCAGTGGCCTGGTGTTTAAACCCAGGCAGTGGCCTGGTGTATAACCCAGGCAGTGGCCTGGTGTATAACCCAGGCAGGGGCCTGGTGTATAACCCAGGCAGGGGCCTGGTGTATAACCCAGGCAGGGGCCTGGTGTATAACCCAGGCAGTGGCCTGGTGTATAACCCAGGCAGGGGCCTGGTGTATAACCCAGGCAGTGGCCTGGTGTATAACCCAGGCAGGGGCCTGGTGTATAACCCAGGCAGGGGCCTGGTGTATAACCCAGGCAGGGACCTGGTGTATAACCCAGGCAGGGGCCTGGTGTATAACCCAGGCAGGGACCTGGTGTATAACCCAGGCAGGGGCCTGGTGTATAACCCAGGCAGGGGCCTGGTGTATAACCCAGGCAGGGACCTGGTGTATAACCCAGGCAGGGGCCTGGTGTATAACCCAGGCAGGGGCCTGGTGTATAACCCAGGCAGGGACCTGGTGTATAACCCAGGCAGGGGCCTGGTGTATAACCCAGGCAGGGACCTGGTGTATAAACCCAGGCAGGGGCCTGGTGTATAACCCAGGCAGGGGCCTGGTGTATAACCCAGGCAGGGGCCTGGTGTATAACCCAGGCAGGGGCCTGGTGTATAACCCAGGCAGGGGTCTGGTGTATAACCCAGGCAGGGGCCTGGTGTATAACCCAGGCAGGGGCCTGGTGTATAACCCAGGCAGGGGTCTGGTGTATAACCCAGGCAGGGGCCTGGTGTATAACCCAGGCAGGGGCCTGGTGTATAACCCAGGCAGGGGCCTGGTGTATAACCCAGGCAGGGGCCTGGTGTATAACCCAGGCAGGGGCCTGGTGTATAACCCAGGCAGGGCCTGGTGTATAACCCAGGCAGTGGCCTGGTGTATAACCCAGGCAGGGGCCTGTTGTATAACCCAGGCAGTGGCCTGGTGTATAACCCAGGCAGGGGCCTGGTGTATAACCCAGGCAGGGGCCTGGTGTATAACCCAGGCAGGGACCTGGTGTATAACCCAGGCAGGGGCCTGGTGTATAAACCCAGGCAGGGACCTGGTGTATAACTCAGGCAGGGGCCTGGTGTATAACCCAGGCAGGGGCCTGGTGTATAACCCAGGCAGGGACCTGGTTTATAACCAAGGCAGGGCCCTGGTTTATAACACAGGCAGGGGCCTGGTTTATAACCCAGACAGGGGAATGGTTTATAACCCAGGCAGGGCTCTGGTTTATAACCCATGCAGGGCCCTGGTTTATAACCCAGGCAGGGGGCTGGTTTATAACCCAGGCAGGGCCCTGGTTTATAATCCAGGCCGGGCCATGGTTCATAACCCAGGCGGAGGCCTGGTTTATAACCCAGGCAGGGCCCTGGTTTATAACCCAGGCAGGGGCCTGGTTTATTACCCAGGCAGGGCCCTGGTTTATAACCCAGGCAGGGGCCAGGTTTTTAACCCAGGCACGGGCCTGGTTTTTAACCCAGGCAGGGCCCTGGTTTATAACCAAGGCAGGGCCCTGGTTTATAACCCAGGCAGGGGCCTGGTTTATAACGCAGACAGGGGAATGGTTTATAACCCAGGCAGGGCTCTGGTTTATAACCCAGGCAGGGCAATGGTTTATAACCCAGGCAAGGGCCTGGTTTATAACCAAGGGAGGGCCCTGATTTATAAACCAGACAGGGGCCTGGTTTTTAAACCAGGCAGAGGCCTAGTTTATAACCCAGGCAGGGGGCCGGTTTATAACCCATGCAGGGCACTGGTTTATAACCCATGCAAATCCCTGGTTTATAACCCAGGCAGGGGACTGGTTTATAACCCAGGCAGAGCCCTGGTTTATAACCCAGGCAGGGCCCTGGTTTATAACCCAGGCAGGGCCCTGGTTCATAACCCAGGCAGGGCCCTGGTTTATAACCCAGGCAGGGCCCTGGTTTATAACCCAGGCAGGGGCCTGGTTTATAACCCAGACAGGGGCTTGGTTTATAACCTGGCAGGGGCCTGGTATATAACACAGGCAGGGCCCTGGTTTATAACCCAGGCAGGGGCCTGGTTTATAACCCAGGCAGAGCCCTGGTTTATAACCCAGGCAGAGGCCTGGTTTATAACCCGTGAAGGGCCCTGGTTAATAGCCAAGGCAGGGGCCTGGTTTATAACCCAGGCAGGGGCCTGGTGTATAACCCAGGCAGGTGCCTGGTTTATAACCCATTCAGTGCCCTGGTTTATAACCCGGGCAGAGGCCTGGTTTATAACCCGGGCAGAGGCCTGGTTTACAACCCAGGCAGGGGCCTGGTTTATAACCGAGGCAGGAGCCTGGTTTATAACCCAGGCAGGGGCCTGGTTTATAACCCAGGCAGGGGCCTGGTTTATAACCCAGGCAGGGGCCTGGTTTATAACCCCCTCAGGGGCCTGGTTTATAACCCAGGCAAGGGACTGGTTTATAACCCAGGCAAAGGCCTGGTTTATAACCCAGGCAGGGGCCTGGTTTATAACCCCCTAAGGGGCCTATGATTTTAAACTGATGGAAGATAGAGGTATGGGTGTGTGTGGGAAACAAGCAGGTTGCAACACTAGGGTTGGAAACAGTAAATGTATAAAAGGCATTCAGCATGAAGTTATAAATAAAGACAATAGAACAGGTCAGCAAACAAAGGGGGACAGCAGAGGGCAGCAAGGGACTAGCTCCCTTAAGGTTTACTATACTAATAGCAGGAGTGTTAGAAATAAGATAGATGAGCTAAGATTAATTGCAATGCAGGAAACATAGATATTATTGCTATAACAGAGACCTGGCTCAATCTGAAAGATAGAGAGATGCCCTCTGAATGTCACATACAAGGCTATAAATTATTCCACACTGACAGGGTCAACAAGGAAAGGTGGTGGAGTAGCGATGTATGTCAGAGACAATTTAAATTGTTGTGTTAGACAAGATATTAAATTAGAAGCGTCAGCCACTGAATCTGTTTGGTTACAGCTTCTCGAGGCCGAGAAAAACTAATTTGGGTGTGATTTACAGGGCCCCAAATCTTGATAGGGATGCAGTAAACTTCTATGGGACGAAATTCGTAAGGCATCTACATACGAAAATGTTGTGCTAATGGGAGATTTCAACTATAGACAGATTGACTGGAGCAATTTGACAGGAAATTTAGAGTCGGGTGACTTTCTTGATACGATCCAGGATTGTTTTTTAAAACATTTGTGACAGAGCCAACTAGGGGAAATAACCTCCTTGACTTGGTTCTTGCCAGTGGGGAAACACAAATTTAAATAATCTTGAGGTTAATGATGAGCTTGGGGAGAGTGATCCACAATCACTCAGTTTTTAACATATCATGGAATTCCCCTAATAATGGCAATCAAGTCTCCGTCCCTGACTTTCGCTTGGGCTGATTTTCATAGGACTGGAAAAATTACTTAGGTGGGCTGAACTGGAATGACCTGACTAGGGGTCGGGTTTAGGTGGTGATGGTTGCCGATATGATGCTTTCCAGGGCATAGTTCTAGCTGCTCAGTCAAATTATGTTCCAAATAGGGAAATCAGATCAAACAAAAATGATCCTAAATGGATGAACAATAGATTAAAATATCTGTTTGGTCAAAAAGAGGCATATATAGGCAAATCAAAAGAGGAGAGGGGCAATTAAGAAATCGATATATCAGTTAAAGAGAGAAATAAAAAAGGGAATTAGAAAAGCAAAAAGAGATTATGAGGTTAAAGTTGCAAGAGAATCGAAGACAAAACTCAAAAGGATTCTTTCAGGTATACAGAAGTAAGATCAGGGACAAGATAGGCCCACTCAAAAGTTCCTCGGGTCAGCTCACTGACAGTGATAAGGAAATGTGTAGAATTTTTAACACATACTTCCTCTCGTTTTTACACAGGAGGATACCAGCGATATTCCAGTAATGATAAATTATGTAGAACAGGACGATAATAAACTGTGCACTATTAGGGTCCAAGTGACATGGTCCTTAGGCAAATAGATAAATTAAAACCTAACAAATCCCCAGGCCCTGATGAACTGTATGCAAGGGTTCTAAAGGAATGTAAAGAGGAGCTTAGCACACCTTTGGCTAATCTTTTCAACTATCATACAAACTGGCATGGTGCCAGATAAGTGGAAAATGGCAAATGTGATACCTATTTTCAAAACAGGTGACAGGTCCTTAGCTTCGAACTATAGACCAATAAGCCTAACCTCCATAGTGGGAAAATTTATGGAATCAATAATTGCCGAGGCAGTTCGTAGCCACCTTGAAAAGCATAAATTAATCAACGAATCTCAGCATGGTTTTACAAAGGGGCGTTCCTGCCTTACGAATTTATTAACTTTTTTCACTAGGTATTTGAGGAGGTAATCATGGTAATGAATATGATATTGTGTATATGGACTTCATAAGGCTTTTGACAGGGTCCCACATCAGAGACTATTGAGGAAAATTAAAGCACATGGGAAAAGGAGGAGAAATTTTTTCCTGGATAGAGGCATGGTTGACAAATAGGCAGCAGAGAGTTTGCATAAATGGGGAGAAATCAAGTGGGGAAGCGTCACGAGCGGTGTTCCACAGGGTCAGTGTTGGGCCCCCTGCTGTTCCCCAATCTACATAAACGACATAGATGAGGCAAAAAAGAGCGACATCGGCAAGTTTGCCGATGACACCAAAATAGGCCGTCGAATTCATTCTGACGAGGACATTCGAGCACTCCAGGAAGATTTGAATAGACTGATGCAGTGGTCGGAGAAGTGGCAGATGCAGTTTAATATAGACAAATGCAAAGTTCTAAATGTTGGACAGGACAATAACCATGCCACATATAAACTAAATAATGTAGATCTTAATATTACGGATTGCGAAAAAGATTAGGAGTTCTGGTTAGGGAGTAATCTGAAACCAAGACAACAGTGCATAAGTGTTCGCAATAAAGCTAATAGAATCCTTGGCTTCATATCAAGAAGCATAAATAATAGGAGTCCTCAGGTTCTTCTTCAACTCTATACATCCTTGGTTAGGGCCTCATTTAGATTATGCTGCACAGTTTTGGTCACCGTATTACAGAATGGATATAAATTCTCTGGAAAATGTACAAAGGAGGATGACAAAGATGATCCCATGTATCAGAAACCTTCCCTATGAGGATAGACTAAGGGCCCTGAAACTGCACTCCTCTAGAAAGACGTAGAATTAGGGGGATATGATTGAGGTTTATAAGTGGAAGACAGAATAAATAAAGGGGATGTAAAGATGTGCTGAAAAATCTAGCCTAGACAGACTCGCAGCAATGGTTTTTAAATTGGAAAAATTCAGATTCAGGAGGGAATAGGAAAGTACTGGTTTGGTAATAGAGTTGTGGATGAGTGGAAAAACTCCCAATACCGTTATAGAGGCCAGAACGTTGTGTAGCTTTAAAAATAGGTTGGATAAATACATGAGTAGATGTGGGTGGGTGTGAGTTAGACCTGATAGCTTGTGCAAAAAGGTCGGTTGCCGTGTTTTCCCCCCTTAAGTCAATGTGACCTGACCTGACTAGGGTTTGGGGGCATTGGGTTAGGCCGGTAGGGACTTGGACCCGCCTCGCATGGGGCCCGTAGGCCTTCTGCAGTGTTCCTTCGTTTTTATGTTCTTATGTTCTTATAACCCCGGCAGAGGCCGGTTATAACCCCCAGGCCTGTTTTAACCCCGC
>NC_069421.1:37908178-37943810 GCF_026875155.1 Cherax quadricarinatus | reverse complement strand
GGGCCCAGTTCCCCCCTATAACTTATCCTAAGTTTGCCTACATTATCCCTATTACTCCCTATGTTAAGGTCTTATCTACTCTATCATTATCTACAGATCCCTTAGTAAACCTAAATGAGTGTACTACCAGTAAACCTACCTCTCCTTCACTGAAGAGTAAATCTATAAATTTTAATAAGCTTACCAACCGCCAACAGAGAATGCCGTTTTTGGGAGGGTTTAAGGCCGCTGGGCTCAGACGACCAGACGCTCATGCTGGATCTGAGCTGTGGAACTATTTGGACCAAATAAATTTCCACATCCTCCCCGCCGGCGAAGGTAGCGCTAAGCAGATCAAGTCTGCCTCCCGCGGGCCCCCCCAGTGGGCCCTGGACTCGAGCGCCGTTCGAGGGGGTCGTCCGGCCGCTCAGCTCGCTCCAACCTCTGGTCTGATTTCTCATGCCCCGGTCCCACCGTGTGGACCTCGAGAGGCAAAACCCTTTGTTGATGGGTTCTTAAAAGTCTCGACACCTTCATTCTCACTTTCACCATTCCTCAACCGCCCACCCTTGTCTGGGTGGGTTTGACACTACCAGGCCAAGAGGCCAGTATGCCTCGGCGCCTCGGATTCTACCAGCACCAGGTCCCCTTCACTTAGCATCATCTTTTTCGCCTCGGGGTGGGCACCATAGAAATGTTCCCGCAAGGTTGTCAAGTAACCCTGCGCCACACCTGGTTCCATTTGTCCAGGATGTTCACCAGTCGTTGTGACTCCTGTGCAGTTCTTCATTGATGGGGGGACATTTTGGCCCATAATAATCCAGCTCCTTGGAAGACTGACTCAAAATTGCGGGGAAGGGCTAAATCCTTCTTCCAAACCATGTGATTGGGGGTGAAGCTTCTTGCTCGTCAATTCCCATTCTGTAGTAGCCCAGAGGCCTGTTATTAACTCTTGCCTCTATCTAAAACTAACACGTCCTCAGTTCATCACAGCTCACCCTCCTGCCGTGCAAGACCTTCCGAATGCACCTTTTGACTGTGCCCACCAAAGCTTCATAGAATCCCCCTTGCCAGGGTGCCCTGGAGCTATGAACCTCCACTCGCACTCTATTCTCTTCAGGTGTTCTCGTACTCTCCGTTGTCCCTAAGATTCCTGAAAACTTTATCGGCCGCCCTAAAGCTTTTGCCATTGTCCGAATAATCAATCGCGGGCACAGAAATCTGGCAGTTAAACCTCCTGAACAACTTCACGAAAGTCTCTGTCGTCAATCTTCTGCCAACTCCAAATGCACCGCTCGAGTGTGGCACAGGTAAACAGGCAGACATATACTTTCTGAGGGCCCTCCTTAACGTCTCCTGGGTTTTTCAATGTGATAGCCCCAGTATAGTCTATTCCAAAAGTCTCAAAGGGCCTGTCACTATGTACCCCCGCTCCTGAGGCAGCGGTGGTGGACCTGGGGGAGGGTAGGGTCCTCCCCCTCGTACCGCCGGCAGACCGTTGCAACTCTTTAGCACCCTTTTGACGGCAGCTCGACCCCTTTAGTACCCAGTAATTCTGACGTAGCAGGGGAGGGTATCTCCAAACCCCCCCATGTAAGGTCCTCTGATGGGCCCTCTTGTATCAATAGCTCTGTCGCCCATCCCTCCTTTCCCACAGCACGGGATGTTTGGCCCCATAGCTGAGCTCAGAGTTTTGTATTCTTCCCTGCATCTTATTACCCCGCATGATCTAGGAACAATCCCCAAAGAGTGAAACCAATTTGCTGTTCTCCCGAGTCGTCATCGTTGGACACGCTCCTGACGCCATAACCTGCTGCCGGGGTCGAAAAGTACTTCCAACACTCCTGGAAACCTCCCCCTTTGGTACTGCCTTATCCAATATTCTCTGGACCCACTAGAGACAACTGTCGACCCTGGCTTACCTTGTCATGCAGCTTCCTCACGAATCGAAATACCATTTCCGTGACTCCTATAAGTTTTCTCCACGAGGAGTAGCGCCTTGGGTCAAATAATTTCAGTGTCGTGTTCCCCCGCAAAATATACTAGCTGCTGATTGTCTCCACGAATTTCTGCTCCGGCCAGCAATCCCTTGCCGGTAACCAGTCTGGGCCTTTGAACCAAAGCTCGCTTTTACTCAACTTTCTGTGTGTCACCCCTCGGCTTATCAGGTCGGCTGGGTTTTGATCTGAAGGCACATACAGAATTGTTGACGTTGACTGTAGTTCCCGTATCTCCTTTACCCGATTCCTGACATAGGGGAGCTTAGACCTGTCATTCTGGACCCACTGTAAGTGGGTCCAGAATGACAGGTCTGTCCATACATAGGTGTGTGTCACTCTCAGATTACTTAACACCTCCTCTACGTACTTACCCAGTCTTGCTCCCAGCAACATCGGCCCTGAGCTCTAGCTTTGGGGTCGAGCAATCCTTCAGGGGTGTCACCCGCGCACGACTGGTGACCAGATTGACTTGGTCCCCGGCCACCAAATACGCTACTGCCCCATAGGCCCTGGAGGAGGCATCACAAAAGACGTGCAAGTCATAATCCCGCCCGGTGCACCCCCTGGACCTGGGGGAAAGTGAACTCGTTGCAATTCCGCTAGGTCCTTGTTAACCAGATCCCACTCCTGGCAGACTGTTTCTGGCAGGGGGTCGCCCCAACCTGGGTTCAGCCCCCGGGTCTGTTGTATTTAGCACCCTTTCCCTGAAGGTGAGGGGTGGTCAAAAAAAACCCCCAAAGGATGGGAAGGATTTCCACTTTGCTCAGCAAAGACCTCCTGGCGGGTTTCCCCTTCCCCATCGGGCTTCCTTTTAGCCAAAAGTCTTTCTTCCTTGATTTCCCACTCCATTCCAACACCGATTTTACCTCAGGCATGAGTAGCCAAAAGTCACGTTCCCCCATGCCCCGAAAACTTTGGGATTGTTTGCCCACCCTTTCTCGAAAAAAAAAAATGGCATGTTAGCCGGAGCATCTCCTGATTGACTCTGGGTAAATATCCACAACAGCCTTTCTTTCTGAGGTGGTAACCCTGCATGTTGTCTAATAAAAAACAGAGTAAGCTGGCCGTTTTGGGGCCCCCCTGTTTTTCATACATTTTTTTATTTATGTTTCCCCAAGTTGAATTGTTGAGTTTACTTAGTGTTAACCCAAATGATTTTAATTTGTATACTGCCCCTTTAATTTTTGATTTTTTTCATCTTTGATTCATGTTAATGTGGGGTTTGTGAATTTCACCGAGACTAGGTTAAGTCCTGTAATTAATTTTCTGGGGATTGTACAGTTGAGTGCTAGATTAAGCTTTCACATCGATACACATTTTTTGATTGGGATTGAGAGCTAACAGTGTACATTTTTGATTCAGAGTAGAGTCAATATAAAAAGGGAATTGTTAAGCTTGTTGAGAAGCCTGAGACTCGTTCATTCCACCTAATACCGTTTGGTGCTGTGGGGTGGGCTAATTGAAATACAAATTAGCACCGTGATCTTAACTAAACCGCAACTATGGTAGGTGAAGATGCAGTACCACTGTCCCAGCTCTAAGTCAATTAAAGCGGTCTATGGGAGCCTATAAGGGGCGCCTGAGCAAAGCATGTGAGGAGTGTCGTATGGCCAGGCAAGATCAGGACGTAGACTGGGAGGAACTAGAGAGTTGCCTGAAACCTTTGGAGCAAAGACTGGGGCCTTTGAGAGATCATTTATCCTTTATGAGACAGAGGCCTATACTACAGGTGAGTCTGAATATAACGGTCGAAGTAGCACGGACAACTATGACGAACGAAGGGCAGAGTGTAAAGCAGAGATGAGACTCTGCAGGCGGTTAATAAAGACTTTGAAGGCCGGTACAGCAGGGGCAGCAAATGTTTCAAAGAACACGAACAACGGCACCCTGTTAATGTGTTGCCCAGATTGCCCCAGTTGAATTTACCAACGTTTGACGGAACCTTAACAGAGTACATTGCTTTCTGGGATCAGTTTAGAGCCCAGATAGATGACAGAAATGATTTGTCAGATGCCGTCAAGTTTGCAGTATTTGCAGTCGCAGCTCAAGGGTAAAGCCTTAGATCTGGTCCGGCACTACCCGATTACTGACACTAATTACCAACATGCCAAAGACCAATTAGAAGACATGTTTGGCAACACTGAGGAGATAAAGGAGCTATACTTTATCGGTTGTTGGATCTAGAGGCTTGCCGACATGACCGTCAAAGTCTAGAGAAGTTCCGTATTGAGGTTATGAGCATGACCAATAGTTCAGAGATTTGCATGATGAGAATGATTCAAAATGGATCCTTAGCCAGGTGATTCAGAGGAAACTGGCTAGCACACAGTGCATGAGTTACACTTAAAACATCGGACGAATAGGTTCACGATAAACCAAATTGTTGAAGGGTTAGGGGATCTCGTATCTCACCTGAGCATAGGTCAGGGGGAGAAATTACCTACCAAGGAGAAGTCGGTCGACTTCCCCAGACATTCGAGAGATAGACCTAAACCACCTCCCACTAAAGTAGGCACGTATTATGCCCAGGGCGAACCCTCCACCCCAAGGGCCAAGGGAGAAGCCACTAAAGCGGCCAGTATGAGACGGTGCGTGTTTTGTGATGAAGAACACGCTAGTTCCAGGTGTTCAAGCTTCACCACCTATAACCAAAGGGTTCAACGGTAAGAGAGTTGAGACTTTGTTTCAAGTGTTGTGGAGAACATTTGCCAGGGACTGTAACACCATGCTCAGGGAGTGTCGGGGCTGCCGGAAGGGAAAGCACCACAGTGCACTGTGTCCTAATGATGCCGGATTAGCACGAGTTAAGGAGAGAAAACCGCAAGAAAGGGCGGAGAGCAAGAACAAGTCAGAAGTAACGATGAGTGTGGTGAGTACGGCACCGAGAATTTGTTCTGGTGAGCAATTTCAAGGCTCGGTGGCCTTGCCCACCATAATGGCGGTGGTCGTGAACAGGAAGAAGTCTGAAACAACCTGTTTGTTCTTCGACAGTGGGGCACAGAGATCCTTCATAGCGGAGAGTCTAGCCACTAGGTTGAAGCTGGAGACAGTTGGTAAAGTTGACATGAAGGTGGAAGGGTTTGGTGGGGAAGTCCCACGCAGGTCTTATCCAGTAGTCAATGTGACGGTCAGGTTAGCCGGCATCGACGGGAAATTTCAGCCTTGATGGTGAAGAGGCTGCCCAATATCATTACCACTAGGGGACTGGCTGCAACAGTCAAACGTTTGAGGGAGTTGGGTGTGAAGCTAGCAGAACCAGACATTGCTACAGACAATGTTAGTAATGTAGGCATCTTGGTAGAGGGGATTACCTAGACGATTCGTGTCTACGAAAAGGGGTATCAAGGAAGGTGTGGGCCTGTACAGGACTCCAGCGGGTACATCGTAGGAGGCAGAATACCAGCTCACTTCCCTGCGACCCCCGGGAAAGGAGGGCTCTGGTATTACAGCGACTGAGGCTGTACTGGTGATGCGGATTGTGTGCACGAAGGCCTGTCAGAGGCGCAAGTTGGCATATCCGACAGTGAGCCGGTCCATAAACTATGGGACCTGGATGTAGTAGGGATTAAAGGTGACCAGCCGCCCCCCGAACACGAAGAGACGTATCGAGATTACTTGAACCATGTGCAGTTCAGGGACGGGCAGTATTGGGTGCGACTCCATGGAAACCGGGCCACCCAACGCTGCCACTTAATTTCAAGAGGGCACGTGGTCAGTTGAATTCATTGGTGAACAGCCTGACCAAGAAGGGTCTGGTGGGGAAATATGATGATATTATTAAGGAACAGCTGGCCCTTGGTTCATCGAGAAAGTGCCCAATGCCAGCCCTGGGGAAAACACCCATTATCTTCCACACATGGCAGTCACCAAGGAGTCGGTAACCACTCCCATCAGAGTAGTCTTCAACTGCAGCTCGCAGGCGAGTCCCCGAGAGCCATCGTTGAACGACTGTCTGCTCACAGGGCCCTCCCTGACGCAGAAATTAGCAATGTGTTGTTGAGATTCAGGACGGAACAGTACGCCTATGCAGCAGACATTAGCAAAGCCTCCTACGTATTGGGTTGCAGCCACAGGATAGGGACTACACAAGGTTCTTGTGGTTGGCTAACAGGGAGGTGCCCAAGCAAGGGTATGATACCTATAGATTCAGGGCAGTGTTGTTTGGTGCCACTAGTTCACCATTCCTATTACAGGCTACCATAGACTACCACCTTGTGAACTGTAACAGCCCACTTAAAGAATTACTGAAGACCCTATTTTATGTAGACAACATGCAGGGTACCACCTCAGATGAAAGGCTGTTGATGGATATTTACCGAGAGTCTAATCAGGAGATGCTCTCGCTAACATGCCATTGCGAGAATGGGTGACAAACAATCCAACGTTGCGGGGCATGGTGGAACGTGACTATACTGGCTACTCAGTGCCTGAGGTAACATCGGTGTTGGGAATGGAGTGGGAAATCAAGGAAGACAGACTTAGGCTAAAGAGGAAGCCTGATGGGAAGGGAATGCTGACCAGGAGGTATTTGCTGAGCAAAGTGCAGACTGCCTTCGATCCTTTGGTTTGTTGACACCCATCACCATTCGAGGGAGGATGCTAGTACAACAGACCTGGGAGCTGAACCTAGGTTTGGGACGACCCACTGCCAGAAACAGTCTGCAGGAGTGGGATCTGGTTAACAAAGACCTAGCGGAATTGCACGAGTTCACATTCCCCAGGTCCATCGGTGCACCGGGCGGGATTATGACTTGCACGTCTTTTGTGATGCCTCCTCCAGTGCCTATGGGCAGTAGCGTATTTGTGGCCGGGGACCAAGTCATCTGGTCACCAGTCGTGCGCGGGTGAACACCCCTGAAGGATTGCTCGATCCCAAAGCTAGAGCTCACGGCGATGTTGCTGGAGCAAGACTGGGTAAGTACGTAGAGGAGTGTTAAGTAATCTGAGGTGACACACACCTATGTATGGACAGACTCGGAGGTGGCCTTACAGTGGGTCCAGAATGACAGGTCTTAAGCTCCCCTATGTCAGAATCGGGTAAAGGAGATACGGGAACTACAGTCAACGTCAACAATTCTGTATGTGCCTACAGATCAAAACCCAGCCGACCTGATAAGCCGAGGGTGACACACAGAAAGTTTGAGTAAAAGCGAGCTTTGGTTCAAAGGCCCAGACTGGTTACCGCAAGGGATTGCTGGCCGAGCAGAAATTCGTGGAGACAATCACCAGCATAGTACATTTTGCGGGGGAACACGACACTGAATTATTTGACCCCAGGCGCCTTACTTCCTCGTGAGAAAACTTATAGGAGTCACGGAAATGGTATTTCGATTCGGAGGAAGCTGCATGACAAGGTAAGCCAGGGTCGACAGTTGTCTCTAGTGGGTCCCAGAGAATATTGGATAAGGCAGTACCAAAGGGGGAGGTTTCCAGGAGTGTTGGAAGTACTTGTGACCCGCAGCAGGTTATGGCGTCAGGACGCGTGTCCAACGATGACGACTCAGGTGAACAGCAAATTGGTTCACTCATTGGGATTGTTCCTAGATCATGCGGGGCTAATAAGATGCAGGGGAAGAATACAAAACTCTGAGCTCAGCTATGGGGCCAAACATCCCGTGCTGCTGGGAAAGGAGGATGGGCGCAGAGCTATTGATACAAGATGCCCATCAGAGGACCTTACATGGGGGGTTTGGAGATACCCTCACCTGCCTACGTCAGAATTACTGGTACTGAAGGTCGAGCTGCCGTCAAAAGGGTGCTAAGAGTTTGCAACGGTCTGCCGGCGGTACGATGGAGAGGACCCTAACCCTACCCAGGTCCACCACCGCTGCCTCAGGAGCGGGTACATAGTGACAGGCCCTTTGAGAGACTGTAGGAATAGACTATACTGGGGCTATCACATTGAAGAACCCAGGAGACGTTAAGGAGGCCCTCAAAGTATATGTCTGCCTGTTTACCTGTGCCACTACTCGAGCGGTGCATTTGGAGTTGGCAGAAGATATGACGACAGAGACTTTCGTGAAGTTGTTCAGGAGGTTTACTGCCAGATTCTCGTGCCCGCGATTGATTATCTCGGACAATGGCACAAGCTTTAGGGCGGCCGATAAAGTTTCAGGAATCTTAGGGACAACGGAGAAGTACGAGAACACCTGAAGAGATAGAGTGCGAGTGGAGGTTCATAGCTCCCAGGGCACCCTGGCAAGGGGATTCTATGAACGCAATGGTGGGCACAGTCAAAAGGTGCATTCGGAAGGTCTTGCACGGCAGGAGGGTGAGCTGTGATGAACTGAGGACAGTGTTAGTTGAGATAGAGGCAAGAGTTAATAACAGGCCTCTGACCTACGTACAGAATGGGATTGACGAGCAAGAAGCTCTCACCCCCAATCACATGCTGTTTGGAAGAAGGATTGAGCCCTTCCCCGCAATTTTGAGTCAGTCTTCCAAGGAGCTGGATTATTATGGGGCCAGATGGTCCCCCCATCAATGAAGAACTGCACAGGAGTCACAACAGACTGGTGAACATCCTGGACAAATGGAACCAGGATGTGGCGCAGGGATTACTTGACAACCTTGCGGGAACATTTCTATGGTGCCGACCCCGAGGCGAATAAGATGATGCAAGTGAAGGGGACCTGGTGCTGGTAGAATCCGAGGCGCCGAGGGCATACTGGCCTCTTGGCCTGGTAGTGTCAACCCACCCAGACAAGGCTGGGCGGTTGAGAATGTGAAAGTGCGAATGAATGTGTCGAGACTATAAGACCCATCAACAGGCTTTGCCTCTCGAGGTCCACACGGTGGGACCGGGACATGAGAAATCAGACCAAGGTTTAGCGAGCTGAGCGGCCGGACGACCCGTCGAACAGCGCTCGAGTCCAGGGCCCACTGGGGGGGCCTGCGGGAGGCAGACTTGATCTAGACTTAGCGCCTACCTTCGCCGGCGGGAGGATGTGGAAATTTATTTGGTCCAAATAGTTCCACAGCTCAGATCCAGCATGAGCGTCTGGTCGTCTGAGCCGAGCGGGCCCTATAAACCCTCCCAAACACGCATTCTCTGGTTGGCGGTTGGTAAGCTTATTTAATTTATAGATTTACTCTTCAGTGAAGGAGTAGGTAGGTTTACTGGTAGTACACTCATATTAGGTTTACTAAGGCATCTGTAGATAATGATAGAGTAGACCTAAGACCTTAACATAGGTAGTAATAGGCCGATAATGTAGGCAAACATTAGGATAAGTTAGCTAGGGAGAACTGGCAGCCCTAGCTTGAATGGCGGGGCGCAGGTCACAAAGACAGAATAGCGTCCTTCTTACGATAGACTTCGACTGGACAAGACGTTCCGTGAACATCAGGCAGCGCCCCCACGTGTCTTCACATCTGAGACCTGGGGAAATCTGGTAGAGACACCTCGATGTACCGTAGATGATCTCCTCCATCAGCCCATACAGTAAGATGAGATATCCACCTTTTTCCGTAGGATCTGGCCAGTGACTTAGGAGATTGTGGGTTGAGTTAACTGAGGGCTCGGCGTGCTACAGAGAGAGTATGCCCAGTAAGTACCAGCGTCTCAGGGTCGTCTGAAGCTAGCGTCTGAGTCTGCATAGTTTATACTAGGGATACATACCCTCTTGGATATAGGAATTTCTGAGGTGCAGGCAGGACACTAATAACGATTGAATATTGCAGGAATTAATGCTCCCGGTTGCACGTGGTTCCCAAGGGGAAGTCCAAAGGGGCTAAAGCTAGGCTTAGGAAGTTGAAGATCAGGATATATGCTGCAACACCAAGTAAGTTAGTCCTTTATATGTGCATGCAGGCGAGGTTTCTTGCAATACCAATCATTTGTGAAAATCTGTCCTATAAGCCACTTGTGAGGCTGAGGTACCCACCTCAGAGCTCGGTGTCAACAGAGTTTGCCAGGGTAGGCGACTCACTTGGAGGCAGTCCACACAAATTTTCACATTTGTTAGCGTCTCTCGAAGATTCATATTTTCAATAACTAAGGTGGAGATGCATGACTTTAGGGTATCTGGATCGTTGGTTATACCTGAGAGACTACTTGGTAGGTTGAATCCGGGGAAGAGAGGGGAGGATGGGCTGGTGGCAGCCATATTTGTTGTTATTGTTGTGGTGTCGCCTTGAGCGGTGGTGAGTGGGGTGGTTGCTGGGCCGGCGTCCTCCTGGCTACACTTGTTGAATAGTTGATTTTTCGGTGTTTTCTTGCTGGCCTTGGTGCTGTTTCCTCTTAGATTGCGCCTCATAATATTACAGGAATTGTTGTAGTTAAGAAGTTGTAGTTATACAAAGCTTAGGGTTACGTTGTTCGGCTGGCAGCGGGGTGTTGCTTTGGGTTAAGTAAGTAAGTAAGTAAGTAAGTAAGTTTATTCAGGTATACACAAATACAGTTACATAGAATTATCATACATAGCAGCATATGTGTAGAGAACCTAGGATAACCCAAAAAAGTCAGACAGAGTGACTTATTTCCATTGGGGTCCTTTTACCTTATTATTATAGTATAAAGGTTATAATATTTTCTTATTATTCTACAATGAAGATAACATCTTATTATCATACTAAAAAGACTATCAGCTACACCAAGGTCATTAAGACTATCTACAATACGAGGGTCATTACAAGGAATAAGGTAAAATTTACACGTATGAGGGCAGTCTTCCTTTGATCTCTATTATTTTCGGTTTGTAGGCTTCACAGTTGGTAGTCTTTGGTCATTCTGGGTGCTACGTTGGGTAGTGCAGTTTTGTTTGTAACTAGGTCATCATAGGAGCATTGGTGGCTCTGATAGTTGGAGAAAGTATGGAGCTTGGAGCTCCCTGCTGCCCCTGCCGCTGCTGCCGCTGCCGCTGCCACTGCTGCCGCTGCCGCTGCTGCCTAGGTGGTTGGTATCAGAATCAATGCTAGTTATCATAAGATTTATAGTGAATCTATAGTTAGAATTAAGTATAAGACAAAGTAAATATTCTAAAGCTATAAAATAGCACCCGAATTATTTTAACAAATGTAAAAAAAAAAAAAATGAGCTAAGGTAGCTCTTTAAAGCTAAACTAAATGAGGCAATATAAAAGGGACTAAAATAATTTGTGGTAAACAAAAAAGCGGTAATCAAATAAATGAGTATAATGGCAAAATAATGAGCTTATTACACTTTAGCACCTGAGAATAGCACCTTGATTATTTTAACAATTGTGAATATATGAACTAAGGTTGTGGAAAATACTGCATATATTTTCCAGAAATTCAGTATTTATATGTATATAGATGGCCATACTGTATTTAATAATATTTGTCATAGAAAACGAAGGACCTGCGTCTGTGCAGACCAGACTCGCCATCTTGGTTTTGAATTGGATACAACGTTAGTGTAATGGGAAGGAATTTTCGTGCTCTAGAGGTTAAAATTGTGTTGACACCTCTCAAATAGGAGGCGAAATTGGTGGATGTGCATTCCTGCATAACTTGAGATATCAGACGACTGGACAAGACAGCTCCAGGAACCTCAGATAAGCTCTCTAGATTTGTGTGTAATTCTGGCCAGCATTATTTTCATAGATTTAGTTAGAGTGAGGTTTTTCTGAGTAGGATACACTTTTTTTAATCTCCAGTCAAATTGGTGAGTGAATTAAAAATATTTTTTTTCCTTCTGTTTTGTAATTGTGAAATATATAAAAAACCATTTATTTTTTTTAAATATACAGTCCAAAAATTTTGGGAAATATTTACCAGTTTTCCGGGTGTAGGGTAAATTTAAATTTAAATTTAATGGGTCCAGAGAAAACTTTGTGGTTGCCCAGGGGTAGGAAATCGAAGGGGGACTTTTTTTGGACCTGGGGGTGCCCCAAAATTTTCCTACTTGTCTATGAAAACATTGATAAATAAAAATTTAAACTTTGTTATCATTTCCCTTTTTATGTACATAATTAGTTACTTTCCAGAAAAAATGAAATTTTTCCAAACATTTAATTTGTCTTTTGCCCTTTTCGGGGAACCGGAGGAAAAATTTAGTGAATCTTTAAAAAAAATTTAAATTACTTAATAAATTATATTTTGGAAATGACGGGGAGGGGGATGTTTAATTTCAAAAATTTTTCCCTTTTTTTTGAGGGGAAATTAAAAATTTTTTCCCCAAATTTAAAATTTTTGGAAATAAGCTAAGCCAAGGGGGGGCAAAAAGATTTTTTTAAAATGGTAAAATTTTTTGGGGTTTTTTAAATTTAAATAACCCCAAGTGTACAAAATTAAAATTAAAATTGTATTTTAAATTTTGCAAAACTAAAGTGGCAAGGGGAAATTTATATTAATGTATTTGTATAATTTTAAAATTTTTTGAAAAAGATAATTCGGGCCAAGATTTTTTATCAGTGTATGTGAAATTTTAAAATAAACCCCAAGTTAAATAACCAATATTAAGAAATTTTAATATTAATTTTGCTATGCCAAATTCTCCCCAAGGGATTTATTAATTTGTATAATTTTTAATTTTTTGAAAAAGCCAAGCTGGCTAAAGTTTTTTGTAAAAAATGTATTTTTTGAATTTTTATATTATTTTTTTAACTTTAAATTTGGCTAACTCAATACTGGGAAATTTTAATTCAAAGTTTTTGAAAATTTTTGTAATCAGTGTTTAATTAATAAAGTTGAATTTAAAAACATTCCCTCATGGCTGAAAATGAGGAAAATTTAAAATAGAAGACAAACATATGGAAAAAAAAAAAAAAGAGTAAAGAAAGGGATCAAACAGGCTAGAAAAGGGGTTTATGGGAACCGAGGCCCTATAAAAGTGCTTGGAATTAATGAATCAAGAAACTTTTGAATATTGAGATTTTAAAATGGGATTTAGATGCTTTTAGGGAATAATTTTGATTCAAACAAATTAAATTACAACAAAAAAAGAAAAGGGGAAATTTTTTAGTAAACTGTGTTAAAAATGAACTGAAATAGATCTCCCCGATTAAAACAGTATTATGAAATTTGAGGAAAAAGTTCTTTCATGTGAAATCCGGGGCCCTTGGAAATAAATCAAAAAGTTTAAACCAGGGAGCGGTTTAGTCTCTCTCAACAAAAAATATGTTTGCCAAAACTCCCCCCGAAAATTTTGTTTACCCGTAAATTTAAAACCCGGAGAAAACAGGGAGGGGTTTTTGGGGCAATTTTTTTTTAAAACATTGGGCATGACAGGAGTACCTACCTGTGTAACTAAATTATTTTACCTCAAAGGGGGAGGGAAGGGGGAATGGGCCCCCATACTTCCCAAAAAAGCCTTTTCCCCCCGTAGATGACCTTACAAAGAAGCAGTTTTACCCGTTTAAGGGCACTTTTGGTAATATTTGGGAAAAAAGTAGGTTTTGGGGCTAGTGAATATTAATTTTTTTAAATTTTAAAAACTTCCCCGATTTACACTTACAAAAGGTTTTTCAGCAGTTTAGAGTTAAAAAATGGAGAGCACCCTCAAAAATTTAAGTAATAAAATAATCTGAAGGAAAAAACTGGGTTAAATTTAGGGGCCATGGTTTCGGAATAAAATTTAAAATTTAAAACACTTGAAAAGGATCCCCGAAAAATATTACAAAGGTTTTTGGACCCGAGGAAATAAAAACTGGGGCACAAAATTAAAAATTTTCAGTTTGCAGACCAGCCAAACCCAAATCTTTTTAAAAAATGCAACACATAATAACCCCCCTGAGGTATCTTTCCCCAAATTTTTACCCAAAAGGGAAAAAATTAAACCCCAAAAGTTTAAAAATCAAAATTCAATTTTCCTAAAAAAAAGTTGCATAGGGGGGCAAATCAAATTTGCAGGGAAACAGAAATAATGTTCTCCACAAGGTAAAAGAAAAGTACCCTCCCCAAGAGTAGCCCCAGTTAAAAAAAAACCAGTCAGAGGGAAAAAAGAGATTTTCTTTTTTTTTTTGCAAGGGTAATTCCATTTTTTTAAGAATTGCAATGCATACAATTCAAAGGAAAAAATTTAAAATTGAAAGATTGAGGAAAAATTTTACAGATGTATCAGATGTCTGGGAATCACAATTTAAAGGATTGTTTTGGGCCCAAAAAAAAAATTCCTTTTTTATCAAGTCACAAAGGAAGACAAACCCTTTTAGTCATGTTAAGGGTCTATATGGGTAATGTTTTAAAAAAATGTAATTTTTGACAATCCTGACACAACATGGCTAAAATTAAAAAAAATTTCTGCAATATTAATAATTTTGGGTTTTGGGTGAATACCTTCCCTGTGTTTTCAGGGAAAAAAATTTATGATTTAAAAGGGATAAATTAAAAAATAAACTGCAAATTAAATTTAAAACCCAAAGGGTCCCACGTACCTTTCAAAAAAACGTAAATGTCTTTATGGTATAAATACCGATGGGATCCCACAAATTTAAAATTATCTGGTTTTCCCCCTTTGGGGGAAAAGGGCTCAATTGTAGGAAAACGTTTTTTGTAAAATGGTTCCCGGTTGGGCAATGAGAAAAAAAAGTGGTTAAAGCCGTAATTTTAGATAGACTTCCAGAGAAAATATCACAGTAGGGGTTTGTAAAGCACCGGGAAAAACTTTCACATAAGTAAAATTTTGCAAACCCTTTTGGGGAAAATGATTTATTCTGTAGGCCCAATAAATATTTTTAAAAGGTAGTGACTATTTTGGGCCCCCTTTTTTAAAAGGGGATAGTAAAGAAATGTGGGGTCAACCCCCTTTTAAGACTGCAGGAGCCGGAATGTAAAGGTTTGGATTCCTCCCAAAAATAATTTTATGACTAGAAAGGGAAAATCAAATACCATAAATTTTGTGTCTAACTCAGGGAAATGTGGCCCCCGTATAATTCTTCCCCAAAAGGATGGTGTTTAACCAGTGCATAAATTGTTTGGGAATTTTTGACAGCAAAATTTAAATAAAAGTAAAAGAAAAAAGGGCCCCGAGGGTTCCCTTTTTTCCCCCCAAAAACAATACATAGAGATGTAAAATTTGAATCTGGACAATACGGGTTACGTTTTTCCGTGGAGACTAAACCACCAAATTGCCCACAAATTTACAGAATGGCAATGGACAATTAAAGGCCCTCAGCTCCGCGAACTGAATAAACACCAAAAATTGTTAACCCCTTTGCCTAAATAAATTTCGAGCATTAATTAATAAATTTATAGAAGAGGACCTCCTAAGCAACCCAAAAATTTTATGGTCACTTTTTGCCACATCACGGATGAAAAGTTCTAAGACCACCCTTTTGAGGTTTGGGTTTTTAAATTGTGGGCCCCAGGAGAAAACAAATGTACCTATTTTTAAAAAATGACTTTTGATGACAGGCCCCCCGTTGACGGAAAAATTAGGAAATATCTTATTAAATTTCAGATAAAGAATTTGTTTTTACGGCTGACATAAAAAAAAGCTTTCCCAAAGGGAGGGGTTTACAAAGGGTGACGGGATTGTACCCGCTTCTTATGGCCTGAGAATCCCCATTGACCCACTTAGCCCTCTGAAACCTTTCGCTTTTGGAGCGTATTTTTGGGGCTACAAAACCCGTCCGTTCCCACTTCAAACGGGCGATAAATGCACATCTTAAAAGTACGGGGAAATCCATTGATAAATAATGACAAACAATTTAAAAGTGGACAATTTTTTCCTCGGGTGATTCCCAAAGAAGAGGAAAAGTTTTAAAGACTTATGGAGAGGGAATAAAAAAAAATTTCAAAGTGAAAAATGCCTCTGAGAGGAATGGAATAGTAATTCGTCCAAAAATTTAAGGACAAAACAAGAAAAAATTGGCCCTGGAGATGAAGTGCCAAAAGTATAATTATTGGGGTTTTAAAATTTGGGGTACGAAGAGATTTGTTAATGTTAAAACCTAATAATTAAGTATGCCCAAAAATTAATTAAGAGAGTTTTGCTTCGAAGTTTTTCCAAATTTTTTGATCCACAGGTTTGATCACCCCCTTTCTAAAGAGGGAATTATTAATTCAGAAGCATGGAAACATAAATGTGCTTGGGATGAAATTCTAACCTGAGGAAATTCATTAACAGGTGGGATGAATTAATTGGTGTTTTAAGAAAAAATTTTCCAAAATGTTGGATTTTCCCAGGGCCAGGTGGCCAATCCAAATGGAAAAAAATTGTACTCCACATTTTTTGTGATGCTTCAAAATTGGCATAGGGGACAGTTGCTTACCTTCAATGTAATAGTGTTATTTTCTCTTGATAATTCTAAGGCTATAGTGTCCTCCCAATTAAATCAAACGTACCTTTCCTCAGTTGGAATTAACAGCCATTTATGTAGGGGTCAAATTAGCTAATTATATAAGAAATAATTTCAGAGATAAAAAATTAGTGACACTTTTAATTTGGTCTGATAATGAGGTGTCCTTAACAATGGATTCGCAATGGAAACAGTAAAATTGTGTACGTACAAAACAGAGTCGCTGAAATTAACAGATCAAGAGAAGTAAATAGTTTGGGTCAGCATAAGTTTTAAAATTTAATCAAATACCTTGGTGAGGAGAATTCAGCTGATTTCTTTTCTCGAGGTTTATTTATGCTAAATTTGGGAAATGCTGTATCATGGTTTAAAAGGACCGAGCTGGTTGATTAAATAAAAGCAAATTCTCCTGTACAAAGGGCGTATATTACTCCTGTTGAAATTAACTGTGACCACCGCTCCAATTTTTGTCCTTCATTAAACCATTGATATAAATAGGTTTTCTTCTTTACCCCAAACTAATCAATGTAACTAAGTTGGTTTTAAATTTCAAAACAAGATGAATATTCATTTAAGTTTCCACATCCTCTGAATTGGATAAAGAGGGAACAGGAGAAATCATGGAAATGAGTTTAAAAAATTGATGATGGAAAGAAAAATTGAAGGTTCCCATAATAGAGAAATGGGCTGTATTTGAGAACAATATAATTAGGTGCAGGGGTAGGCACAAATGCAAATTGGTGATTATGCTAAAAAAACTATTTAAACTGCCCAAAACTCATCTCTGCCCAATTTGATGTTCTAAATGCCCATAAAAATGTAATGCATGGTGGGGTACAAGATACCTTAAATTGTAATAGGGAAACTTTCTGGATTCCACAAGGACGGCAAAGTGTAAAAAGGGTGATTAAATCTTGTGTAATATGTCGCCGTGTGGATACCAGATCCTATGTGTACCCAGGTCCTCCACCATTGTCAAATGAGCAATTTGAGTCGTTTAGCAATGAACTCCGCCCGGCTGCAGTGTGGAAAATACTATATATATTTTCCAGAAATACAGTATTTATATGTATATAGATGGCCATACTGTATTTAATGATATTTATGTCATAGAAAACGGAGAGCCTGCGTCTGTGCAGACGAGACTCGCCATCTTGGTATTGAATTGGATACGACGTTAGTGTAATGGGAAGGAATTTTCGTGCTCTAGAGGTTAAAATTGTGTTGACACCTCTCAAATAGGAAGCGAAATTGGTGGATGTGCATTCCTGCATAACTTGAGATATCAGACGACTGGACAAGACAGCTCCAGGAACCTCAGATAAGCTCTCTAGATTTGTGTGTAATTCTGGCCAGCATTATTTTCATAGATTTAGTTAGAGTGAGGTTTTCTGAGTATGATACACATTTAAACTCCCCGTCAAATTGGTGAGTGATATTAAGATATATTTTCCTTCTGTTATGTAATTGTGTATATATATAACCATTTATTATTTTTAATATACAGTCCACAAATTTGTATATTTACCAGTATTCCTGGTGTATGTATATTTCATTTAATTAATAGGTCCAGAGCAACTTGTGGTTGACAGTGGTAGGTATCGAAGGGGGACATTTTTTGTGACCTAGGTGTCCCAAATTCCTACTTGTCTATGTAACATTGATAAATAATAATTATCTTTGTTATCATTTACTGTTATGTACATAATTAGTTACATTCAGATAAATGCAATTTTCCACAAAGGTTGTTATATAACGCTAAAATGAAAGAGAAAAAATATGAGGGACTAAATTAAGTAATGGTAAACAAAGTTAAAATGACAGATAGTCACTATGATATAATATTGATTTGGGAGTAAGATCTGATTTGTTATATATAATAAGTTGAGCAATATATTGTCATCCTACACATACTAAAAACAACAGACATAGCCCCACTCTACCAACATGACAGTAAAGCAGTTGCAATGAACTACGGACCAATAGCACTAACATCAAGTATCAGAAAAAACTTTGAGAGGGTTTTAAGAAGCAAGATCGCCAACCACCTTGATACCCATCAGTTACACAACCCAGGGCAACACGGTTTAGAGCAGGTCGCTCCTGCCTGTCCCAGCTACTGGACCACTATGACAAGGTCCTGGATGCTGTAGAGGATAAACAAAATACAGATGTAGTATACACAAACTTTGCAAAAGCTCTCGACAAGTGTGACCATGGTGTAATAGCGCACAAAATGCGTGATAAAGGAATAACAGGACAACTTGGTAGATGGATCTATAACTTCCTGACAAATAGAGCACAAAGAGTAATAGTAAACAGAGTAAAGTCCCAGGAAGCTATAGTGAAAAGCTCTGTTCCACAAGGCACAGTACTTACTCTCATTCTATTCCTCATCCTCATTTCTGACATAGACAGAGATGTAAGCCATGGCTCCATGTATTGCTTTGCAGATGACACCCGGATTGCCTTGACAGTGACCTCCATCGAAGACACTGCAAGACTCCAAGCGGACATAAACCAAATCTTCAAATGAGCCACTCAAAACAATATGACGTTCAATGAGGAGAAATTTTAACTACTCAGATATGGAAAACTTGAGGAAATTAAAAATGTATCGGGGTATACTACAAATTGTAACAATACAATAGAGCGAAAAAGTAATGTGAAGGACCTGGGAGTGATAATGTCAGAGGATCTCGCCTTCAAAGACCACAACAAAGTATCTACAGCATCTGCCAGGAAAATGACAGGATAGATAATGAGAACCTTCAAAACCAGGGATGCCAAGCCCATGATGATTCTCTTCAAATCGCTTGTTCTCTATAGGCTGGAATACTGCTGTACACTAACGGCCCCCTTCAAGGCTGGCGACATTGCTGAACTTTCACGGCACACATAAGTACGATGAGGCACCTAAATTACTGAGAACTGTTGAAGGTCCTTGATATGTATTCCTTGGAATGCAGGCGAGAGAGATACATGATAATATACACTTGGAAGGCCCTGGAGGGATTGGTACCAAATCTGCACACGAAAATTGCTCCCTATCAAAGCAAAAGACTCGGCAGGAGATGCAACATTCCCCCAATGAAAGCAGGGTTGCCACGAGTGCAATGAGAGACAACACAATAAGTGTCTGGGGCCCAAGACTGTTCAACTGCCTCCCAGCATACATAAGGGGGATTACCAGTAGACCCCTGGCTGTCTTCAAGAAGGCACTGGACAGGCACCTAAAGTCAGTACCTGACCATCTGGGCTGTTATTCATACGTCAGTTTACGTTTGGCCAGCAGTAACAGCCTGGTTGATCAGACCCTGATCCACCATGAAGCCTGGTCTCAGACTGAACTGTGGGAGTGTTGACCTCCGAAACCCTCTCCAGGTAAACTTCAGGTAAAACCTCTATTTATAGGTTTATTTTTTTTATTATTATCACACTGGCCGATTCCCACCAAGGCAGGGTGGCCCGAAAAAGAAAAACTTTCACCATCATTCACTCCATCACTGTCTTGCCAGAAGGGTGCTTTACACTACAGTTTTTAAACTGCAACATTAACACCCCTCCTTCAGAGTGCAGGCACTGTACTTCCCATCTCCAGGACTCAAGTCCGGCCTGCCGGTTTCCCTGAACCCCTTCATAAATGTTACTTTGCTCACACTCCAACAGCACGTCAAGTATTAAAAACCATTTGTCTCCATTCACTCCTATCAAACACGCTCATGCATATCTGCTGGAAGTCCAAGCCCCTCGCACACAAAACCTCCTTTACCCCCTCTCTCCAACCTTTCCTAGGCCGACCCCTACCCCGCCTTCCTTCCACTACAGACTGATACACTCTTGAAGTCATTCTGTTTCGCTCCATTCTCTCTACATGTCCGAACCACCTCAACAACCCTTCCTCAGCCCTCTGGACAACAGTTTTGGTAATCCCGCACCTCCTCCTAACTTCCAAACTACGAATTCTCTGCATTATATTCACACCACACATTGCCCACAGACATGACATCTCCACTGCCTCCAGCCTTCTCCTCGCTGCAACATTCATCACCCATGCTTCACACCCATATAAAGCGTTGGTAAAACTATACTCTCATACATTCCCCTCTTTGCCTCCAAGGACAAAGTTCTTTGTCTCCACAGACTCCTAAGTGCACCACTCACTCTTTTTCCCTCATCAATTCTATGATTCACCTCATCTTTCAAGACCCATCCGCTGACACGTCCACTCCCAAATATCTGAATACATTCACCTCCTCCATACTCTCTCCCTCCAATCTGATTTTCAATTTTTCATCCCCCTAATCTTTTTTTTACCCTCATAATTTACCTTTCCTGTATTCACCTTTAATTTTTTTTCTTTTCCCCCCTCCCAAATTCATCCACCAATCTCTGCAACTTCTCTTCAGAATCTCCCAAGAGCCGTGCATCAGCAAAGACACTGGACAACTCCCATTTTTTGGTGTGTTTCTTTATCTTTTAACCCCAGCCTCTTGTCAAGCCCTCGCATTTACTTCTCTTACAACCCCTTAAAAATAATTAAAAAAACCCACGGTGAATCCACATCCTTGTCAAGGCCTACTTTTACGGGGGAAAAATTTCCTCTTTCCTACATACTCTACCTTGGGCCCTCACTATCCTCGTAAAAACTCTTCACTGCTTTCATAACCTCCCTCCTACACCATACACTTGCAACATCGCCCATTGCCCCCCTATCCACCCTGTCAACGCCTTTTCCAAAAACCCAAAAGCCAAAAGCCCTCTTTACCCTTATCTAAATACTTTTTCACTTATATGTTTCACTGTAAAACCGGGTCCACACACCCCCTACCTTTTCCCTAAAGCCTCCTTTTCATCTGCTACCCATTCTCCGTCTTACCCTTAATTTATTATTATTTTTTATAGGTTGTAAAATATTTACAGAAGAATAATAATTGCACACCTCATACGGATGGCAAAGCAAACCAAGAGAGTCCCCGTGCCAGCCAGCAGGGGGGGCAAGTTCCCAGTGTTTTACTGCAATTAAACAACTTGCTTCAGTTTTGGGTAACTTGCCTGTGATTGGCAATGAACCGGGTACTGATTTAACGACGGGTCCCCGTCTATCGTTAAACCCTTGCACCCATTTTGCTGGTTGGGGAGGCAGCCAAATGGGGTGGACATACACTAAAAAAATGGATATACTCTTGAATGCCACAAGGGTGAGAAGGTTGTTATGCAATGATGCACACTCCTTCCAGTGTGAAACCTAAAACCCGGAGAAACAGAAATTTTGTTGGATTCTATCAAAATGATTTGAACACCCTAAAATTTTTTATAAAGCAGCTAATAATAGATTTTGGGCGATAGACTTTTTTATTGATGGGCTTTTGGAACGGAATGATGAGGCTATTGGCCATTTTTAGAAAGCCTCAGTTTTCAAAGTCTATTGTATAATTCGAGTAAAGGATTTCCGGTACTTTACAGAAAGTCCCAAGGCAACCTGGTTTACCTTGTTAGTCACGCGGGGATTTCCAAACCAGGGGTGCTCGCCCCCCCTGGGGGTGCGGACACACCCCAGGGGGTGCTAGAAGGGTCCGTTTTTAATAACGGGAAAATTGATTCTTTTATTAATATTCATAATCATAAAAAAATTTACCATTATCTTCATTTTCATCTCTTTATTTGGTTTATCTCAAAACCCCTTTCCCATGTCGAAGAAAGGGAAATGGAATATGACTACTTTTCTTTTGGTTTCACTTGAAAGGGAAAGTGAGATCTGCAAAACCCTCATGCAAAATCTGGGGAATTGTTTTCCCCCAAGCAATTAAACCCATCAAAGCTGCAAGAACACTTCAACCCCCATGGTGGGGCCAAATTTTGCGGGCCATGATTTTTAATCGTTGCAACTAAAAAAGCCCCTTTTGATTCTCGAGCAACCCTTCCAAAATTGGGTTTTTATGTGTTGACAAAACCCCCTGCTGATGACTTTAAACCAAGTGGGTCAAAGTAGCAAAGGGGCTAAGAAACCTCATCTATTAGAAGAGCTTATCAAACCATGTGCAAAAGAAAATGGGTACAACTATTTTCGGGAAAAGAATCAAGAAAGAAGCTTGAATTTGTGCCACTGCAAATAATGTTATTCGAAGCCGAATTGCGTTTTTGGGTTTTGTTTTTGGAACAGTTATCTCACATATGAAGGCCCCTTTAAAATCTCCCCCTTTAGTTTGGGGGTTGTTTTTTTTAATTGGAACTTTGCACGGGGGGGGGGGGGGACCCACCAAAAAAACCCCCCAAAAACAAAAAAGTTTTTGTTTGGGGGAAAGACTTTTTGCAAAAGAAGGGTTCCTTTTCTGTTTTCTGACCCCCAGCAAAAAATTGGGTTTTTTTGTTGTGAAAGGGGTTCCTTTGCAATATATTTTTTAGATTTTATCAAAATTTAAAATTTGGAAAACCCTTTTTACTTATGCCTCCTGCATTAATGGAAAAAAACCCGTTTTTTCAAAAATTTTTGAAACGGATATTTTATTTTTCTTTTCCCCCAAAGTACTTTCCCTGGGGGTTTTTCCTTTTCGAAACTGCCAAAAAATCCAAAAATTTTTAAAAAATCCTTGATCTTAAAGGTTTAAAGACACAAATCTTAGGTATTTGGGGCAATTTACCGTTTTGATTTTTAGATCCCTTAAGTAAAAAAAACAGTTTATAAAAATTTTCAAAAAATTTTGTGGGTTCCCGGGGGGGGAAAATTTTAAATTTTCAACTTTAAAAAAAATTAAGAATTTTAAGGATTCCCGTGTTTTGGAGAAAAAGGAATTTTTAAAACTTCGGTTTTTGATGAATTTTATGAGGGGGAACTGGAAACACTAAGAAATATAATCCTTACTCTTAAAAAAATTTTATTTAAAAAATTCGTAGGGGGTGAAAGAGATTTTAATTCTTCCAAATTGTGCTCTTGAAAACAATTTGGGGAGTAAAACTTTTGGGGAAAAATTTTTTGGTGCTCGACTGTGGTTCTATTTCCGAGCTTTGTGAAATGCCACTAAAAATCTGCTCATTCCATTTTCGACAACTTTCTTTATGTGTTTAAAGGATTTTTACCTTTTGTCAATTAAAACAAAATTTAGAAAACGTTTAAAGACAGGGAGACAGCGTGTTGCTTCACCAAAATTCCCGTTTTTTAAAAAACTCAAGCAAGAAACAGGAACAAAAGAGTCAATGAATTAAAATGGATTCGCAAACTTTTTGGAAGTCAGCCTTTTGATTTTATTATATTGTACATATTTAAAGAAAGTAGCTACTTTTTGTATGTTATATTCAAATGTTAATCGGAGACATCCTTTCTTGTCCATATGTTTGATTTTTTACATATTAAAAAAATAAAATTCCTTTCTAAAGGTTTGAAAGCTAGTTCTTGATTTGACTTTTTTGTATATATTTCAAGCAAGAGTTAATATTTTTGTAAGGTGTATTCAAATATCTTTCTGTGATATGTTTCTTTTCTGTAAGTCTGATTTTTGTTCATATATTATATTAGAAGGTGAAATAAATATCTTCTTTTGATAAAATTTAGTATGATTCCACATCCTTTATCCTTGAACAAAGTTTAAATTGTAGGGGTGCGAGGTTAGAGCAAAAATTTTATAGGGGTGCGGGAGTAAGAAAAGGTTGGGAACCACTGCTGTTAGTGCCACATCGAGTTCAGATTTAGTGAAAGGAATATTACAGTCATCTTTCTTTCTGAGTATAAAGCAAATCAGTCTCTCTTTGGCATCCTGTTTGATCTTTAATTTCGTTTGTGTAGTATTGGGGAGATTGTTGTGGTGGATGTAGCAGCCCAAACAATAACTCATTCGCTGTGTAGAAGATGAGATGCGCGATCTGACCAGTCTTGGTACCCTTAATTCTGTTTATATCCCTCCATGCCCGGTTATTATAGGTGTAGGAATTGAGACCATTGACAGATGTTTCCTGGTCTGTTACGCTCCCTGGCAGCAGCAAGGGTAGTTTGAAAGAGCTTCAGCATTTCAGGGACACCATTTTTCTTTTGTAGAATTGGCTTAGTCTTCGAGCAGTACGTTACAGTATTCGAAGTCAAGGATAACTGTAGTAGGCTTGGTTGGTAAAATACTCGCCTCACACACTGAGTTTACCTGGAGTTTACCTGGAGAGAGTTCCGGGGGTCAACGCCCCCGCGGCCCGGTCTGTGACCAGACCTCCTGGTGGATCAGAGTCTGATCAACCAGGCTGTTACTGTTGGCTGCACGCAAACCAACGTACGAGCCACAGCCCGGCTGGTCAGGAACCGACTTTAGGTGCTTGTCCAGTGCCAGCTTGAAGACTGCCAGGGGTCTGTTGGTAATCCCCCTTATGTATGCTGGGAGGCAGTTGAACAGTCTCGGGCCCCTGACACTTATTGTATGGTCTCTTAACGTGCTAGTGACACCCCTGCTTTTCATTGGGGGGATGTTGCATCGTCTGCGAAGTCTTTTGCTTTCGTAGTGAGTGATTTTCGTGTGCAACTTCGGTACTAGTCCCTCTAGGATTTTCCAGGTGTATATAATCCCGCCTGCGTTCCAGGGAATACAGGTTCAAGAACCTCAAGCGCTCCCAGTAATTGAGGTGTTTTATCTCCGTTATGCGCGCCGTGAAGGTTCTCTGTACATTTTCTAGGTCAGCAATTTCACCTGCCTTGAAAGGTGCTGTTAGTGTGCAGCAATATTCCAGCCTAGATAGAAAAAGCGACCTGAAGAGTGTCATCATGGGCTTGGCATCCCTAGTTTTGAAGGTTCTCATTATCCATCCTGTCATTTTTCTAGCAGATGCGATTGATACAATGTTATGGTCCTTGAAGGTGAGATCCTCCGACATGATCACTCCCAGGTCTTTGACGTTGGTGTTTCGCTCTATTTTGTGGCCAGAATTTGTTTTGTACTCTGATGAAGATTTAATTTCCTCGTGTTTGCCATATCTGAGTAATTGAAATTTCTCATCGTTAAACTTCATATTGTTTTCTGCAGCCCACTGAAAGATTTGGTTGATGTCCGCCTGGAGCCTTGCAGTGTCTACAATGGAAGACACTGTCATGCAGATTCGGGTGTCATCTGCAAAGGAAGACACGGTTCTGTGGCTGACATCCTTGTCTATGTCAGATATCAGGATGAAGAACAAGATGGGAGCAAGTACTGTGCCTTGTGGAACAGAGCTTTTCACCGTAGCTGCCTCGGACTTTATTTTGTTGACTACTACTCTCTGTGTTCTGTTAGTGAGGAAATTATAGATCCATCGACCGACTTTTCCCGTTATTTCCTTTAGCACGCATTTTTGTGCGCTATTACGCCATGGTCACACTTGTCGAAGGCTTTTGCAAAGTCTGTATATATTACATCTGCATTCTTTTTGTCTTCTAGTGCATCTAGGACCTTGTCGTAGTGATCCAATAGTTGAGACAGACAGGAGCGACCTGTTCTAAACCCATGTTGCCCTGGGTTGTGTAATTTATGGGTTTCTAGATGGGTGGTGATCTTGCTTCTTAGGACCCTTTCAAAGATTTTTATGATATGGGATGTTAGTGCTATCGGTCTGTAGTTCTTTGCTATTGCTTTCCTGCCCCCTTTGTGGGGTGGGGCTATGTCTGTTGTTTTTAGTAACTGTGGGACGACCCCCGTGTCCATGCTCCCTCTCCATAGGATGGTAAAAGCTCGTGATAGGGTCTTCTTGCAGTTCTTGATGAACACGGAGTTCCATGAGTCTGGCCCTGGGGCAGAGTGCATGGGCATGCCATTTATCCTCAGCACAGATGGATATTCTGGGTGTTTTCTTACATCTGCTATCCTTGTTCACCACGCAGTAAGTAGGTAATTGGGTGTTAGTCGGCTGGTGTGGGTCACATCCTGGGTGATAAGATTGAAAGACCACAATGGAAATAAGACAGACAGTCCTTGATGACGCACTGACGGTCTGGAGTTTTGAGACTCTCTGACCGCGGATTCAAATCCCGCCCGTGGTATGGTTTCCTTGGGTTACCCTGGGTGGCTAACCTTCCGGATCAATTATCCGAAACTTTATCTTAATCTTAGGTATGAGTTTTATAGTGACGGGTAACTGTGAAAAGAAAGCTAAGTTTCGAAAAGTACAAAATTTAAATTGTTTACAAAGAACAAAGCACAACTCTATCGCATGAGTATCAGTTGTAAACTGACTAGTAAAAACGTGTGGCACACTGTAGTCACTGCTGATGCCTGGCTCCTCAAGGTCAAACAAGTATCAAACATGTACACTTTTTTTTTACACAGGTTTTGACAAGGTTAGGTTAAGGATCCCTATCTTTATTGACAAGCTACTTACAGGTTAAGGATTCCTAACTTTATTGACAAGCTAAAAGCTGTTACCTACAACAGCTCATTTGAAAGCATTATAATTGTTACGAAGTACACAAGTATTTTTATTGTTATGAGACATACAGTTAGGGAACAGGATGAAGTTGAAGCCATCTGTGGGTCAACATTTTCAACTGATCAACTGACTTTATCTCGCTGACATCATAATGCTGTACGAATGTGTTCCAGACTCGCGTCATCCTGGGTATCAATGATCTCAGATGAAGTGATGTTCTGGAGACGGGTACAGCCAGAGTGAAGTTGCTGCTTTCTGCCCGTCTTGTGGTATAAAAGCTTGTTTCACGCTGTCCTCGAAGTGGATCCAAGTGTGGGACTTTGACAATACTGGCCTTGTACATAACAGTAAGGCCACCCACATCCCTCCTGTGTTGAAGGCTCTGCTGAAATGACAGATCTATCAAGAATGAGTCCAGACGGGAGATGAGACGTCTTGCTCTGTTCTCTACTCTGTCAAGCAGTCGCATATGAGAGTGGGGGGGGGAAGCTAAGAAAGTGGATCATACTCAAGGATCATGTACAAAAGTCTCATCTTTGTGCAATGTCCTTGATAAGGGCAGAGCACTATGTGTACTGAATATATAGCAACTCATAAATGCAGTGTGGGTGTTCACTGCAATTTGTTCCTAGCCTTACTCAATGAATATCTTTTAACTGAAAACAGATTAATGTGAAGGAAGATGATATTCGCTAAAAGATGTGCACAAAAATAACTTAAAATGACTGTTAAGTTTTAGATTTAATCTGAGTAACTCTGTGTAGTTATAAGTTACCTGAATTCTTGTTATAATTTTTTCCTACAAATGGGTTTTTCTTTAATGCTTTTTGTATGAGTAAGATTGCTTTTTTATTATTATCACTGGGGTGTGATGCGCCACTTCTAATAATACAATGTCCCACTCTTGGCGCATGCGCTATAGATTGGCCACCCCGGGTCTAGACACAGGGATACTCACGGGAATTATACCATGCTGGTCACGGGGAACATGAAAGCGTTTCCGTTAGAATGTATCACCAGGGAGAATAGTACTATACTATCTTTATTTCTACAAGTACACGTACAAGGTATACAGTCCTAGCTGACTTCAGTGACATACTACTGTATAGAAAGCCGCTTGTTATGCAGAGCATTTCGGGCAACTTGGGTCAGTTTTGTCCCAGGATGCGACCCACATCAGTCGACTAACACCCAGGTACCCATTTTACTGATGGTGAACATAGACAACCGGTGTAAAAAACAAACCTAATGTTTCTACCCTCGCCGGGAATCGAACTCAGACACTGGCCGTGTGAAGTGAGAACTTTAGCCACCAGGCCACGGAGCAAGATAAGATAAGATTTCGTTCGGATTTTTAACCCGGAGGGTTAGCCACCCAGGATAACCCAAGAAAGTCAGTGCGTCATCGAGGACTGTCTAACTTATTTCCATTGGGGTCCTTAATCTTGTCCCCCAGGATGCGACCCACACCAGTCGACTAACACCCAGGTACCTATTTGCTGCTAGGTGAACAGGACAACAGGTGTAAGGAAACGTGTCGAAATGTTTCCACCCGCCGGGAATCGAACCCGGGCACTCCGTGTGTGAAGCGGGAGCTTTAGCCACCAGGCCACCGTGGCCTGGAACCAATATCCAACCATGGAGGATAGTATTACCAATATCCATCCAGGGAGGATAGTATAACCAATATCCCACCAGTTAGGATAGTATTACCAATATCGAGACTGATTAATTATGGAAAATAAACTGATGGTAAATCTGTTACAAGTAAAGACTCACACCTGGCAAAAGTAATGCTGAAACCAAGACACAGATCAAGGATGCTGCCTCCCAAGATGTGTGTGTGTGTGTGTGTGTGTGTGTACTCACCTAGTTGTACTCACCTACTTGAGGTTGCAGGGGTCGAGTCCAAGCTCCTGGCCCCGCCTCTTCACTGGTCGCTACTTGGTCACTCTCCCAGAACCATGAGCTTTATCATACCTCTGCTTAAAGCTATGTATGGATCCTGCCTCCACTACATCACTTCTCAAACTATTCCACTTCCTGACTACTCTGTGGCTGAAGAAATACTTCCTAACATCCCTGTGATTCATCTGTGTCTTCAGCTTCCAACTGTGTCCCCTTGTTACTGTGGTCCATATCTCTTGGAACAAGTGTCTGTCTTTGTCCACCTTGTCATTCCTCTCAGTAGTTTGTAACGTCGTTATCATTGTCCCCCATATCTCTCCTGTTCCATCCAGTGTCGTCAGGTGATTCTCCCTTAACCCTCTCCTCGTTAGGACATACCTCTTAACTCTGGGACTAGTCTTGTTGCAACTTTTTTTTTTTTTTTTTTTTTTTTTTTTTTTTTGTGTGTGTGTGTGTGTGTGTGTACTCACTAATCGTCTCAGGTGGCAGTGGTCGATGTCATAGCTCCTGGCCTCCTAACTCTTCACTGGGCGTTACTTCGGTCCACTCTGTCCCAGGTACGTGAGGCTTTATCATACCTCTTCTTACAAGGCTATGTATGGATCCTGCCTCCCATCACCTACCACCAGACTATTCCACTTCACGGACCACTCTGTGGCTGAAAAGAAATTACTTCCTAACATCCCGGTGACTCATCTGAGTCTTCAACTTCCAACTGTGACCATCGTTACTGTGGCCCATCCTCGAAACATCCTGTCCTGTCCACCTTGTCGATTCCTCTCAGTTATTTTATATGCTGTTATCATGTCCCCGGTTATGCTTTTTACTGGCATAAACGTAAAAATAAAAGTTGTGGTTTCTAAGGATAAACAACCTGCCTAGTCTAAGGACATTTAAATTACTCCACATAAATCAAACTAGCGTCCAGCTTGTTACCTTCACATTATAGTATGGAGTCATAGTAACTTATATTAAACTTATAAAACTACAAAAATAACCACCACACTCCCAGTTCACAGTAACCTCACTGCACACTGGTTACTAATGAGTTACAAAAAAATAAAATACAACATTTATGAACAGGGAGGCACCATGACACCCCAACTTCTCTGCAGGGCTTCATAGCCTACAGTGGAAACTCGTTAAATTCTCTCCCAAAACACAGGCCCCTACAAACTGGGGCTTTACTAATAACTTGAGTAGCACTTAAACACAAACACCTAGATTTTTTATTTTTTATTATCACACTGAACGGCCGATTCCCACCAAGGCAGGGGTCTGGCCCGAAAGAGCAAAAACTTTCACACAATCAATTCACTCATCACTGTCTTACAGAAAGGTGCTTTACACTCAGTTTTTAAACTGCAACAATAACACCCCTCCGTCTGAGTGCAGGCACTGTACTTCCATCTTCAGGACTCAAGTCCGGCCCAGCCGGTTTCCCTGAATCACTTCACTAAAGTTACTTTGCTAACACTCCAACAGCACGTCAAGTATTAAAAAACATTTGTCTCCATTCACTCCTATCAATAACACGCTCACGCATGCTGCTGGAAAGTCCAAGAACCTCGCACACAAAACCTCCTTTACCCCCTCCCTCCAACCTTTCCTAGGCCGACCCCTACCCCGCCTTCCGTCACTACAGACTGATACACTCTTGTAGGTATCTGTTTCGCTTTGGCTCCATTCTCTCCACATGTCCGAACCTCCTAACACCCGTAACTCAGCCCTTCTGGACTACTGTTTTGGTTATCATGCACATCACTTCCTAACTTACAAACTACGAATTCTCTGCAATATATTCCAACCACACATTGCTCTCAGACCTATGACATCTCCATGCATCCAGCCGTCTCCTCGCTGCAACATTTCATCACCATGCTTCACAACTCATATAAAGCGTTGGTAAAAACTTTCTTCATCCATTCCCCTCTTTGCCTCCAAGGACATAGTTTATGTGTCTCCACAGACTCCTAAGTACACACACTTCACCCTTTTCCCCTATAATGTACACTAACAAAATACCACAAATCCTGCAATACTCAACTAATACCAACCCATGGACTACTTCATCCAGCCCGCCGCGTTCTACCCATTACTGAACATACACAACCACTATTCATCTGCTCTGTCCTGGCCTCGCCTGACTGACTGGAATAAAAGCCGTTCGGTTTCAGTTTAATCCCGGAACTATGTTACATAAAATATTTTTTCTGCATGTCACTGCGTAAAAAGTAGCAATTTCTTGCATTGAGTAAGGGTAAATAAATTGAGTTATAAAATACTTCTGTTACTAGTGTGAAAATTGGTAGCTAATGTGAATAACAGGGAAGTGATCGAGGTGACGCTCCCAATAATTAGAGTCCAGCTGAATGATAGCAAGTACAAGAGAAAAAATATTGATACGCTTACAGATTAACATTCACAGTGAATATGCATTTGGTGAGTATGTATTTATGGATTCAAGGTTCAATTGGAAACATGAAATTATTTGGATTCTTATCAGACAAAAAGGCTCAAGAGTATGAGAGGGTGTTTGTTAGTGTTGGCTTGGGTAGAAAGAAAAGTACCAGGTCCAGGCAGTCGTGGGTAGATTGACCTTCCAGATAAAGTCATTACATGAACAACATTGTGCTACAGGTAAACAGCTCGTTGCAAGAAGGACTGACGTTAGCTCTCGTTTTTATTCAGGGCGATTTTCGTGACATACATAGGACTTATTACGGGGTAGTGATTTACTGTGAACATTTGTCGAAAGATTTTTTTTTTTTTTTTAACACACTGGCCGATTCCCCACCAAGCAGGGTGGCCCGAATAAGAAAACTTTCACCAACATTCACTCCATCACAGTATTGCCAGAGGGTGCTTTTCAATACAGTTTTTAAACTGCAACATTAACACCCCTCCCTTCAGACGTGCAGGCACTGTACTTCCCATGTCTCCAGGACTCAAGTCCGGCCTGCCGGTTTCCTGATATCCCTTCATAAATGTTACATTTGCTCACATCCAAAGCAAGTCAAGTATATAATCAACCATTTGTCTCCATTCTCCTATTCAAACTATGCTCACGCATGGTCCCGCCTGGAATGTCCAAGCCCCTCGCACACAATATCCTCCTTTACCCACTCCCTCCAACCTTTCCTAGGCCGACCCTCCCCGACTTCCTTCCACTTACAGACTGATTCACTCTTGAAGTCATTCTGTTTCGCTCCATTTTTTTTTCTCTTCTACATGTCCGAACCAACCCTCACAACAACTATTCCTCAGCCCTCTGCGACTACAGTTTTGTAATCCCCGACCTTCCTCTAACTTCAATACACTACGGAATTTCTCTGGCATTATTTCACTACCATCACATTGCCCTCAGACATTCATCTCACATGACTCCAGCCTTCTCCTCGCTGCAACATATCACCCATGCTTCACACCATATATAGATGCGTTGGATAAAAAACTATGCGCTCATACATTTCCTCATTGCCTCCAAGGACAAAGTTCTTTGTCCTCCACAGACTCTAAGTGCAAACACTCTCTATTTTCGCCCCTCATCAATTCTATGATTCTCCTCATTCTTTCATAGACCATCCGCTGACACCCGTCCAATCCCAAATTTCTGCGATTACACTTCACCTCCTCCCATACTCTCTTCTTGCAATCTGTCTATCCATTCTTTCAGCACCTATTCTTTTTTGTTATCTTATAACCGTTATCTTTCCTGTATTCACTTCGTAATTTTCTTCTTCCTTTCTTTGTGAAAGGTTTGTTCAAGTAAATGTAGGCATTACTTTGCTGCAATCCTCGGCGGGGTGACCGTGTAATGTTGGACAGAATATCCTCGTACGGGATGTGGGTTGACTCGATAGTCTATTAATGCGGTATTGCGCAATCTTACAACAGATAAGGTTACCCATTTTAAACTAAATCTTAATAGAAGTTTAATACTAAGCCGAAATGAGGAATTGACGATAGTAGCAGGGATTCATGTGTACTGAGGGTTGCCTGATGCATGCTATAACCCTCAGGAGTATTTACCTCCAGTATTGTACAAGTAAGATTAATGTGCAGTATTGGGTTAGACTACCGTGGAAACTAAAAATAAGCCAAAAAAATTACATACAATAATTATGGGGTTGGCCTTCGGTCATTAAAAAGCACAGCTTCAACTAAGTTTAGATTCCCAAAACTATTAACTGCATATGATAAAATACACTTAAAAGAGTAACTAAGAATATTAATTATGGAGCATGTGCCTTCTGAAACTGGCTCATATTTATGGACAAATCTTGCCTGGACCAAAAGAGTCAAACAGGACTCATGAACTACTCCGCTAAGGACGTTTCAGTTGTAGTGCGGGAAAATAATAAGAATGTTCTAGCCCTCAATTACTTTAATGACAGGTCGTCTTTAGCAAAGAAAAAAATTAGGAGACATCTTGCATAAATTTTGGGGAATCGGCCTATGCCTTTGTGGAGGATATAAGTAGAGCTTTCCTGAGGAGTAGGTTACAGGCACCAGGAAAGCGTTTTTTACAACCGATTCTACCGACCCTTCAGGGGAGGTTTTATTTGGCGCTGCTCCAGTCCCTCCTCACCTCGAAGTTCAGTTTAGTCATGGTGTGAACAATTAATAAACGTTCTACTGTGCACAACTTTCTCGGGTTGGACGTTGACGAGAGAGCTAATTAGTGGTGTTGGAAGGCTAATAAGGTTAATGCAAGTGTGACCGTACATCGGAGAGAATGGACAATAGCCAATATTAATGTCCGGAATAGTAAAACGTAGAATTCCCTGATGGGAACTACTAGGATAGTAACGGGTCAGGGATTAACCTGGGATACCGAAAAAGACTGTTATTATTGACTCTTGATTATACCCATACTTTATAAAATGACAATGGGAACGTTACTAGTAGAGGGAAATATTTATTTCAAGTTGCGTGGAAAATAAAAATTACACTGGCGAAACTAACATACAGAATTTCTCCTCGAAATGGAAAGAATTAGTGAAGAGAATTTTATTCAAATACCAATTCGACAGTAGGTTTTCCCTTTAAAACAGCAAATCAAAATGGAATTATTGTATTTACGTTTCATTTGCGACGCTGCCATAATGTAGGTTACTTGCGCCGGTCACACTTACTATCAGAATATCCATGTCGATTCTCTAGTGATGTCAGAGGGCGAAGATAATTACCATAAAGGAATTAACAGCTATTTTATGTAGAGTGTCATTAGCTAACTCTATGGCAGAATAATTTGAAGATGATCATATATTTGAATACACCATATTCTTGGTCAAGATCATAAGGGGGTATCGAATTAATACCCGTAAAAATTGTGGACGCTCGGAGTTCTCTAATGGAATATAATCGAATACTGGAAATCAAGAATAATAGTTTTGGCTAACATCGTTATAGGTTACATCTTATTTCTCGGACACAGTATTATTACAATCTTGTTGGAAGAATGAGGGTGACAGGCACCAGTCAGGTCCATAACTATCGTCACTGTCATGACGGAGAGAAAGAAGTCAATATGTCTACGGTATATCCAACACAAAAAACAGAACTTGGTCTCGTCACTATCACCTCGTATCCGGCTGGGTTATTAGTATTTATCTGGGAGGTTAAATACCAGACATCATCCAGCTGATATAGTCATAACTAAATGTAACCCTTTGCCACATTAACATTTGGTCACACCTTGCATCATTAGGTGCTATGAGTGATAAAATTAAAGATATCAGAGCACAACTCACAAAGAAATGTTTAGTTTAACATGTTTATTATGTACCCCATACCCATCCTGTGGGCGGTAGTCAAAAGATTATAGAGAGTACATAACCGGGGCCAGGGACTGGGACACCGCCTAGTTTTTGATAGCTAAGCAAGGCCAAAAGGATAATGATCTCAACAAGTATACTAGGCAATGAATCATGTAAGTAAATTATACTTACCTACTTACGTTAATACATGGTTACAATCATGAACAAATTGTAAGGTAATGAACAGCTCACACGTCCACACCCGGTCACAACTGTGATGAGTTATTGATGCAAATATTAACTGTTGGGTCACACACACACACACACACACACACACACACACACACACACACACACACACACAACACACACACACACACACACACACACACACACACACACACAACACACAGTAGGGGACACCATATTATTGAGTCACAACATTTAGTGCTCCGTGAATATAAGTGTCTTTGGGGCTATCCAAGGGTACTGCAGGGGTCATTAAGTGGTGTCGGGTAGAGAACAAACCTTGAAGCGATTTGCAAGTTGCCCTGAGCCACACAAGTGTGGGGAGAGGCACAATTATGTAAGTGAACTAGAAAGTGATAACTGGCGGGCGCATATCGAGAGGGAGGCCTAGTGTGCCAGGCGACGGTGCCAAATGTGTACTCAAGAAAAATAAATATAGTGAAATATATGTGTGACCAGTGAAAGAAATACAGTGTATATGTTATACACTTCTTCTGATGATGATGACCAGAGCTTTGGTAAGATGGGTAAGGAAGAAGGATGTGTAAGGATGGAAATATTGGAAAAGGGTGGGAGGGGGGGGGGGAGAGGTAGGATATAAAAGGTAAGTGGCCCAACCACTTTGGTGTAATTTAAAAAGTGTATGTGGAATAATAAAATATTCTTGAAGGGGTATAATACTAACCCATCAGAGTCACATAGATATAACAGATATATAAGTACATGACTCTGAATTGGTGTAATTATACAAGTTGCAATTGCTTTTTTTTTTTTTTTTTGCGATTGCACAACGGATATTTATACGACAAGAAAGGCAATAATTTTCTGGCCAGTTTATAAGTTCGTGACAATAGCTTCTTAATGGTGGTGTCCAACAATAGTCAATAGCATAATTTTACATTAGAAAGTTATTTAAGATGTCTCCCTAATTGGGGGCGATGATTTTCTCAGTATACATAGAAGGGTTTGGTGGTATCCAATCTTCTTCATCAGGAGGTTGTTCATATCATGGGTCGTGGGTAATCAGCTTTATGAATAAAACGACAAACCCTCTGTGGGAGTGTCTTCTTTGAGTCCTGTGAGGCGGAGTATTGTGGTGTAATCGGTTGTATTTATCACTTGTTTAGGATGTTCTCTATCTGGCAATTTTTTTTTTGTT
>NC_069421.1:37897112-37902112 GCF_026875155.1 Cherax quadricarinatus | reverse complement strand
CCCCGGTATCCACAGGTGTATCCACAGCTATATCTATCTTCCCCACGGACAGGCGCACTTGCCCATCTATCGATTGCTACATACACATCAGTACCCGCGTCAGGTTTATGTGTCTGGGTGACTAGAACACTTGCAACACCTGCACTGATGGTTACTGGTGATGCAGGTGTTGTAGAAGCTCAGTGTTGCAGCAGCAGCAATAACAACAACAGCAACAGCGGCAGCAGCAGCATTAGAAGTAAGAGCAGCAGCAGCTGCAGCACCAACACCAGCAGCTGCAACAACAATAGCAGCAGCAGTAACAGCAGGAGCAGCAACAACTGCAGCAACAGCAGCAACAATAGCAGGAGTAGGAGCAGCAGCTGCAGCACCAACAGCAGCAGCATTAACAGCAGGAGCAGCAGCAACTGCAGCAACAGCAGCAACAATAGCAGGAGTAGGAGCAGCAGCTGCAGCACTAACAGCAGTCACAGTATCAATAGTAGCAGTAACATCAGAGTAGCAACAGAGCAGCAACAACAGCAGCAGCTACAGCAGTAACAGCAGCAGCTACAGCAGTAACAGCAGCAGCTACAGCAGTAACAGCAGCTTCTACAGCCCGTAACAGCAGCAGCTACGCAGTAAAAAGCAGCAGCTACAGCAGTAACAGCAGCAGCTACAGCAGTAACAGCAGCAGCTACAGCAGTAACAGCAGCAGCTACAGCAGTAACAGCAGCAGCTACAGCAGTAACAGCAGCAGCTACAGCAGTAACAGCAGCAGCTACAGCAGTAACAGCAGCAGCTACAGTGTAACCCGCAGCAGCTACAGCAGATTAACAGCAGCAGCTGCTGCGGCGGCAACATTTTGACTGGGAAATTTCTATATTTTCGGTATTGAGAATTTGAAATAAGTGTCAGCGAGCCTATTTTTAATGTCTTTTAGGGACTTCAGGTTCGTCTATTGTTGTTATTATTATTATTTTTATTATTATTATTATTATTATTTTATTATTATTATTATTATTATTTTTATTACTATTATTATTTTTATTATTATTATTATTTTATTATTATTATTATTATTATTATTATTATTATTGTTGTTGTTGTTATTGCTATTGTTATTTTTATTAGTTTTGTTATTGTTATTGTTATTATTATTTTATTATTTTTTTATTATTATTATTATTATTATTATTATTATTATTATTATTATTATTGTTATTATTATTCTTTTACACCCTGAATTCTATCATAAATGTTATGTATATACTCGTAATGTTGCTCATCTGAGTGAAAGTGAAGATTGTTCCCACTGTAACTGGACCAGGGAGAGGTATGCTAGTACAGACTTCAGAAGAAAGTGGCAGACAGTCACTCAATTTGAGTCTAGCATAGGATAGAGAGCATCTTAAAAAAGAGGGTTAGTTTAGGGAGAGACACCAGGTGAGGGGGTAGATGGTATCGCCGTGGGTATCATCGTGGTTATCATTGTGCGTATCGCAGTATACGATCCTGGTGTCCATCATTCTGAAGCTAGGGATTATTTTTTTTTCCATAATCTCACCAGTAGCGTAAATCTCCGAGGGGCACCAAGGAGAGTGCACTTCTGGCAGGGCAACAGCTAATTGTAGTAATAGTAACTCGAGCTCTGCTGGAATGAACCCTTCGAAGCTCCGGTAGCTGGTGACCCTAACTGAAGTACTTGGGCGATATCCTCATCGACCTACTGAAGTCTCCAGCTAGGGTAACACAGATCAACACCTAGTATGAACCTTGTCCTGCGTGATGGAATATAACAGGGAAACAACATTTTTTCTTACCACTGTGTAACTTTTCTAAAGAAACAGTGTTCAGGGAAAGACCTAGATTCTCTCGTTGCTCTTTGATAATACCGATGTCCTCTATGAGGTACGCTGCAGCCGGAGTTTCACTAAGCAAAGAGAGGCTGTGTTTACAAAGAGAGGTGAGGGGAGAGTGGTCACCCTGCTGAACACCACCACTCTTGTATCAGGAGTGCATAATGAATAAAAGACATGGAAGTGATCATGGAAAGAGATGAGTGCGGCATCCACTTTGAGTGAAATAAAGGAATTCGAAAAAATGCACTTTGTTCAGAGGTTTTTGAGATGAGAGGTTAGTGAAGTATAAAGCCCCTGCTGTACGACGTGCTGCACGGGAAGCACGGCGGGCTGCATGATATACACGTGCTGCATATGATGCACCTGCTGCATGAGCTGTTGTTTAACAGCCTTGAACTCACCAGCTGCACCAGCTGCACTAGTCTCAGCACGATAATTGCATTGCAACTCGCTGTTCTCACTGCTGCCCTGACAACGAAGCACTGTAAGGAGTTACTAACAGCAGTGAATCTCAGTGCATCATCTTAGTATATAGAATTGAGCACCAAAAGCAAGAGACCAAATAATGAGACAGATATTGCTAAATCTCTCTCTCCTTCTCCCTCCCTCCCTCTCTCTCTCTCTCTCTCTCTCTCTCTCTCTCTCTCTCTCTCTCTCTCTCTCTCTCTCTCTCTCTCTCTCTCTCTCTTTCCCTCTCTCTCTCTCCGTTTTTAATTTACAAAACAGTTTTTACATTGCTAGGTTAAGAGTTCCTGCCTTAATTTACAAGCTAAGAGCTGTTACCTACCTCAGCTCATTAGAAAGATTTTCTTTATTGTTACGAAACATAACAAAGAGCCAACTGTGGGCCATCTGTGGGCCAGCTGTGAGCCAGCTGTGGGCCAGCTGTGGGCAGCTGTGGGCCAGCTGTGGGCCAGTTGTGGGCCAATTGTGGGCCAGCTGTGGGCCAGCTGTGGGCCAGCTGAGGACCAACAATTTAATTTGGTCAACTGATTTTATTGCATTTATGTCATTATGCTGCCCGATCATGTGCCAGACTCAAATCAAATAATCTCAGAAGAAATATTCTCACTCTCTCCTTATATATATATATATATATATATATATATATATATATATATATATATATATATATATATATATATATATATATATGTATATATATATATATATATATATATATATATATATATATATATATATATATATATATATATATATATGTATATATATATATATATATATTATATATATATTATATATATATATATATATATATATATATATACATAATCACACACATACACACACACACACACACACACACACACAGTTCCTCCTCTACCTTCCCCCCCACACACTGACAAACACACTACTAACCTAACACACAGAATTACGTAGTTTTCCATTCTGAGGCAATCAAAACAAAAAAAATTGGTTTGCCAGAGAGCAGGAAGGAAAACTAAGGAGCAGGAGGATGAATCTGCGAAGGAAGATTGGGCAGCAGAGCTCACAAGAAGGGAACATGAATGGGAAAAGAAACTAGAAGAACTTAGCATGAGAATGGAAGAGAGGATAGATATGGAAAGCTGGAAGTGGGAGATGCAAGTCATAGCAGCAGAGGCTAGGATACAGACATTAGAAGAGGAACTGAAAAATCTGAAACAGCCTAAAGAACTAAAGAACATTTTGGGAATGGCACCAGAGACTGCTACCTCAGTCACAAATAAGGAGACTGTAGGGAAAGAAGGAACAAAACTGCATGTAGAAGCTCTATCAGAGGGGACTGTAGTAAATGAAAGAGCTAAGCTATATGTGGAGGCCCTAACAGCCCACATCAGAGCCCAGGGAAAGCCGAGAAGGGAAAATGACAGGCCACAGAGATAGTGAAACTGAAGAAAGGAAAGCTGCAATGGAGGAAATTAAATTGAATGAGTGGATACACAAGGATATGCAGTGGGAGAATGAAAGGGAGAGGTCAGTCTTTGTGTATGGGCTCCAGGAAGTTGAAGGGGAAGCATATGAAGCAAGAAAACAAGGGGAAAAAAAGCAATTGAAAGCTTCTTAAAAGCAATAGGAGAAGATGACATGACCCAGCTGGAAAATTTTTGGAGAATAGGGGGGTTTGCAAGAAGAAGAACCCGGCCAATGAAAGTGACTTTCAAGGCAGAATCGACTCGGAACAGGATCCTGCAGGAGAAAGCAAGATTAAGGGACATGCCGGCATACAGGAAAGTGTATCTCGACTGCGACAGAACACGAGAAGAAAGGCAGAAACTGAGAGAGATGGTACAAAGGCGAAAATAGGAAAGAGAGGGGATGGAGGGGACAGACAGGAGATCCCAGACACAGGAAGATCAAATACAGCCTCCCTTACAACTTCCTATAGAAGTCCCCCAACCGGGTCAACCCCAGTGAAACCAAACATTCTAAACCAAAACACCCATGCCATATCCAATGCCCCCACCCACTGCATTACAAACTCCACCCCCACAGCAACCACCCATAGTTCCTTATCAGGTCTCCCACTTCCTCAACCCCAATATACCTCCCAGACCACAGTCTTAGAAAAGAAGTTGAAGGGGTGGTATACAAATGCAGATGGAATAACAAATAAGTGTGAGGAGTGGCATGAAAGAATCAAGGAGAAATCCCCAGACATAATAGCACTCACAGAAACAAAACTCACCAGCATAATAACAGATGCAATCTTCCCATCCAGATATCAAATTCTCAGGAAAGACAGAGGGATGAGAGGGGGAGGAGGAGTTGCACTGCTCATTAAAAACCAGTGGGGTTTTGAGGAAATGAAAGGAATGGATGGCACGGGCGAAAGGGACTACTTAGTAGGGACAATCCAGTCTGAGGGACATAAGGTGATAATTGCAGTAATGTACAACCCACCACAGAACTGCAGGAGGCCAAGAGAAGAATACGATGAGAGCAACAGAGCAATGGTCGACACACTAGCCGAGGTGGCCAGGAGAGCACACATGGGGGGAGCAAAGTTACTAGTTATGGGTGATTTTAATCACAAGGAGATTGACTGGGAAAACCTGGAGCCCCATGGGGGTCCCGAAACATGGAGAGCCAAGATGATGGATGTGGTACTGGAAAACCTCATGCATCAACATGTTTGAGACACTACCAGAGAGAGAG
>NC_069421.1:37810807-37891612 GCF_026875155.1 Cherax quadricarinatus | reverse complement strand
AATCCCTCAACACACCTAGAGGAGAGAGTTCCGGGGTCAACGCCCGCGGCCCCGGTCTGTGACCAGCCCTCCTGGTGGATCAGAGCCCTGATCAACCAGGCTGTTACTGTTGGCTGCACCAAACCAACGTACGACCACAGCCCGGCTGGTCAGGAACCGACTTTAGGTGCTTGTCCAGTGCCAGCTTGAAGACTGCCAGGGGTCTGTTGGTAATCCCCCTTATGTATGCTGGGAGGCAGTTGAACAGTCTCGGCCCCTGACACTTATTGTATGTCTCTTAAACGTGCTAGTGACACCCCTGCTTTTCATTGGGGGATTTTGCATCGTCTGCGAAGTCTTTTGCTTTCGTAGTGAGTGATTTTCGTGTGCAACTTCGGTACAGTCCCTCTAGGATTTTCCAGGTGTATAAAATCCCGCCTGCGTTCCGGGAATAAAAGGTTCAAGAACCTCAAGCGCCCCCAGTAATTGGGGTGTTTATCTCCGTTATGCGCGCCGTGAAGGTTCTCTGTACATTTTCTAGGTCAGCATTTCCCCTCCCTTTAAAAGTGCTGTTAGTGTGCAGCAATATTCCACCTAGATAGAAAAAGCGACCTGAAGAGTTTTCCATAGGGGCTTGCACCCCTAGTTTTGAAGGTTCTCATTATCCATCCTGTCATTTTTCTAGCAGATGCGATTGATACAATGTTTTGGTCCTTTAAAGGTAAAGATCCTCCGACATGATCACTCCCAGGTCTTTGACGTTGGTGTTTCGCTCTATTTGTGGCCAGAATTTGTTTTGTATTTCTGATGAAGATTTAATTTCCTCGGTTTGCCATATCTGAGTAATTAAAATTTTCTCATCGTTTAAACTTCATTTTTTTTTTGGGCACCCACTGAAAGATTTGGTTGATGTCCGCCTGGAGCCTTGCAGTGTCTACAATGGAAGACACTGTCATGCAGATTCGGGTGCCCATCTGCAAAGGAAGACACGGTTCTGTGGCTGACATCCTTGTCTATGTCAGATATCAGGGGAAGAACAAGATGGGAGCAAGTACTGTGCCTTGTGGAACAGAGCTTTTCACCGTAGCTGCCTCGGACTTTATTTTGTTGACTACTACTCTCTGTGTTCTGTTAGTGAGGAAATTATAGATCCATCGACCGACTTTTCCCGTTATTCCTTTAGCACGCATTTTGTGCGCTATTACGCCATGGTCACACTTGTCCCAAGGCTTTTGCAAAGTCGTATATATTACATCTGCATTCTTTTTGTCTTCTAGTGCATCTAGGACCTTGTCGTAGTGATCCAATAGTTGAGACAGACAGGAGCGACCTGTTCTAAACCCATGTGCCCTGGGTTGTGTAATTTATGGGTTTCTAGATGGGTGGTGATCTTGCTTTCTTAGGACCCTTTCAAAGATTTTTATGATTGGGATGTTAGTGCTTATCGGTCTGTTAGTTCTTTGCTATTGCTTTCCTGCCCCCTTTGTGGGGTGGGGCTATGTCTGTTGTTTTTTAGTAACTGTGGGGCGACCCCCCCTGTCCATGCTCCCTCTCCATAGATTGGGAAAAGCTCGTGATAGGGTCTTCTGCAGTCTTGATGAACACGGAGTTCCATGAGTCTGGCCCTGGGGCAGAGTGCAGGGGCATGCCATTTATCCTCAGCACAGATGGATATTCGGGGTGTTTTCTTACATCTGCTATCCTTGTTCACCACGCAGTAAGTAGGTAATTGGGTGTTAGTCGGCTGGTGTGGGTCACATCCGGGTGATAAGATTGAAAGACCACAATGGAAAAAGACAGACAGTCCCTTGATGACGCACTGACGGTCTGGAGTTTTGAGACTCTCTGACCGCGGATTCAAATCCCCCCGTGGTAGGGTTTCCTTGGGTTACCCTGGTGTGGCTAACCTTCCGGATCAATTATCCGAAACTTTATCTTAATCTTGGGTATGAGTTTTTATAGTGACGGTAACTGTGAAAAGAAAGCAAGTTTCGAAAAGTAAAAAATTTAAATTGTTTACAAAGAACAAAGCACAACTCATCGCATGAGTATCAGTTGTAAACTGACTAGAAAAAAACGTGTGGCACACTGTAGTCACTGCTGATGCCGGGCTCCTAAAGGTCAAACAAGTATCAAACATGTACACTTTTTTTTACACAGTTTTGACAAGGTTAGGTTAAGGACCCTATTCTTTATTGACAAGCTACTTACAGGTTAAGGATTCCTAAACTTTATTGAAAAAGCTAAAAGCTGTTACCTACAACAGCTCATTTAAAAAGCTTATAATTGGTTACGAAGTACACAAGTATTTTATTGTTATAAAGACATACATTTTAGGGAACAGGATGAAGTTGAAGCCATCTGTGGGTCAACATTTTCAACTGATAAAACTGACTTTATCTCGCTGACATCATAATGCTGTACGAATGTGTTTCCAGACCCGTCATCCTGGGTATCAATGATCTCAGATGAAGTGATGTTCTGGAGACGGGTACAGCCAGAGTGAAGTTGCTGCTTTCTGCCCGTCTTGTGGTATAAAACTTGTTTTCCACACGCTGTCCCGAAGTGGATCCAAGTGTGGGACTTTGACAATACTGGCCTTGTACATAACAGTAAGGCCCCCCCACATCCCTCCTGTGTTGAAGGCTCTGCTGAAATGACAGATCTATCAAGAATGAGTCCAGACGGGAATGAACGTCTTGCTCTGTTCTCTACTCTGTCAAGCAGTCGCATATGAAGTGGGGGGGGAAGCTAAGAAAGTGGATCATACTCAAGGATCATGAAACAAAAGTCCATCTTTGTGCAATGTCCTTGATAAGGGCAAGCACTATGTGTACGAATATATAGCAACTCATAAATGCAGTGTGGTGTTTCACTGCAATTTTGTTCCTAGCCTTACTCAATGAATATCTTTTAACTAAAAAACAGATTAATGTGAAGGAAGATGATATTCGCTAAAAGATGTGCACAAAAATAACTTAAAATGACTGTTAAGTTTTAGATTTAATCTGAGTAACTCTGTGTAGTTATAAGTTACCTGAATTCTTGTTAAATTTTTTCCTACAAATGGGTTTTTCTTTAATGCTTTTTGTATGAGTAAGATTGCTTTTTTATTATTATCACTTGGGGTGTGATGCGCCAAATTCTAATAATACAATGTCCCACTCTTGGCGCATGCGCTATAGATTGGGGCCCCCCCCGGGTCTAGACACAGGGATAAATCCACGGGAATTATACCATGCTGTCACGGGGAACATGAAAGCGTTTCCGTTAGAATGTATCACCAGGGAGAATAGTACATACTACTTATTTCTACAAGTACACGTACAAGGTATAAAAGTCCTAGCTGACTTCAGGACATACTAAATGTATAGAAAGCCGCTTGTTTTTATGCAGAGCATTTTCGGGCAACTTGGGGCAGTTTTGTCCCAGGATGCGACCCCCCATCATCGACTAACACCCAGGTACCCATTTTACTGATGGGGAACATAGACAACCGTGTAAAAAACAAACCTAATGTTCTACCCTCGCCGGGAATCGAACTCAGACACTGGGCCCTGTGAAGTGAGAACTTTACCACCAGGCCACGGAGCAAGATAAGATAAGATTTCGTTCGGATTTTTAACCCGGAGGGGTTTGCCACCCAGGATAACCCAAGAAAGTCAGTGCGTCCCTCGAGGACTGTCTAACTTATTTCCATTGGGGTCCTTAACTTGTCCCCCAGGGTGCGACCCACACCAGTCGACTAACACCCAGGTACCTATTTGCTGCTAGGTGAACAGGACAACAGGGGTAAGGAAACGTGTCGAAATGTTTCCACCCGCCGGGAATCGAACCCGGGGACTCCGGTGTGAAGCGGGAGCTTTAGCCACCAGGCCACCGTGGCCTGGAACCAAAATCCAACCATGGAGGATAGTATTACCAATATCCATCCAGGGAGGGTAGTATAACCAATATCCCACCAGTTAGGATAGTATTACCAATATCGAGACTGATTAATTATGGAAAATAAACTGATGGTAAATCTGTTACAAGTAAAGACTCACACCTGCCCAAAAATAATGCTGAAACCAAGACACAGATCAAGGATGCTGCCTCCCAAGATGTGTGTGTGTGTGTGTGTGTGTGTGTACTCACCTAGTTGTACTCACCTACTTGAGGTTGCAGGGGTCGAGTCCAAGCTCCTGGGCCCCCCCTCTTTACTGGGCGCTACTTTGGGCACTCTCCCAGAACCTGAGCTTTTTCTACCTCTGCTTTAAAGCTATGTATGGATCCTGCCTCCACTACATCACTTCTCAAACTATTCCACTTCCTGACTACTCTGTGGCTGAAGAAAACTTCCTAACACCCTGGAATTCATCGTGTCTTCAGCTTCCAACTGTGTCCCCTTGTTACTGTGTCCAATCTCTGGAACATCCGTCTTTGTCCACCTTGTCAATTCCTCTCAGTATTTTGTAAGTCGTTATCATGTCCCCCCTATCTCTCCTGTCCTCCAGTGTCGTCAGGTTGATTTCCCTTAACCTCTCCTCGTAGGACATACCTCTTAACTCTGGGACTAGTCTTGTTGCAAACCTTTTTTTTTTTTTTTTTTTTTTTTTTTTTTTTTGTGTGTGTGTGTGTGTGTGTGTACTCACCTAATCGTGGTGGCAGTGGTCGAGTCATAGCTCCTGGCTCCACCTCTTCACTGGTCGTTACTAGGTCACTCTGTCCCAGGTACGTGAGCTTTATCATACCTCTTCTTAAAGCTATGTATGGATCCTGCCTCCATCACCTCCCACCCAGACTATTCCACTTCCTGACCACTCTGTGGCTGAAGAAATACTTCCTAACATCCCTGTGACTCATCTGAGTCTTCAACTTCTAACTGTGACCCCTCGTTACTGTGGCCCATCTCAGAAACATCCTGTCTCTGTCCACCTTGTCGATTCCTCTCAGTATTTTATATGCAGTTATCATGTCCCCTGTTATGCTTTTTACTGCATAACGTAAATAAAAGTTGTGGTTCCTAAGGATAAACAACCTGCCTAGTCTAAGGACATTTAAATTACTCCACATAAATCAACCTAGGTCCAGCTTGTACCTTCACATTAAGTATGGAGTCAATAGTAACTTATATACAACTTATAACTACTACAAAAAACCACCACACTCCAGTTCACAGTAACTCACTAGCACACTGCTACTAATGAGTTACACAAAATAAATCAACATTTATGAACAGGGAGGCTCCATGACACCCCAACTTTCTGCAGGCTACATAGCCTACAGTGGAAACGTTAAATACTCTCCAAAACACAGGCCCCTACATACTGGGGCTTTACAAATAAACTTGAGAGCACTTAAACACAAACACCTATATTTTTATTTTTTATTATCACACTGGCCGATTCCCACCAAGGCGGGGTTTGGCCCAAAAAAAAAAAAAACTTTAAAACCACTTTCACCCCATAAATGCCCTTACCAAAAAGGGTGCTTTACACTACATTTTTAAAAACTGCAACATTAACACCCCCCTTCAAAGTGCAGGCACTGAAATTCCCACCCAGGACTCAAGCCCCCCCCCTCCCGGTTTTCCCTGTTTCATTTTCATAAAGTTACTTTGCTCACATTTTCCAACAGCACGCAAGTATTAAAAACCTTTTGTCCTCCTTTTCACCCCCTATAAAAAACACCTCAGGGCATGCCTCGGGAAGTCCAACCCCCTCGAAACACAAAACCCCCTTACCCCCCCCCCCAAACCCCTTCTGGGCCCAACCCTACCCCCCCTTTCCCTTTTCCACTACAGACTGATACACTCTTAAAAGTTTTTCTTTTCGCTCCTTTCCCTCTTCCACTTTTCCGAACCACCTCAACAACCCTTCCCCCGCCCCTGACAACATTTTTTGGAAATTCCTGAAACCCCCCCAAAATTTTCCAAACTACTTTCTCGGGCATTATATTCACCCCCACCCCTTGCTCCCCAAATGACATCCCCCACTCCCTTCCACCTTTTTCCCTCGCTGAACATTAAATCACCCAATTCCTTCACACCCATATAAAAGCGTTGGTAAAACAAAAACTCTCTACATTCCCCTTTTTGCCTCCAAGGACAAAGTTTTGTCCCCCACAGACCCTAAGTACACCACTCCCCTCCTTTTCCCCTATAATGTACACAAAAAAAATTCCCCAAAATTCCCTACTAAACAATACCAACCCATGACTACTTCATCCCCGCCGCGTTCCACCCAACTGAACTACACCACCCATCATCGCTCCTTCCTTTGGGGCCCCTGCCTGACTGACAGGAATAAAAGCCGTTTGGTTTTATTTAATCCCGGAAAAAAGTTACATAAAAAATTTTTTCTGCATTCACTGCGTAAAAAGTACAATTTCTTGCTTTTAGTAAGGGGAAATAAATTGAGGGGTTTTAAAATACTTTTGTTACTAGTGGAAAAATTTGGGAGGGTAAAGTGAATAACAGGGAATGATCGAGGGGACCCCCAAAAATTAGGTCCACTGAATGAAGCAAGGGACAAGAAAAAATATTGAAACGCTTAAAAATTAAAATTTACAGTGAAAATGCATTTGGGGAGTTTTGTATTTATGGATTCAAGGTTTAAATTGGGAAAAATGAAAAATTTTTTGGATTCTATCCCAAAAAAAAGGGTCAAATGTAAAGAGAGGGTGTTTGTTAGTGTTTGGGTTGGTTTAAAAAAAGACCAGGGCCAGGCATCGTGGTAGATTTACTTCCAGATAAAGTCATTACCAAGAAACATTGTGCTACAGGTAAACAGCTCGTGCAAGAAGGAACTGAGTTAGCTCTTTCTTATATTCAGGGCGATTCTGTGACATACATAGGATTATTACTGGGTAGTGATTACTGTGACACATTTGTGAAATTTTTTTTTTTTTTTTTTTTTTTTTTTTTTTTTAACACACTGGCCGATTCCCACCAAGGCAGGGTGGCCCGAAAAAGAAAACTTTCACCATCATTCACTCCATCACTGTCTTGCCAGAAGGGTGCTTTACACTACAGTTTTTAAACTGCAACATTAACACCCCTCCTTCAGAGTGCAGGCACTGTACTTCCCATCTCCAGGACTCAAGTCCGGCCTGCCGGTTTCCCTGAATCCCTTCATAAATGTTACTTTGCTCACACTCCAACAGCACGTCAAGTATTAAAAACCATTTGTCTCCATTCTCCTATCAACATGCTCACGCATGCCCGCTGGAAGTCCAACCCCCTCGCACACAAAACCTCCTTTACCCCCTCCCTCCAACCTTTCCTAGCCGACCCCTCCCCCCCCTTTTCCTTCCACTACAGACTGATACACTTTTTGAAGTCATTCTGTTTCGCTCCATTCTCTCTACATGTCCGAACCACCTCAACAACCCTTCCTCAGCCTCTGGACAACAGTTTTTGGTAATCCCGCACCTCCTCCTAACTTCCAAACTACGAATTCTCTGCTTATATTCACACCACACATTGCCCTCAGACATACACTCCACTGCCTCCAGCCTTCTCCTCGCTGCAACATTCATCACCCCTGCTTCACACCCATATAAGAGCGTTGGTAAAAATATGCTCTCATACATTTCCCTCTTTGCCTCCAAGGACAAAGTTCTTGTTCCCACACCCCTAATGCACCACTCACTCTTTCCCCCTCATCAATTCTATGATTCACCTCATCTTTCATAACCATCCGCTGACACGTCCACTCCCAAATATCTGTACATTCACCCCCTCCATACACCTCTTTTGCATCTTGATATCCAATCTTTCATCCCTAATCTTTTTGTTACCCTTTTATAACCTTACTCTTTCCTGTATTCATTTTTAATTTTCTTCTCCTTTCTTTGTGAAAGGTATTTCAGTAAATGTGGCTTATTTGCTGAATCCGGCGGGTGACGTGTAATGTTGCCCAAATATCCTCGTACGGGAAGAGTTTAATCAGCCTATTAATGCGGTTATTGCGAATTTACAACGAAAGGTCCCATTAAACTAAATTCTTAATAAAGTTAATACTAAGCCAATGTGGAATTGGATGTAGGGTTTCTTGTATGAGGGTTGCCCTGATGATGCTTTAACCCAGAGTAATACTCCAGTTGTAAAGTAAGATAATGTGCAGTATTGGGTTAGACTACCGTGGAAACTAAATAAGCCAAAATTACATACAAATTATGGGTTGGCCTTCGGTCAATTAAAGGCACAGCTTCACAAGTTTAGATTCCAAAACTATTAACTGCATATGATAAAATAATTAAAGAGTAACTAGAAAATTAATTTATGGAAGATGTGCCTTCTGAACAGGCTCATATTTATGGACAAAACTTGCCTGACCAAAGAGTCAAACAGGACTCAAGAACTACTCCGCTAAGGACTGTTTTCAGTTGTAGTGCGGAAAATAATAAGAATGTCTCTAGCCTCAATAACTTTAATGACAGGTTCGTCTTTAGCAAAGAAATTAGGAGACATCTTGCATAATTTTGGGGTATAGGCCTATGCCTTTGTGGCGGATATAAGTAAAGCTTTCCTGAGAGTAGGTCTACAGGCACCAGAAAGGTTTTACACCCGATTCTACCGACCCCTTCAGGAGCGTTTTATTTGGCGCTGCCTCCAGTCCCTTCCTCACCTCAGACGTTCAGTAAGTCCATGGAGTGAATCAATTAATAAACAGTTCTATGTGCACAACTTTCTAGGGTTGACGTTGACGAGGAGCTAATTAGGGCGTGTTGGAAGGCTAATAAGGTAATGCAGAGTGTGACCGTACATCGGAGAGAATGGAATAGCAATATTAATGGGAATAGTAAAACTAGAATTCCCTGATTGGGAACTACTAGGATTAGTAACGTGTCAGGATTAACCTGGGATACCGAAAAAGACCTGTTAATGATTGAACCTCATGATTATACCATACTTTAAAAAAATGACAAAGGGAACTTTACTATTAGAGGGAAAATATTTATTCAAGTTGCGTGGAAACTAAAAATTACACTGGACGAAACTTAACATACAGAATTTCTCCAGAAATGGAAAGAATTAGTGAGAGATTATATTCAAATACCAATGGTAGAGTTTCCCTTTAAAACAGCAAATCAAAATGGAAATAATGTATTACGTTTCATTTGCGACGCTGCCAAATTAGTTTACTGCGCGGTCACACTTACATCAGAATACCATGTCCGATTCTCTAGTGATGTCAGAGGCGAAGATAATTACCATAAAGGAATTAACAGCTATTTATGTAGGTGTCAAATTAGCTAACTCTATAAGGAATAATTTGAAGATGATAAATATTAGAAACACCATAACTTGGTCAGATCATAAGGTGGATTCGAATTAATACCCGTAAAATTGTGGACGCTCGGAGTTTCCTAATGGAAATAAATCGAATACTGGAATCAGAATAATAGTTTTGGGCAACATACGTTAAGTTTACATCATATTTCTGGAGTATATTACAATCTTGTTGAGAATGAGGGAGACAGGCACCAGTCAGTCCAACTATCGTCACTGTCATGACGGAGAAGTCAAATGTCTACGGTATATCCAACAACAAAAATCAGACTTGGTTGTCACTATCACTCGGCTCCGGCTGGGTTATTAGTATTTCTGGGAGGTTAAATAAGCATCACCAGCTGATATAGACATAACTAAATGTAAACTTTGCCACATTAACATTTGTCACACCTTGCATCATTAGGTGCTGGTATGTGATAAAATTAAAGATATCAGAGACAACTCACAAAGAAATGTTTAGTTTAACATGTTTATTATGTACCCCATACCCATCCTGTGGGCGGTAGTCAAAAGATTATAGAGGTACATAACGGGTCCAGGGACTGGACGCCTAAGTTTTGATAGCTAAGCAAGGCACAAAGATAATGAACTCACAAGTTACTAGGGCAATGAATCATGTAAGTAAATTTACTTACCTACTTACGTTAATACATGGTTACAATCATGAACAAATTGTAAGGTAATGAACAGCTCACACGTCCACACCCGGTCACAACTGTGATGAGTTATTGATGCAAATATTAACTGTTGGGTCACACACACACACACACACACACACACACACACACACACACACACACACACACACACACACACACACACACACACACACACACACACACACACACACACACACAGTAGGGACACCATATTATTGAGTCACAACATTTAGTGCTCCGTGAATATAAGTGTCTTTGAGGGCTATCCAAGGGTACTGCAGGGGTCATTAAGTGTGTCAGGGTAGAGAACAAACCTTGAAGCGATTTGCAAGTTGCCCTGAGCCACACAAGTGTGGGGAGAGCCACAATTATGTAAGTGAACTAGAAAGTGATACCTGGCGGGCGCATATCAGAGAGGGAGGCCTAGTGTGCCAGGCGACGGTGCCAAATGTGTACTCAAGAAAAATAAATATAGTGAAATATATGTGTGACCAGTGAAAGAAATACAGTGTATATGTTATACACTTCTTCTGATGATGATGACCAGAGCTTTGGTAAGATGGGTAAGGAAGAAGGATGTGTAAGGATGGAAATATTGGAAAAGGGTGGGAGGGGGGGGGGGAGAGGTAGGATATAAAAGGTAAGTGGCCCAACCACTTTGGTGTAATTTAAAAAGTGTATGTGGAATAATAAAATATTCTTGAAGGGGTATAATACTAACCCATCAGAGTCACATAGATATAACAGATATATAAGTACATGACTCTGAATTGGTAGTAATTATACAAGTTGCAATTGCTTTTTTTTTTTTTTTTGCGATTGCACAACGGATATTTATACGACAAGAAAGGCAATAATTTTCTGGCCAGTTTATAAGTTCGTGACAATAGCTTCTTAATGGTGGTGTCCAACAATAGTCAATAGCATAATTTTACATTAGAAAGTTATTTAAGATGTCTCCCTAATTGGGGGCGATGATTTTCTCAGTATACATAGAAGGGTTCTGGTGGTATCCAATCTTCTTCATCAGGGAGGTTGTTCAATATCATGGGTCGTGGGTAATCAGCTTTATGAATAAAACGACAAACCCTCTGTGGGAGTGTCATTCTTTGAGTCCTGTGAGGCGGAGTATTGATGGTGTAATCGGTTGTATTTATCACTTGTATAGGATGTTCTCTATCTGGCATGTATAGTTCTTGCATTGTATAAAGTTGTTTCTTTTTTAGGGTGTCAAGGCGTACATTTATGGCAGTAATATCTTGTTGTGTGTGTAAATCTGCCATTTTTACTGTCTCTCCTCCTGGTATCGGTAATAAAGCGAAGAGCTCTATTCTGGACCCTTTGTAACCGTAGCATGTTGGTCTTTGTTGTTAATGACATTGGGACACAAGGGTATTCGAGTATAGGTCTTATTATCATTTTATACATATGTTTTTTGACATGTTGAGGGGCTTGATTGAATCGAAAGAGTCTGCTGAGACCGGCTTTGGCTGTGTTGATCTTTTTAGTTACATGAGATGTTGAGTGGAGCAGCCTGTCTATTTCATATCCCAAGATCTTGTTAGGGTTTCTAATGGCTACAGGTGTACCTCTGATGGAGATACCCCCTTTATCTTCGATGGTTGATGCAAAACATCCTATCGTGCTAACAAGGACCTTGTCAGGATTAGTCATAATTCTCCACTTCTTCTCCCAATTAGATGTTCGACGAAGTTCAATATTCATTTTTTCTATGACTCTCTCATACTTGTATTTTCCTGTTACTGGAGTTGATGAGACGACATGAATAACATCATCTGCAAACTGTGTCACAATTGTGTCATTAAATTCTGGTTGAGGAAGGTCATTCACATAAATGTTAAACAGACGTGGACTGAGACAAGAACCTTGTGGGACACCAGCCGTCGGTATAAAAGGTTCTGTCGACTTGCCATGAAAGGTGGGAATGATTTTTCTTTGAGTTAAGAAATTATAAATTACTCTGAGAAAAGTCCAGTTATGGTCTGGTAGGTCAATGAGTTTGTATATAAGGCCATCATGCCATAAGCTATCAAAAGCTTTATGAACATCTCTGGTGGCAATTAAGGCAAGATTGCCCTGCTGTTTTAGACTTGCTACAGTGTCAAAAATAACATTTATTGCATGATTGGTACCTCTGTGTTCTAAAGCCAAATTGTTTTTCAGTAAACAAGTGATTAAACTCCATATAGTAATTCAATCTGTTGGAAATGACTTTCTCAAGAACTTTTCCAGTGACTTCAAGTAAAGATATAGGTCTATAGTTCCCAGGTTGGTGGATGTCTTTATTGGGCTTAGCAAGAAAGATCATCCTAGCAGTCTTAAAAACAACTGGAAAATGTCCGGAGGCCAAGATGGCATTAAAGATATTTACCAAGGACTGTTTGCAATTTCTAGGTAGGTACTTTATTTGTTTCATTGTTATTCCAGAGAGGCCAGGGGCTCTATTTCTCATTCTTCCAATAACCTGACTTATCTCTAGTAATGTAATAGGTCTAGTAAGTGGGTGGGTATCTTCAAGAGTTGAAGTATCGATGGTAGGTAGTGGTTGTAGATCATCCAAGTTCTCATCTCTCCATTCATTTACTAAACTGATAATGTTATTATTAAATTGACGACTGTTATTGTGAGAGAGAATTTTCTCCCATACATCACCCATCAAATTAGCCTGGTCCTGTGGATCGTCAAGTTTAATTTCAACATCTTCATCATCCTCATCAGTGAAGGTATGAACTAGGTAGTTAGGAGCCTTGTGCTTTGCCCCTAAAAGTTGTCGGATCTTACTCCAAAATTTTGCTGGTTCACGTTTATATTGATTAGCTTGAAGAACTAGAAATTTCCATATGTCTCGTTTGTGTTGACTAATCATGTTAATTAATTCATGCCTTAATCGGTGCAGTGTAGCTGCTGGTGGTTGTCGCGTTTGAAGATGCCTTCGACATTCTGCTTGATAATTTCTTAAAGTGTCTCTAATTTCTCTAGTAGGTTTATATTGTTGGTATATCTTTGTGGAAGCTAATTGGCAAGTTGCATTGGTAGCTTCAATTATTCGATTTTGCAGGGACCTGATTGCATCATCAATTGCACTGGAAGGTAGATTTTCCAAAGACACAATTTCATCCTCACCCAGATATGCCCTGAAGGGGTCAAATCCTAGGGTGTTAAGATTGGGTTTAGGAGTTACAGGTATTCTAAATGGAGAAGTTTGTAGTTGTATTATAACAGGGATATGGTCAGATCCTACATTTCCACCAGGAGATATACGACAGTGAAAGATGTCACAGTCTCTGTTTGTCAGTACTATATCTGGTGTTCCTGGATGAGGTCCAATGTACGATTTGAAGAATGGGCCTTGAAATGACAAGTTTCTAGCTGTCATGATATTAAAGAGTGTTTTTCCTTTTAAGTCACCCAGTGGAATACCAGCTCCACAGTTGAAGAGGGCAGGGTGATGAGCATTAAAATCTCCAGCTAGAATTGTTGGAATATTTCTGCTTAATATCCTATGTAGAGGAATTGACTCTATATATGGCTGTCTCGGGGGAAAATATCCAGTTCCTATTACTAGTTGTCCATGCGACGTTGTTAGTTCTATTGCAAGAATGTTATCTTCATCCACATGAATATTTTTAAATGTATATCCTAATTTAACCAAGATGGCTACACCACTATAGGGTCCTCTCGATTTATCCACAGTACAGTATCCACGTAATTTAATATGTTGATCAACTCTTGCAGCTGTCTCGTTCAAAAGTATAACATCGGGATTGTAGTTATGTAGTTCAACCTCAAGAAGGTAACGGTTATTAAAGAAATGTTGAACATTAAGTTGGAAAATTGTAATCCCCATTATTTCTTTTTCTTCGCTCGTATACTGCGGTCTGAACGCCTGCAAGTAATGTCATGTGTTGTATCCACACTATCCCTCCTGGACTCGTCAAGGGGAGGAGGGAACTTTTGCGTGGATGCTTGTGTATTAAAAATGCCATCATCTTCACTAGAGGCAGTAACATTAACAGACTCATTAGAATCGTTAGAGTCGTTAGAGTCATCATCATAAAACTGAGGTATGCTATTCTCAGTTTCAGAAAGCAGAGGCTCGTGAGAGCTAATGGGAGACTGTGTAGGCTCCAAGGGAATATTAGATAGGCAAGGTGAGTTACCTTGGGAAAGTTCCTGTTCAACAGGATCAGCTACAATAGCGGAGAGTAGGCACCACTTTTCTGGGCATTGTTTTGTTCAGGTGTTGACTTTCGGGGTTGATGAGGAGTTGACAACCTGGGTTTGCGAGGAGGGCGATCCCTGGGCCAGGGGTGACTTAGCTTATTTTTAGATGTAGTGGTAATACTTCTTGTTATGAGAAGGCTGAGTCATAATAGCCATCACATTTTCAGGGATAGTGATGGGAGTGATCCCATTAGCCATTAACAGATCATTTAAAACCTGAGAGCAGAGTTGAATGTCACCACCTGCTATGTCTTTGGCCATCAAGTACATTAGTTGTGCTCTCGTTATATCCCCGTCTGTGGATACCTGAGACATATGAGATGCGACTGAACCTTGTTGTTGTGTCTGTTGTAAGTGAGGGTTAGATTGGGGCGCTCCAAGAGGGGCAGAATTCCAAACATTGGAACCATTGGTAGAGACCTGAGGAGTCCCACTTGATCCAGGCAGAGCTGGGAAGGAAGTTTGGGACATGGTTGGCGGTGCCTGGGGAGTGGTCTTCTTAGAAGTGGATAGTTTCTTGGCGTCAAGAATTTTCTGCATTTCCTTTTTTCTTTCAGGACAAATAGCAGAAACAGCATGATGTTTTCCATTACAGAGGACACATTTAGGTGTATTTTTATTGGTACAATCACGATAGGAATGTTGGCCAGAGCAAATGCTACAAATTTGCCCTTGTGTACTGCATTTGTTGTTGTTATGACCAAAGGCATAACACTTGAAACATTGTGTCACACTGACAAAGCGTTCCAGAGAAATTTGGTCAGGTGTACATCTGATGCCAAAACATTTGAAGCCATTTTGACACACAAGTTTGGCCTCCTCAGGTGTCTCGAGTATTAATTTTAAAGTTACCTTATTGTTGTTGGGATTCGAGAATTTATGTGCTTCTACAGCCCTAAGGTCAGAATTCTCGGCATTAATGTTATCAACAATTTCATTAACAGTGCTGTGTTTCATAAAACTGTTGATTCTGGCCACAAACACAGTCCTCTGAGCTTGATAGCTGTCAGGTGCAACTGGGGTAACACCAGAAGTCTTCAGTTTATCCAAGACATCATGCTTTAGTAGTTGGAAGTAACTCTTCTTCCGAAGAGAGGAGAAGTACTGCTCCAGCGTGGGTTTGAAAAACATCCACTGGATGCAACAGTTGAGTTGGAGCAAATACATTTGAGAATGTCTTTCATGGACATTTGATTTCCATCAATGCGTAATCTTACACGAATCCTCGCCATGATGCCTGGGAAGGAGCATCTGGCAGAGGAGTTGCTTAACAAAAAGGTATCTTTCCTTAATGTTAGCCTAACATCCTATTTCAGCTGACTTATGAAGGTCAGCCCCTAAGATAGCCTACCCTCGAGTAGTGAGGGGAAAGGGCCCAAGGCAAAGATCGGCTGGATTTTAAAAAACCACACGGGCTACCAGATGGTCAAAATGCCTTGTGTTAACTCGCCAAAGCGAAGTTGCCGAAAAAGAAGAAGATAGGACAGTCAGAAGGATAGCAATGTATGTAGTGTGTTAAGTGTGTGGGCCAGTGTTGATGTATGGGTGAGGGGAGGATGGGGGGATGGGGATGAGAGGGGTGAACAAGCAAGCAAGTCACCGCCTTACCCTCTTGATGGGATGGGGCTTGAAGTGACTGCAAGCAAGTCTCCTCTCAGCTCTGGTGAAGAACTACTCAGGATAACCCAAGTAAATTCTCGAGCAACAGTGTTCAGAGTTGCTCAGCTGAAGAGCAGGAACGACGACGTCTTCTCTCCACGGTGGCTGGGCTGCAACTCCTATTTTCTGTTATACACTATATATACTATATATCGACAAGAAAAGGAAGTGGATATACGCCAGGACATCACATTGAGTTGGACAATCTACAGGGTGCTACAGGCTGCATTGCAAGAATTCACCTATGTGTGGTTTTCGGGGAGCCAGGTGTGAGTTCTATTTTACCTACAAGCTGTTTGTGAACTCTCCAACTATCCTAGTATTATAAAGAATAGGAAAAAAATACTCAATAACAAATAGCAATTAGTAATTTATACTAGAACAGGGCGAGCAGACAGTTGTTTATTAGGGTAGGAAGAAGTATAAGATTAGAGGACATAACCTAGTAGGTGGGTGTGGGTCAGGTGGGTGTGGGTCAGGTGAGTGTGGGTCAGGTGAGTGTGGGTCAGGTGGGTGTGGGTCAGGTGGTTGTGGGTCAGGTGGGTGTGGGTCAGGTGAGTGTGGGTCAGGTGGGTGTTGGGTCAGGTGGGTGTGGGTCAGGTGGTGTGGGTCAGGTGGGTGGTGGGTCAGGTGGGTGTTGGTCAGGTGGGTGTGGGTCAGGTGGGTGTGGGTCAGGTGGGTGTGGGTCAGGTGGGTGTTGGTCAGGTGGGTGTGGGTCAGGTGGGTGTGGGTCAGGTGGGTGTGGGTCAGGTGGGTGTGGGTCAGGTGGGTGTGGGTCAGGTGGGTGTGGGTCAGGTGGGTGTGGGTCAGGATGGGTGTGGGTCAGGTGGGTGTGGGTCAGGTGGGTGTGGGTCAGGTGAGTGTGGGTCAGGTGGGTGTGGGTCAGGTGGTTGTGTGTCAGGTGGGTGTGGGTCAGGTGAGTGTGGGTCAGGTGGGTGTGGGTCAGGTGGGTGTGGTCAGGTGGGTGTGGGTCAGGTGGTGTGGTCAGGTGGGTGTTGGTCAGGTGGGTGTGGGTCAGGTGGGTGTGGGTCAGGTGGGTGTGGGTCAGGTGGGTGTGGGTCAGGTGGGTGTGGGTCAGGTAGGTGTGGGTCAGGTGGGTGTGGGTCAGGTGGGTGTGGGTCAGGTGGGTGTGGGTCAGGTGGGTGGGGTCAGGTGGGTGTGGGTCAGGTGGGTGTTGGTCAGGTGGGTGTGGGTCAGGTGGGTGTGGGTCAGGTGGGTGTGGGTCAGGTGGGTGTTGGTCAGGTGGGTGTGGGTCAGGTGGGTGTGGGTCAGGTGGGTGTGGGTCAGGTGGGTGTGGGTCAGGTGGGTGTGGGTCAGGTGGGTGTGGTCAGGTGGGTGTGGGTCAGGTGGGTGTGGGTCAGGTGGGTGTGGGTCAGGTGGGTGTGGGTCAGGTGGGTGTGGGTCAGGTGGGTGTGGGTCGGTGGGTGTTGGTCAGGTGGTGTGGGTCAGTGGTGTGGGTCAGGTGGGTGTGGGTCAGGTGGGTGTGGGTCAGGTTGGTGTGGGTCAGGTGGGTGTGGGTCAGGTGGGTGTGGGTCAGGTGGGTGTGGGTCAGATCAGATAGAGCACTGTAGACCAGGTAGGTGTGGGTCAGGTGAGGAGGGTGTGGGGTAAGCCAGGTAGAGGAGCACTGCAAACTCCACATACACACTCATGCACCACAACACTTAATTAATCCACATATAGTTCCACACACACACACACACACACACACACACAAACACACACACACACACACACACACACACACACACACACACACACACACACACACACACACACACACACACACACACACACACACTCGATATCTAAACCCTGCTCCAGAGCGATTATCATACACACAACACCTAGCAGTAGTAGGAAGATAAACTTTGTAGGAGTAAGGATTAAGCAGGAGGATTAAGTCGTGGCTAATGGGACTACAGCTCTGACAACAGTTTCGAGAGATAATGGTCTAGGACACAAAGACAGTACAATCTGAGAAGCAAGTACTGGGTACACATGTAACTACTTTCAGTGTTAATGGTATCTCATTAGTATTACGGATACACAGAAGTGAATTGTATTTCTGGGACATATAAACAACTGACGTGCTCACACACACACACACGCGCGCACACACATACACACTCGGGGCCAGGAGCTGGGTCTCGACCCCTGAAACCACAACTAGGTGAGTACACACAGCTGATCCTTGGAATTTGACCGCCTCCCCCACAGACCTCTTACCTTTCCCCTCCCTCGCGTTTCTCCCTCTCAATACCCTCTTTCCCTCCTTTCTCCCTCTCTCTTTCTCTCCCTCTCCCTCTCTTTCTCCCTCTCTCTACCCTTTCTCTCCCCCTCACATTTCTCTCTCTCCCCCTTGGTCTTATCCCTCACCCCCATACTCTCTACTCTCTCTCCCTCTTTCTACCCTTTCTCTCTCCTCTCTCTCCCTCTTTCTACCCTTTCTCTCTCTCCCCCACACCCTCTCCCTCCTCTACACATGTAGTAAAAGGTAGTACATAACTGGGTGAAAGAATGACTTGTTAACACACGCTAGTATTATAATTATTAGAACTACTCTCAGGTTAGTGGTATCTCATTAGTATTACGGATACACAGAAGTGAATTGTATTTCTGGGACATATAAACAACTGACGTGCTCACACACACACACACGCGCGCACACACATACACACTCGGGGCCAGGAGCTGGGTCTCGACCCCGAAACCACAACTAGGTGAGTACACATAGCTGATCCTTGGAATTTGACTGCCTCCCCCACAGACCTCTTACCTTTTCCCTCCCTCGCGTTTTTTCTCTCATAGCCTTCTTCCCTCCTTTCTCCCTCTCTCTCTCTTTCTCTCCCTCTCCCTCTCCCTCTCTTTCTCCCTCTCTCTACCCTTTCTCTCCCCCCTCACATTTCTCTCCCTCCCCCTTGGTCTTATCCCTCACCCCCATACTCTCTCCTCTCTCTCCCTCTTTCTACCCTTTCTCTCTCCTCTCTCTCCCTCTTTCTACCCTCTCTCTCTCTCCCCCACACCCTCTCCCTCCTCTAGCCTTCTGTCTGTGGTAATAAGAAGTAAAAAAAAAAAAAAAAAAAAAAAAAAAAAAAAAAAAAAAAAAAAAAATGGGTGGCCTTAGAGGACGGAAACCCAGAGATCTGGTGGAAAGACTGGGAGCTAGAGCTCCAAAAAAGGGAGGAAGAGTGGGGAAGGAAGATAGTAGAGCTTGGTAAGAAAATGGAGGAGCGGATAGCTGAAGAGTGCAGGAAGTGGGAAGTACAGGTCTTAGCAGCAGAAGCTAGGATACAGTGCTTAGAAGAGAAACTGCAAAGCCTGAAACAGATTAGAGAGACAAATGACAATTCAGGTGTGACATCAGGAAATTCAAAGTCAGGCGCAGACAAGGGGATGGTAAGCAACAACGGAGACATGTCGAGCATGAAGGCCCTATCAGACCCACGTGGGGCCAGGGAAAAGACGACGAACACACTAAGATCAAACGACAGGTCCGAAAACAATGAAGGTATGCTATATGCAGAGATTCTAACAGCCAACTGCAGTAGCAAGGGACAGCTGGTCAGGAAAGACAGTCCACTGAGAATAGAAGTTTCAGATATGACAGGGACTGAAGGCAAGAACATGTCAATGGAAGGAAATAAAATGCCTCAGAGGATGCAGATGGAGACTCAGTGGGAGGAGGAAAGGGCGAGGTCAGTTTTTGTGTACGGGCTCCAAGAAGCCAAGGGGGCCAACTTTGAAGAAATAAAACAGGAGGAGAAAAAAATGATTGGGAAGGCATCATGAAAACAATAGGGGAGGGCAATATGACCCAGGTGACAAATTTTCAGAGAATTGGGTGGTTTGCGAGTGGAAGGATACGGCCTGTCAGAGTAACTTTCAAGGAAGAAACAGTTCGAACCAAGATTCTGCAAGAGAAAGCAAGACTGAGGGACAAAGGGGGTAACCAGAGAGTATACCTCGACCCGCGACAGAACACAAGAAGAAGGACTACATCTGAAAGAGAGGGTACAGAGACGCAAGGAGGAACGAGAAGCAATGAAAATGAGCAGGACCCAGACACAGGAGGAAGGAAAAACACACCCCACAGAATCTCCCACCAAAAGACTCCACCCGCGACATTCCCAACGCAACTGAGCAACCTATACTACAACCCACTCACTGTTCCCTCTGCCACCAATCCCCATATCACAAACCTCACCCCAACAGCTGTCCCTTATGGGCATTCTGACCCCACCCCCATCAACACAAACCCCACCTACACCACAGCCCCATATAGGCCCCCACCAAGGCCCCTCGCTTCCCCCAACCCCAATATTCTTGCATGACCACAATGAAAGAAAAGAAACTAAAGGTTTGGTACACAAACGCGGATGGAATAATGAATAAACATGAGGAGTGGATGAAAGAATCAGTGAAAAATCCCCAAAACCATCAAGCAGTCACAGAAACAAAACTTCGCTGAGACAATAACAGACACAATCTTCCCAACAGGATATCGATCCTGAGGAAAGATAGAAGGAGTAGAGGGGGAGGAGGGTTCCCAACTGCTCATAAAACACCAATGGATTTGAGGAAATGGAAGGCATGGACATGATTTGGAGAAAGAGACTACATTGTAGGTAAAAATTCAGTCCGGAGAACATAAAGTAGTCTTTGGGAGTGATGTATAACCCACCACAGAACTGCAGGAGCCAAGAGAGGAGTACGAAGTAAACAACAGGGTGATGGTGGACACACGGGCTGAGGTGGCAAGAGAAGACTCACTCGGGGCAGAGCAAAGTTACTGGTAATGGGCGATTTAAACCCACAGGGAGATCGACTGGGAAAACCTGGAGCCACATGGGGTCCCGAAACATGGAGACCAAATGATGGATGTGGTACTTGAAAACCTCATGCATCAACATGTCAGGGACACAACCAGAGAGAGAGGGGGGGATGAGCCAGCAAGACTGGATCTTGTGTTCACCCTGAGCAGTTCAGACATTGAGGACATCACTTAGAGAGGCCCCTTGGAGCTAGCGATCATGGGGTTTCTGAGTTTTGCTATATAGTAGAGTTACAATTGGAGAAGGTAACAGGAACTGAAGGGGAAAGGCCAAACTATAAAAGGGGGGACTACACAGGTATGAGAAACTTCCTGCAGAAGGGTTCGTGGGACAGAGAAATGGTAGGAAAATCAGTAAACGAGATGAGGAATATGTGGCAACAAAGTGCAAGGGGGCAGGGGAAAGTTTTGTTCCCAAGGGGAAAGGGAAATAATAGGAAGCCCAAAAACGAGTCCTTGGTTTACCCGAAGGTGTAGGGAGGCAAAAACTAAGTGCAACAGAGAATGGAAAAGGTACAGGAGGCATAGGACCCGGGAAAACAAGGAGATTAGTAGAAGAGCCAGAAACGAGTATGCACAGATAAGGAGGGACGCCCAGCGACAGTATGAAAACGACATAGCACCCAAAAGTCAAATCTGAACCCTAAACTGCTGTATACCCACATTGGAGGAAGACAACAGTCAAGGACCAGGTGATAAGGCTGAGGAAAGAAGGTGAGAACCCCACAAGAAACGATCAAGAGTATGTGAGGAGCTCAACACGAGATTTAAGGAAGTATTTACAGTAGAGACGGGAAGGACTCTGGGGGGGCAGACCAGATGGGGACACCAGCAAGGAAAACACCAACAAGTGTTGGACACATACATACAGATGAGGAGGAGGTGAAGAAACTGCTAAGGGACATCGATACCTCAAAGGCAATGGACCAGAACCAACATCTCCCCGGGGGGTCCTTAGAGAGGGAGCAGATATGTTGTGCGTGCCACTTACCACAATCTTCAACACATCCCTGGAAACTGGGCAATTACCTGAGGTATGGAAGACGGCAAATGTAGTTCCCATTTTAAAAAGGAGACAGAAAAGAGGCACTAACTATAGACCTTTTGTCATTGACGTGTATAGTATGCAAAATTATGGAGAAGATTAACAGGGGGAGAGTGTTTAAAGCCCTGGAACGGAACAGGGGTAAAAATTTCCAACCAGCACGGATTCACGGAAGGCAAATCCTGTGTCACAAACCTTCTGGAGTTTTATGGGTAAATAACAGAAGTAAGACAAGAGAGAGGGGTGGGTTGATTGCATCTTCTTGGGCTTGCAAGAAGGCCCCTTTTACACAGTTCCTCACAAGAGATTAGTGCAGAAGCTAGAGCATCAGGCGCAATATAACAGGAAGGGCACTGCAATGGATCAGAGAATACCTGACAGGGAGGCAACAACGAGTCATGGTACGTAATGATGTATCACAGTGGAAACCTGTGACGAGCGGGGTCCCACAGGGGTCGGTCCTAGGACCAGTGCTATTTTTGGGTATATGTAAAAAACGACATGACGGAAGGGTTAGACTCAGAAGTGTCCCTGTTTGCAGATGATGTGAAGTTAATGAGGAGAATTAAATCTGATGAGGACCAGGCAGGACTTAAAAGAGACCTGGACCAGACTGGACACCTGGTCCAGCAAATGGCTTCTCGAATTTAATCCTGCCAAATCAAAGTCATGAAGATGGGGAGGGGGCACAGAAGACCACAGACAGAGTATAGGCTAGGTGGCCAAAGACTGCAAACCTCACTCAAGGAGAAAGATCTTGGGGTGAGTATAACACCGAGCATGTCTCCGGAGCACCACATCAATCAGATAACTGCTGCAGCATATGGGCGCTTGGCAAACCTGAGAACAGCATTCCGATACCTTAGTAAGGAATCATTCAAGACACTGTACACCGTGTATGTCAGGCCCATACTGGAGTATGCAGCACCTGTTTGGAAACCCGAAACTTGATAAAGCACGTCAAGAAACTAGAGAAAGTACAAAGGTTTGCGAAAAAGGTTATTTTCCAGAGCTAAGGGAATTTTCCTATGAGGAAAGATTAAGGGGAAATCGGCCTGACCACACTGGAGGCCCAGGGGGGTTTCAGGGGAGACAATGATAACGACATATAAAATACGGGCGTGGAATAAACAAGGTGGACAAAGACAGGATGTTCCAGGGAGGGGACACAGAAACAAGAGGCCACAATTGGAAGTTGAAGACACAAATGAGTCAGAGAGATAGTAGGAAGTATTTCTTCAGTCATAGAGTTGTAAGGCAGTGGAATAGCCTAGAAAATGACGTAGTGGAGGCAGGAACCATACACAGTTTTAAGACGAGGTTTGATAAAGCTCATGGAGCGGGGAGAGAGAGGGCCTAGTAGCAACCGGTGAAGAGGCGGGGCCAGGAGCTAGGACTCGACCCCTGCAACCACAAATAGGTGAGTACAAATAGGTGAGTACACACACACACACACACACAAACACACACAAGTTTTCACCCACACATTCTCGCATAAGATTCATCCAACTAGGTATATAGGTTGGATGAATCTTATTAAGCTAGCTGGCGCAGTGGCTAACGCGACGGTCTAGAGCTTTAAGACTCTCCGATCGCGGGTTCTAACCCCACCCGTTGTATATTTAGTCCATCTTGCAAAGTTGACATTTCGTTTGGTCTACATCTGGTGGTGGTGATTTAACCTGTCAAAGATACTTGTAACCCAGCCGGAGCCGGGCGGTAGTGACATCCAAGAGTCGGCTTATTTTGTTGGATGCACCATAGATATGTGGCTCCTCTTGCATAATAGAATGATGATGGATGGACTGACTGGTGTCAATCTCCTTGACTCTTAAGTCAATAAAATTTAGTTGAAGTTCTTTTCGTAAGAAATGTTCAAGAAATGTCAAAGCATTTTATCCACAGTGGTATATTACCAACCATTCTGGAAAAAATACCTTGACTTCGCCCACTGTAAATAACCTACAACCATTTAAATTTCTCTTTACATTGTTATAAGCATACCTTGCTAAAATATATGGTAATATTTTTGTATTTCGTTCTGACCTAATTCATATCTGCATAAATAACTCATTACGACTGTACACAGATAAAACTTGTCAATAGGTCATTACCACAGTAACTTGTTTAGCTGTTTAGCTATCAAAACTTTGCGGCCCAGTCTCCGGACCCATTATGTACCTGTGTACTATTTTGACTACCATCCTCACCATGAGTACGGGCTGCAGAATAAAGATATTAAGCTAAAAAAAAAATAGGACTTTTTGTGTAGTGGGCTTCCATCAGTACCGAGGGGAAGGTTCAGTTAGTGTAACCACCCGAGGTCACAGCGGTGGATTATAGTAGCTTAATAAACTTGATTGGTAACCCTGATGGTAACTCATTAAGAGTGTATGTCTGTTTATATATCAACACTGCATCCCGGGTTGTGCATCCTGAAGTAGCACTTGATCTACCGCCTGAACAATTTATACATCTTTGTAGGAAGTTCGCTGCCTCATGACCAACGTTGATGATATCCGATAACGGAACTCATTTTGTAGCAGCTGCAACTGTACTTGACAATTCCAACAAAATCCTGAGGTGCAATTTCTTTTCTCCCACTGAGGATGCTCCTAGAAATTTATTACAAACAGAGCACCTTGGCAAGTGAAGCGCTGTCTCAGGAAGGTGCTACATCAGCTAAGAATCAGCCTGGAAGAATTCAGGACTATATTATACTAGTACAGTCCTCTTATTTATATTAGTGAAACTATTGATCGATATATTTTAATTCCTTCTCACCTGATGTATGGGAGTAGGTTAGAAGCTGTTCCAATCTGTTGAGACACTCAGGAAGAAAGTAATTTAGATAATAATAATGTTGGAGTGTTGCGTAACAAATTTAATTTAGTATATAAGATAATTGAACGTTGAAGAAAAAGTGTGCTTTTTTTTTTTTACGGTAAGCCTGAAGCCGTAAATAAGGGGAGACTAATACCATGGGACATAATGATAACTGACCTGCGAATCACGGAACATTGTGACCACTAGGTAAAATACTGGAAATATATCCAGGTCCATAAGGTGTGAAGAAAAAATGGTCGCGTGTTATGCCTTTGACATGAAAATAGTCATACTATAATTAAGTTAATTCCACTAATATTTAATAGTGCTGAGGGACACTTTGGAATTAGTGTTGCAGTGTATAACAGTCGAGTGAATGACTCGCAAGGGGCACTGCAAGAAAATTTAATGAGCTAACAAGAGGATCCTGAGGAGGCTACGGTCATCGAAACTGAAGAGGATTAGTAAGATCCCATCAAATCAACGTCAACCATAGACAGAAGTAAAGGAAAAGCAAAGAAGACAAGGAGGAGAGCTGCTCGGGTGCTAGATGCTTGCAATTATCTGATCATACTTGAACGGTGTACAATACCGACAAGATGAATATTATACACATGTGCAGCATCTGGGTATCTTTACTGTAGACATTTCACCATCCAGTGGGTTTATCAATACAGATTCATGGACATAAATGGAAGACAGTAGAAATATATACAAAACATGAGATAATCAGTCCCTCAGCCTTGGAGTTGGTGTGAAGAACCAGCTGTCTTGTCTGTGCTCCAGATTCTTCACGACTACGGTGCTTTTCAGCATCTCCAAAGCTGAGGGACTGATTACCTCATCTTTTGTTTACAGTTCTACTATGTTGCAATTATGTCCTCGAACTTGAATTGATAAAGCCACTGGATGGTGAAACGTGTACATTAAAGACACGCAGATGCAGCTCGTGTATCTAATTTTCAACAATCATCTGATCAACGAGGCCGCCCGCAGTGTGGAACAATTGGGTATATTTTCTGGATTATTTGATCGTAAGTGTAATTTGTATTACATTTAGGAGTGAATATGTTTAGTTATGGATGGTGTGTGGCAAGCTTGTGGTCGAGCAAGCTGTACGTTTATTATTATTGTGCGTTTGATGACGTAGACACATGTGTCAAATCCTTCATCATGTCGGTATTGTTAAACCATTCATGTACAATAATGTGTTTAACTTGGATAATTTGTCACTGGTTAGGGGAATATGTAAATAATAACAGTAATTGTGTAAAGTAATAGTTTAGTGAATGTTATGTACACATAAGCTGGGTCATACACCTTGTGACAAGACTTAAAAATATACCGATACTGTCATAAATTCGGTATAATATGAATATTCTGTATTCGATTGATGAAGCCTTATGTGGGCAAAACGTTTCGGAATTAATACCCAACTGTTGCACATATGCCTTATAGGAACATCATAACATAAGAAAGGAGGAGCACTTCAGTAGGTCTACTGGTTCTTACTAGGCAGGTTTAATTCACACCTACCCATGTAACTGTCCTTCCTAAGATGGAGCCTTGCATGAAGTGGAAGTGTTATTAAAAAAAAAAATCTTTGGCAGATGATTGTGGAAGTCATAGCCTTTCCTGAGGGATAGGAAGTCATAAAGACCCGAAAGAGATACCTAAAGATTCCAGAGTTGACCAAACCACGGTACTGGTGGGGCTCCACTTCACGGCAAGTGAGGGGTAAAACTCCAATACCACTGCGTAAGCCACTGGGCCAGCTGACTACAATAAGATTGTTCCAACTAGGTACATTTATACACCATAGAGAGGTTAGCATGGGCCCTACTGTGACCACAAATGTAAGTTTTACAGATGAATCTCCCGCTTTTCATTGAGGAGATGTTGCACCTCTTGTCGAGTCTTACTTTAATAGGGAGTGATTTCCCTGTGCAGATTTGGGACTAGTTCCTCTAAGATTTTCCAAATGCTTATTATCATTTATTTTTCTCGCCTGCGTTCCAGGTAGTACAAGACTTCAACTGTTCCCAATAATTTAGATAGTTTATTGTACTCATATGTGCGGTGAAACTTCTCTGTATATTCTCCAGGTCTGCAATTTCACCTGCCTTGACAGGGGTCGTTAGTGTACAGCAATATTCCAGCCTAGAGAGAACAAGCGATTTGAAGAGGAACATATGGGATTGGTATCCATAGTTTTGAAGGTTTTCATTATTTATCCTATCATTTTCCTAGCAGATGTGGCAGAAACATTGTTTTGGTTTTTGAAAGTAAGATCCTCTGACATTTTCACTCTCAGGTCCTTCACATTAATTTTTCGCTCTATTGTGTGGTTGGAATTTGTTTTATACTCTGATCCAGTTTTTATTTCCTTATTTATAATTAACTTCAGAACGAGTGCAGCTTCTCAAGGGGGACCCTGGGAGGGTTGAGGACCACTCTGCCGGGTCCCAGCTATACATGAACATAACAACGTTAGCAACTTTAGATATGAACTGATCACGTCTCTAGTGAAGTCCACATCATGCCGGTAGAGCGTGTCACATATATTATAGTAGGGAGTTTGTACATGTTTTGCCTTGTGTCACAATACATTTCTGTCTACTGCCACCAGGAACTTTGAAATTTTCTCATTTATTGAAATCTACCGGCGTATTTCAATATATTGCCCGTATCGTACCATATCGTAATGCAACGTACCGTACCGTACTGTACCGTACTGCTCTGCCAGGCATGCCCGGCTCTTCAATTGATTAACTTAAATTTCACAAAGCAGCCATCATCGTCGTGCTGCTAACTATATTAACATTATGTGAACCCACGAGGGTACTGGTAGTGGTACACCCCAGTCACCTTCCACACTGTGTGCAGCCTTCAACAGCTGTAGGGATGGACAGGTAAGACAGAAGGCCTCAGTCATGTGACCAGAAGCCCCAGTGGCAGGTTTTAATATAAAGTAGACCCACGTCAAGAAACATTTGTCCTGTTTCCTGACGGGTGTCAGGCGGTTTGGTTGGCAACGCACTCAGCTCACACACTGAATGACCATGGTTCGATCCCCCTTATTAATGGGTGGAATCGTGGGGCATGTTTGCTTACACCTGCTGTCCCTGTTCACACAGCAGTTAGTAACTTCCTGGGTGCCAGTCGACTGTTGTGGGTGGCATCCCGGGGGATGGTAGTATACCTGACATAGGGCTGAGGTTTGAAATGAGCTGACTTCAGTACGATAACAACTCTTTGTCTGTAAAACTGATTTGAGTGAAAAAAAATATACGAGTATCATTACAATAAAACTGGTGTTTCCTAACGAGTTTTGCCTAAGATGAGGAGAAGTAAGAGAAAAACAGTGAGAGGAACCCGATTAGCAAAATAATAGCAATATTAATGATAATATACAAGACTACTAGTAACACCAGGAGACAAATAAAATGACTATAATAACTAGTAAAAGTATTAGAAGCTTGAACAGTATTATAAGAGGAGGAGGATCAAATGTGACAGTGGGTGACCAAATGTGACAGTGGGTGACCAAATGTGACAGTGGGTGACCAAATGTGACAGTGGGTGATTAAGTGTGACAGAGGGTGATCAAGTGTGACAGTGGGTGATCAAATGTGACAGTGGGTGATCAAATGTGACAGTGGGTGGCCAAATGTGACAGTGGGTGACCAAATGTGACAGTGGGTGATCAAGTGTGACAGTGGGTGATCAAGTGTGACAGTGGGTGATCAAATGTGACAGTGGGTGATCAAATGTGACAGTGGGTGACCAAATGTGACAGTGGGTGAACAAATGTGACAGTGGGTGATCAAATGTGACAGTGGGTGACCAAATGTGACAGTGGGTGATCAAATGTGACAGTGGGTGACCAAATGTGACAGTGGGTGACTAAATGTGACAGTGGGTGATCAAATGTGACAGTGGGTGACCAAATGTGACAGTGGGTGATCAAATGTGACAGTGGGTGATCAAATGTGACAGTGGGTGACCAAATGTGACAGTGGGTGACCAAATGTGACAGTGGGTGATCAAATGTGACAGTGGGTGACCAAATGTGACAGTGGGTGATCAAATGTGACAGTGGTGACCAAATGTGACAGTGGGTGACCAAATGTGACAGTGGGTGATCAAATACGACAGTGGGTGATCAAATGTGACAGTGGGTGATCAAGTGTGACAGTGGGTGATCAAATATGACAGTGGGTGATCAAATGTGACAGTGGGTGATCAAGTGTGACAGTGGGTGATCAAATGTGACAGTGGGTGATCAAGTGTGACAGTGGGTGACAAAATGTGACAGTGGGTGATCAAATGTGACAGTGGGTGATCAAATGTGACAGTGGGTGATCAAATGTGACAGTGGGTGACCAAATGTGACAGTGGGTGACCAAATGTGACAGTGGGTGATCAAATGTGACAGTGGGTGATCAAATGTGACAGTGGGTGATTAAATGTGACAGTGGGTGACCAAATGTGACAGTGGGTGATCAAATGTGACAGTGGGTGACCAAATGTGACAGTGGGTGATCAAATGTGACAGTGGGTGATCAAATGTGACAGTGGATGATCAAATGTGACAGTGGGTGACCAAATGTGACAGTGGGTGATTAAATGTGACAGTGGGTGATCAAATGTGACAGTGGCTGATCAAATGTGACAGTGGGTGATCAAGTGTGACAGTGGGTGATCAAATGTGACAGTGGGTGACCAAATGTGACAGTGTGTGATCAAATGTGACAGTGGGTGATCAAATGTGACAGTGGGTGATCAAATGTGACAGTGGGTGACCAAATGTGACAGTGTGTGATCAAATGTGACAGTGGGTGATCAAATGTGACAGTGGGTGATCAAATGTGACAGTGGGTGACCAAATGTGACAGTGGGTGACCAAATGTGACAGTGGGTGACCAAACGTGACAATGGGTGACTAAATGTGACAGTGGGTGATCAAATGTGACAGTGGGTGACCAAATGTGACAGTTGGTGACCAAATGTGACAGTGGGTGACCAAATGTGACAGTGGGTGACCAAATGTGACAGTGGGTGACCAAATGTGACAGTGGGTGATCAAATGTGACAGTGGGTGATCAAATGTGACAGTGGGTGATCAAATGTGACAGTGGGTGACCAAATGTGACAGTGGGTGACCAAATGTGACAGTGGGTGACCAAATGTGACAGTGGGTGACCAAATGTGACAGTGGGAGACCAAATGTGACATTAGGTGACCAAATGTGATAGTGGGTGACCAAATGTGACAGTGGGTGATCAAATGTGACAGTGGGTGACCAAATGTGACAGTGGGTGACCAAATGTGACAGTGGGTGACCAAATGTGACAGTGGGTGACCAAATGTGACAGTGGGTGACCAAATGTGACATTAGGTGACCAAATGTGATAGTGGGTGACCAAATGTGACAGTGGGTGATCAAATGTGACAGTGGGTGACCAAATGTGACAGTGGGTGATCAAAAGTGACAGTGGGTGACCAAATGTGACAGTGGGTGACCAAGTGTGACAGTGGGTGATCAAATGTGACAATGGGTGACCAAATGTGACAATGGGTGACCAAATGTGACAGTGGGTGACCAAATGTGACTGTGGGTGACCAAATGTGACAGTGGGTGACCAAATGTGACAGTGGGTGACCAAATGTGACAGTGGGTGATCAAATGTGACAGTGGGTGACCAAATGCGACAATGGGTGACCAAATGTGACAGTGGGTGACCAAATGTGACAGTGGGTGACCAAATGTGACAGTGGGTGACCAAATGTTACAATGGGTGACCAAATGTGACAGTGGGTGACCAAATGTGACAGTGGGTGATCAAATGTGGCAGTGGGTGACCAAATGTGACAATGGGTGATCAAATGTGACAGTGGGTGACCAAATATGACAGTGGGTGACCAAATGTCACAATGGGTGACCAAATGTGACAGTGGGTGACCAAATGTGACAGTGGGTGACCAAATGTTACAGTGGGTGATCAAATGTGACAGTGGGTGACCAAATGTGACAGTGGGTGATCAGATGTGACAGTAGGTGACCAAATGTGACAGTGGGTGACCAAATGTGACAGTGGGTGACCAAATGTGACAATGGATGACCAAATGTGACAGTGGGTGACCAAAAGTGACAGTGGGTGACCAAATGTGACAGTGGATGATCAAATGTGACAGTGAATGACCAAATGTGACAGTGGGTGACCAAATGTGACAGTGGGTGACCAAATGTGACAGTGGGTGACCAAATGTGACAGTGGGTGACCAAATGTGGCAGTGGGTGACCAAATGTGACAGTGAGTGACCAAATGTGACAGTGGGTGACCAAATGTGACAGTGGGTGACCAAATGTGACAGTGAGTGACCAAATGTGACAGTGGGTGACCAAATGTGACAGTGGGTGACCAAATGTGACAGTGGGTGACCAAATGTGGCAGAGGGTGACCAAATGTGACAGTGAGTGACCAAATGTGACAGTGGGTGACCAAATGTGACAGTGGGTGACCAAATGTGACAGTGAGTGACCAAATGTGACAGTGGGTGACCAAATGTGACAGTGGGTGACCAAATGTGACAGTGGGTGACCAAATGTGGCAGAGGGTGACCAAATGTGACAGTGAGTGACCAAATGTGACAGTGGGTGACCAAATGTGACAGTGGGTGATCAAATGTGACAGTGGGTGACCAAATGTGACAGTGGGTGATCAAATGTGACAGTGGGTGACCAAATGTGACAGTGGGTGATCAGATGTGACAGTAGGTGACCAAATGTGACAGTGGGTGACCAAATGTGACAGTGGGTGACCAAATGTGACAATGGATGACCAAATGTGACAGTGGGTGACCAAAAGTGACAGTGGGTGACCAAATGTGACAGTGGATGATCAAATGTGACAGTGGGTGACCAAATGTGACAGTGGGTGACCAAATGTGACAGTGGATGACCAAATGTGACAGTGGGTGACCAAATGTGACAGTGGGTGACCAAATGTGACAGTGGGTGACCAAATGTGACAATGGATGACCAAATGTGACAGTGGGTGACCAAATGTGACAGTGGGTGACCAAATGTGACAGTGGGTGACCAAATGTGACAGTGGGTGACCAAATGTGACAGTGGGTGACCAAATGTGACAGTGGGTGATCAAATGTGACAATGGATGACCAAATGTGACAGTGGGTGACCAAATGTGACAGTGGGTGACCAAATGTGACAGTGGATGATCAAATGTGACAGTGGGTGAACATGAGTGGTAGTGGGTGAGTATGGGTGAAAATGGGTAAAAATGGGTGGTAGTGGATGAACATGGGTGGTAGTGGGTGAACATGGGTGATAGTGGGTGAACATGGGTGCCAATGGGTGAGTATGAAAGGCAGGAGGTGAACATGGGTGGCAGTGGGTGAACACGAGTGGCAGTGGGTAAACATGGGTGGCAGAATGTGAACATGGGTGGTAGTCTGTGAACATGGGTGGCAGTAGATGAACATGGGTGGCAGTGGGTGAACATGGGTGGCAGTGGGTGAACATGGGTGGCAGTAGATGAACATGGGTGGCAGTGGGTGAACATGGGTGGCAGTAGATGAACATGGGTGGCAGTAGATGAACATGGGTGGCAGTGGGTGAACATGGGTGGCAGTGGGTGAACATGGGTGGCAGTAGATGAACATGGGTGGCAGTGGGTGAAGATGGGTGTGCAGTAGATGAACATGGGTGGCAGTGGGTGGACATGGGTGGCAGTAGATGAACATGGGTGGCAGTAGATGAACATGGGTGGCAGTGGGTGAACATGGGTGGCAGTGGGTGAACATGGGTGGCAGTAGATGAACATGGGTGGCAGTGGGTGAACATGGGTGGCAGTAGATGAACATGGGTGGCAGTGGGTGAACATGGGTGGCAGCAGATGAACATGGGTGGCAGTGGGTGAACATAGGTGGCAGTGGGTGAACATGGGTGGCAGTAGATGAACATGAGTGGCAGAGAGTGAGCATGGGTGGCAGTGGGTGAACATGGGTGGCAGTAGATGAACATGGGTGGCAGTGGGTGAACATGGGTGGCAGTAGATGAACATGGGTGGCAGTAGATGAACATGGGTGGCAGTGGGTGAACACGGGTGGCAGTGGGTGAACATGGGTGGCAGTAGATGAACATGGGTGGCAGTGGGTGAACATGGGTGGCAGTAGATGAACATGGGTGGCAGTGGGTGAACATGGGTGGCAGTAGATGAACATGGGTGGCAGTAGATGAACATGGGTGGCAGTAGATGAACATGGGTGGCAGTGGGTGAACATGGGTGGCAGTGGGTGAACATGGGTGGCAGTAGATGAACATGGGTGGCAGTAGATGAACATGGGTGGCAGTGGGTGTGAACATGGGTGGCAGTGGGTGAACATGGGTGGCAGTAGATGAACATGGGTGGCAGTAGATGAACATGGGTGGCAGTGGGTGAACATGGGTGGCAGTGGGTGAACATGGGTGGCAGTAGATGAACATGGGTGGCAGTGGGTGAACATGGGTGGCAGTAGATGAACATGGGTGGCAGTGGGTGAACATGGGTGGCAGTGGGTGAACATGGGTGGCAGTAGATGAACATGGGTGGCAGTGGGTGAACATAGGTGGCAGTAGATGAACACGGGTGGCAGTAGAAGAACATGAGTGGCAGTGGGTGAACATGGGTGGCAGTAGATGAACATGGGTGGCAGTGGGTGAACATGGGTGGCAGTGGGTGAACATGGGTGGCAGTAGATGAACATGGGTGGCAGTAGATGAACATGGGTGGCAGTGGGTGAACATGGGTGGCAGTAGATGAACATGGGTGGCAGTGGGTGAACATGGGTGGCAGTGGGTGAACATGGGTGGCAGTAGATGAACATGGGTGGCAGTAGATGAACATGGGTGGCAGTGGGTGAACATGGGTGGCAGTAGATGAACATGGGTGGCAGTGGGTAAACATGGGTGGCAGTGGGTGAACATGGGTGGCAGTAGATGAACATGGGTGGCAGTGGGTGAACATGGGTGGCAGTGGGTGAACATGGGTGGCAGTAGATGAACATGGGTGGCAGTGGGTGAACATGGGTGGCAGTGGGTGAACATGGGTGGCAGTAGATGAACATGGGTGGCAGTGGGTGAACATGGGTGGCAGTGGGTGAACATGGGTGGCAGTAGATGAACATGGGTGGCAGTGGGTGAACATGGGTGGCAGTGGGTGAACATGGGTGGCAGTAGATGAACATGGGTGGCAGTAGATGAACATGGGGGCAGTGGGGTGAACATGGGTGGCAGTAGATGAACATGGGTGGCAGTGGGTGAACATGGGTGGCAGTGGGTGGAACATGGGTGGCAGTAGATGAACATGGGTGGCAGTGGGTGAACATGGGTGGCAGTGGGTGAACATGGGTGGCAGTAGATGAACATGGGTGGCAGTGGGTGAACATGGGTGGCAGTGGGTGAACATGGGTGTTAGTTGATGAATATGGGTGGCAGTGGATGAACATGCACGGTAGTGGGTGCATATGGGTGGCATTGGGTGAATATGGGTGGCAGTGGATGGGAATCTGAGCTGTGGTGGGCGGGGTGGGCGACACCGCCCACTACTGCCTCAGCATAGTAATAACACCACCATCGATCCTACCACCCAAGGTGAACTGGGAGGCATGCAACACTTGTAGTGGTGATGCAGCACTTGTAGTGGTGATGCAGCACTTGTAGTGGTGATGCAGCACTTGTAGTGGTGATGCAGCACTTGTAGTGGTGATGCAGCACTTGTAGTGGTGATGCAGCACTTGTAGTGGTGACGCAGCACTTGTAGTGGTGATACAGCACTTGTAGTGGTGATGCAGCACTTGTAGTGGTGACGCAGCACTTGTAGTGGTGATGCAGCACTTGTAGTGGTGATGCAGCACTTGTAGTGGTGATGCAGCACTTGTAGTGATGATGCAGCACTTGTAGTGGTGATACAGCACTTGTAGTGGTGATGCAGCACTTGTAGTGGTGATGCAGCACTTGTAGTGGTGATGCAGCACTTGTAGTGGTGAAGCAGCACTTGTAGTGGTGATGCAGCACTTGTAGTGGTGATGCAGCACTTGTAGTGGTGATGCAGCACTTGTAGTGGTGATGCAGCACTTGTAGTGGTGATGCAGCACTTGTAGTGGTGATGCAGCACTTGTAGTGGTGATGGAGCACTTATAGTGGTGATGCAGCACTTGCAGTGGTGATGCAGCACTTGCATTGGTGATGCAGCACTTGTAAAGGTGATGCAGCACTTGCAGTGGTGATGCAGCATTTGTAGAGGTAATGCAACACTTGTAGTGGTGATGCAACACTTGTTGTGGTGATGCAGCACTTGTAGTGGTAATGCAGCACTTGTAATGGAGATGCAGCACTTGTAGTGGTGATTCAGCACTTGTAGTGGTAATGCAACACTTGTAGTGGTGATGCAGCACTTGTAATGGTGATGCAGCACTTGTAGTTTTGATGCAACACTTGTAGTGGTGATGCAGCACTTGTAGTGGTAATGCAACACTTATAGTGGTGATGCAGCACTTGTAGTGGTGATGCAACACTTGTAGTGGTAATGCAACACTTGTAGTGGTGATGCAGCACTTGTAGTGGTGATGCAGCACTTGTAGTTTTGATGCAATACTTGCAGTGGTGATGCAACACTTGTAGTGGTGATGCAACACTTGTAGTGGTGATGCAACACTTGTAGTAGTGATGCAACACTTGTAGTGGTTATGCAACACTTGTAGTGGTGATGCAACATTTGTAGTGGTGATGCAACACTTGTAGTGGTGATGCAACACTTGTAGTGGTGATGCAACACTTGTAGTAGTGATGCAACACTTGTAGTGGTGATGCAACACTTGTAGTAGTGATGCAACACTTGTAGTGGTGATGCAGCACTTGTAGTAGTGATGCAACACTTGTAGTGGTGATGCAACACTTGTAGTGGTGATGCAACACTTGTAGTGGTGATGCAACACTTGTAGTAGTGATGCAACACTTGTAGTTGTGATGCAGCACTTGTAGTAGTGATGCAACACTTGTAGTGGTGATGCAGCACTTGTAGTAGTGATGCAGCACTTGTAGTGGTGATGCAACACTTGTAGTAGTGATGCAACACTTGTAGTGGTGATGCAACACTTGTAGTGGTGATGCAACACTTGTAGTAGTGATGCAACACTTGTAGTAGTGATGCAGCACTTGTAGTAGTGATGCAACACTTGTAGTGGTGATGCAGCACTTGTAGTAGTGATGCAACACTTGTAGTGGTGATGCAACACTTGTAGTAGTGATGCAACACTTGTAGTAGTGATGCAGCACTTGTAGTAGTGATGCAACACTTGTAGTGGTGATGCAGCACTTGTAGTAGTGATGCAGCACTTGTAGTGGTGATGCAACACTTGTAGTAGTGATGCAACACTTGTAGTGGTGATGCAACACTTGTAGTGGTGATGCAACACTTGTAGTAGTGATGCAACACTTGTAGTAGTGATGCAGCACTTGTAGTGGTGATGCAACACTTGTAGTGTTTATGCAACACTTGTAGTAGTGATGCAACACTTGTAGTGGTGATGCAGCACTTGTAGTAGTGATGCAGCACTTGTAGTGGTGATGCAACACTTGTAGTAGTGATGCAACACTTGTAGTGGTGATGCAACACTTGTAGTGGTGATGCAACACTTGTAGTAGTGATGCAACACTTGTAGTGGTGATGCAACACTTGTAGTGGTGACGCAACACTTGTAGTTGTGATGCAGCACTTGTAGTGGTGATGCAACACTTGTAGTGGTGATGCAGCACTTGTAGTGGTGATGCAACACTTGTAGTAGTGATGCAACACTTGTAGTGGTGATGCAACACTTGTAGTGGTGATGCAACACTTGTAATGGTGATGCAACACTTGTAGTGGTGATGCAACACTTGTAGTTGTGATGCAGCACTTGTAGTGGTGATGCAACACTTGTAGTGGTGATGCAACACTTGTAGTGGTGATGCAACACTTGTAGTGGTGATGCAACACTTGTAGTGGTGATGCAACACTTGTAGTGGTGATGCAACACTTGTAGTGGTGATGCAACACTTGTAGTGGTGAAGGAGCACTTGTAGTGGTGATGCAACACTTGTAGTGGTGATGCAGCACTTGTAGTGGTGATGCAACACTTGTAGTGGTGATGCAAATTTGTTTTGATGCATCATCTTATTAAACATTAGTTACCCATGTATAGAACAGCAACTGAGACTTATGTGGTGTGATTCACGGAAGGCAAGAGGGGATCTAAATCCTTGGATCAAGAGCTTTCCACCAGCGTGAAGGTACGACTGACAACTGACCATAAACCAGTAAACATTATAACATGTCTCGTGTTAGAGCTGACGTCTGGCTCTAGAGCAGAGTGTGGGGAACCACAGCCTCGGTGATACAGAGTGTGGGGACCCACAGCCTCGGTGATGCAGAGTGTGGTTACCCACAGCCTCGGTGATGCAGAGTGTGGGGACCCACAGCCTCGGTGATGCAGAGTGTGGGGACCCACAGCCTCGGTGATGCAGAGTGTGGGGACCCACAGCCTCGGTGATACAGAGTGTGGGGACCCACAGCCTCGGTGATGCAGAGTGTGGTTACCCACAGCCTCGGTGATGCAGAGTGTGGGGACCCACAGCCTCGGTGATGCAGAGTGTGGGTACCCACAGCCTCGGTGATACAGAGTGTGGGGACCCACAGCCTCGGTGATGCAGAGTGTGGTTACCCACAGCCTCGGTGATGCAGAGTGTGGGGACCCACAGCCTCGGTGATGCAGAGTGTGGGGACCCACAGCCTCGGTGATGCAGAGTGTGGGTACCCACAGCCTCGGTGATACAGAGTGTGGGGACCCACAGCCTCGGTGATGCAGAGTGTGGGGACCCACAGCCTCGGTGATGCAGAGTGTGGGGGACCCAGAGCCTCGGTGATGCAGAGTGTGGGGACCCACAGCATCGGTGATGCAGAGTGTGGGGGACCCAGAGCCTCGGTGATGCAGAGTGTGGGGACCCACAGCCTCGGTGATGCAGAGTGTGGGGACCCACAGCCTCGGTGATGCAGAGTGTGGGGACACACAGCCTTTGTGATGCAGAGTGTGGGGACCCACAGCCACGGTGATGCAGTGTGTGTGGGGACCCACAGTCTCGGTGATGCAAAGTGTGGGGACACTCAGCCTCTGTGATGCAGAGTGTGGGGACCCACAGCCCCGGTGATGCAGTGTGTGGGAACCCACAGCCCCGGTGATGCAGAGTGTGGGGACCCACAGTCTCGGTGATGCAGAGTGTGGGAACCCACTGTCTCGGTGATGCAGTGTGTGTGGGGACCCACAGTCTCGGTGATGCAGTGTGTTGGGACCCACAGTATCGGTGATTCAGAGTGTGGGGACCCACAGCCTCGGTGATGCAAAGTGTGGGGACCCACAGTCTCGGTGATGCAGTGTGTTGGGACCCACAGTATCGGTGATGCAAAGTGTGGGGACCCACAGTCTCGGTGATGCAGAGTGTGGGGACCCACAGTCTCGGTGATGCAGAGTGTGGGAACCCACTGTCTCGGTGATGCAGTGTGTGGGGACCCACAGCCTCGGTGATGCAGAGTGTGGGGACCCACAGCATCGGTGATGCAGAGTGTGGGGGACCCACAGCCTCGGTGATGCAGAGTGTGGGGACCCACAGCATCGGTGATGCAGAGTGTGGGGGACCCAGAGCCTCGGTGATGGAGAGTGTGGGGACCCACAGCCCCGGTGATACAGAGTGTGGGGACCCAGAGCCTCGGTGATGCAGAGTGTGGGGACACACAGCCTTTGTGATGCAGAGTGTGGGGACCCACAGCCACGGTGATGCAGTGTGGGGGGACCCACAGTCTCGGTGATGCAAAGTGTGGGGACACTCAGCCTCTGTGATGCAGAGTGTGGGGACCCACAGCCCCGGTGATGCAGTGTGTGGGAACCCACAGCCCCGGTGATGCATAGTGTGGGGACCCAGAGTCTCTGTGATGCAGAGTGTGGGAACCCACTGTCTCGGTGATGCAGTGTGTTTGGACCCACAGCCTCGGTGATGCAGAGTGTGGGGACCCACTGCCTTGGTGATGCAGAGTGTGGGGACCCACAGCCTCGGTGATGCAGTGTGTGGGGACCCACAGCCTCGGTGATGCAGACCGTGGGGACCCACAGCCTCGGTGATGCAGAGTGTGGGGACACACAGCCTTTGTGATGCAGAGTGTGGGGACCCACAGCCACGGTGATGCAGTGTGTGGGAACCCACAGTCTCGGTGATGCAAAGTGTGGGGACACTCAGCCTCGGTGATGCAGAGTGTGGGGACCCACAGCCCCGGTGATGCAGTGTGTGGGAACCCACAGCCCCGGTGATGCAGAGTGTGGGGACCCACAGTCTCGGTGATGCAGAGTGTGGGGACCCACAGCCTCGGTGATGCAGAGTGTGGGGGACCCACAGCCTCGGTGATGCAGAGTGTGGGGACCCACAGCATCGGTGATGCAGAGTGTGGGGGACCCAGAGCCTCGGTGATGCAGAGTGTGGGGACCCACAGCCTCGGTGATGCAGAGTGTGGGGACCCACAGCCTCGGTGATGCAGAGTGTGGGGACACACAGCCTTTGTGATGCGGAGTATGGGGACCCACAGCCACGGTGATGCAGTGTGTGGGGACCCACAGTCTCGGTGATGCAAAGTGTGGGGACACTCAGCCTCTGTGATGCAGAGTGTGGGGACCCACAGCCCCGGTGATGCAGTGTGTGGGAACCCACAGCCCCGGTGATGCAGAGTGTGGGGACCCACTGTCTCGGTGATGCAGTGTGTGTGGGGACCCAAAGTCTCGGTGATGCAGAGTGTGGGGACCCACAGTCTCGGTGATAAATAGTATGGGGACCTGCAGTCTCGGTGATGCAGAGTGTGGGGACCCACAGTCTCGGTGATGCAGAGTGTGGGGACCCACAGCATCGGTGATGCAGAGTGTGGGGGACCCACAGCCTCGGTGATGCAGAATGTGGGGACCCACAGCATCGGTGATGCAGAGTGTGGGAACCCACTGTCTCGGTGATGAAGTGTGTGGGGACCCACAGCCTCGGTGATGCAGAGTGTGGGGACCCACAGCATCGGTGATGCAGAGTGTGGGGGACCCACAGCCTCGGTGATGCAGAATGTGGGGACCCACAGCATCGGTGATGCAGAGTGTGGGGGACCCAGAGCCTCGGTGATGCAGAGTGTGGGGACCCACAGCCTCGGTGATGCAGAGTGTGGGGACCCACAGCCTCGGTGATGCAGAGTGTGGGGACACAGCCTCTGTGATGCAGAGTGTGGGGGACCCAGAGCCTCGGTGATGCAGAGTGTGGGGACCCACAGCCTCGGTGATGCAGAGTGTGGGGACCCACAGCCTCGGTGATGCAGAGTGTGGGGACCCACAGCCTCGGTGATGCAGAATGTGGGGACCCACAGCATCGGTGATGCAGAGTGTGGGGGATCCAGAGCCTCGGTGATGCAGAGTGTGGGGGACCCAGAGCCTCGGTGATGCAGAGTGTGGGGACCCACAGCCTCGGTGATGCAGAGTGTGGGGGACCCAGAGCCTCGGTGATGCAGAGTGTGGGGACACACAGCCTTTGTGATGCAGAGTGTGGGGACCCACAGCCACGGTGATGCAGTGTGTGGGGACCCACAGTCTCGGTGATGCAAAGTGTGGGGACACAGCCTCTGTGATGCAGAGTGTGGGGACCCACAGCCCCGGTGATGCAGTGTGTGGGAACCCACAGCCCCGGTGATGCAGAGTGTGGGGACCCACAGTCTCGGTGATGCAGAGTGTGGGGACCCACAGTCTCTGTGATAAATAGTATGGGGACCCGCAGTCTCGGTGATGCAGAGTATGGGGACCCACAGTCTCTGTGATAAATAGTATGGGGACCCGCAGTCTCGGTGATGCAGAGTGTGGGGACCCACAGTCTCGGTGATGCAGAGTGTGGGAACCCACTGTCTCGGTGATGCAGTGTGTGGGGACCCACAGCCTCGGTGATGCAGAGTGTGGGGACCCACAGCCTCGGTGATGCAGATTGTGAGGACCCACAGCCTCGGTGATGCAGAGTGTGGGGACCCACAGCCTCAGTGATGCAGAGTGTGGGCTACCCACAGCCTCGGTGATGCAGAGTGTGGGGACCCACAGCCTCGGTGATGCAGAGTGTGGGGACCCACAGCCTCGGTGATGCAGAGTGTGGGGACCCACAGCCTCGGTGATGCAGAGTGTGGGGACCCACAGCCTCGGTGATGCAGTGTGTGGGGACCCACAGACTCGGTGTTGCAGAGCGTGGGGACCCACAGCCTCGGTGATGCATAGTGTGGGGACACACAGCCTTTGTGATGCAGAGTGTGGGGACCCACAGCCTCGGTGATGCAGTGTGTGGGGACCCACAGCCTCGGTGATGCAGAGCGTGGGGACCCACAGCCTCGGTGATGCAGAGCGTGGGGACCCACAGCCTCGCTGATGCAGAGTGTGGGGACACACAGCCTTTGTGATGCAGAGTGTGGGGACCCACAGCCACGGTGATGCAGTGTGTGGGGACCCACAGTCTCGGTGATGCAAAGTGTGGGGACACTCAGCCTCTGTGATGCAGAGTGTGGGGACCCACAGCCACGGTGATGCAGAGTGTGGGGACCCACAGCCACGGTGATGCAGTGTGTTGGGACCCACAGTCTCGGTGATTCAGAGTGTGGGGACCCACAGCCACGGTGATGCAGAGTGTGGGGACCCACAGCCACGGTGATGCAGAGTGTGGGGACCCACAGTCTCGTTGATGCAGAGTGTGGGGACCCACAATCTTGGTGATGCAGAGTGTAGGGACCCACAGTCTTGGTGATGCTGTGTAGGGGGACCCACAGTCTCATTGATGGAGAGTGTGGGTACCCACAGTCTCGGTGATGCAGAGTGTGGGTACCCACAGCCTCGGTGATGCAGAGCGTGGGGACCCACAGCCTCGGTGATGCAAAGCGTGGGTACCCACAGCCTCGGTGATGCATAGTGTGGGGACACACAGCCTTTGTGATGCAGAGTGTGGGGACCCACAGCCCCGGTGATGCAGTGTGTGGGAACCCACAGCCCCGGTGATGCAGAGTATTGGGACCCACAGTCTCGGTGATGCAGTGTGTGGGGACCCACAGTCTCGGTGATTCAGAGTGTGGGGACCCACAGCCTCATTGATGCAGAGTGTGGGGACCCACAGTCTCGATGATGCAGAGTATTGGGACCCACAGTCTCGGTGATGCAGAGTGTGGGTACCCACAGTCTCGGTGATGCAGTGTGTGGGAACCCACTGTCTCGGTGATGCAGAGTGTGGGTACCCACAGCCTCGGTGATGCAGAGTATTGGGACCCACAGTCTCGGTGATGCAGTGTGTGGGAACCCACTGTCTCGGTGATGCAGTGTGTGGGGACCCACAGTCTCGGTGATGCAGAGTGTGGGTACCCACAGCCTCGGTGATGCAGAGTATTGGGACCCCAGTCTCGGTGATGCAGTGTGTGGGAACCCACTGTCTCGGTGATGCAGTGTGTGGGGACCCACAGCCTCGGTGATACAGAGTGTGGGGACCCACAGCCTCGGCGATGCAGAGTGTGAGGACCCACAGTCTCGGTGATGCAGAGTGTGGGGACCCACAGCCTCGGCGATGCAGAGTGTGGGGACCCACAATCTCGGTGATGCAGAGTGTAGGGACCAACAGCCTCGGTGATGCAGAGTGTGGGGACCCACAGTCTCGGTGATGCAGAGTGTTGGGACCCACAGTCTCGGTGATGCAGAGTGTGAGGACCCACAGTCTCGGTGATGCAGAGTGTGGGGACCCACAGTCTCGGTGATGCAGAGTGTTGGGACCCACAGCCTCGGTGATGCAGAGTGTGGGGACCACAAGTCTCGGTGATGCAGATGTGGGGACCCACAGTCTCGGTGATGCAGAGTGTTGGGACCCACAGTCTCGGTGATGCAGAGTGTGAGGACCCACAGTCTCGGTGATGCAGAGTGTTGGGACCCACAGTCTCGGTGATGCAGAGTGTGAGGACCCACAGTCTCGGTGATGCAGAGTGTGGGGACCCACAGTCTCGGTGATGCAGAGTGTGGGGACCCACAGTCTCGGTGATGCAGAGTGTTGGGACCCACAGTCTCGGTGATGCAGAGTGTGGGGACCCACAGTCTCGGTGATGCAGAGTGTTGGGACCCACAGTCTCGGTGATGCAGAGTGTGAGGACCCACAGTCTCGGTGATGCAGAGTGTTGGGACCCACAGCCTCGGCGATGCAGAGTGTGAGGACCCACAGTCTCGGTAATGCAGAGTGTTGGGACCCACAGTCTCGGTGATGCAGAGTGTTGGGACCCACAGTCTCGGTGATGCAGAGTGTGAGGACCCACAGTCTCGGTGATGCAGAGTGTGAGGACCCACAGTCTCGGTGATGCAGAGTGTTGGGACCCACAGTCTCGGTGATGCAGAGTGTGAGGACCCACAGTCTCGGTGATGCAGAGTGTGGGACCCACAGTCTCGGTGATGCAGAGTGTTGGGACCCACAGTCTCGGTGATGCAGAGTGTGAGGACCCACAGTCTCGGTGATGCAGAGTGTTGGGACCCACAGCCTCGGCGATGCAGAGTGTGAGGACCCACAGTCTCGGTGATGCAGAGTGTGGGGACCCACAGTCTCGGTGATGCAGAGTGTGGGGACCCACAGTCTCGGTGATGCAGAGTGTTGGGACCACAGTCTCGGTGATGCAGAGTGTTGGGACCCACAGTCTCGGTGATGCAGAGTGTGGGGACCCACAGTCTCGGTGATGCAGAGTGTTGGGACCCACAGTCTCGGTGATGCAGAGTGTGGGGACCCACAGTCTCGGTGATGCAGAGTGTGGGGACCCACAGTCTCGGTGATGCAGAGTGTGAGGACCCACAGTCTCGGTGATGCAGAGTGTTGGGACCCACAGTCTCGGTGATGCAGAGTGTGGGGACCCACAGTCTCTCGGTGATGCAGAGTGTGAGGACCCACAGTCTCGGTGATGCAGAGTGTGAGGACCCACAGCCTCGGTGATGCAGAGTGTTGGGACCCACAGTCTCGGTGATGCAGAGTGTGAGGACCCACAGTCTCGGTGATGCAGAGTGTTGGGACCCACAGTCTCGGTGATGCAGAGTGTGGGGACCCACAGTCTCGGTGATGCAGAGTGTTGGGACCCACAGCCTCGGCGATGCAGAGTGTGAGGACCCACAGTCTCGGTGATGCAGAGTGTGGGGACCCACAGTCTCGGTGATGCAGAGTGTTGGGACCCACAGTCTCGGTGATGCAGAGTGTGGGGACCCACAGCCTCGGCGATGCAGAGTGTGAGGACCCACAGTCTCGGTGATGCAGAGTGTTGGGACCCACAGCCTCGGCGATGCAGAGTGTTGGGACCCACAGCCTCGGTGATGCAGAGTGTTGGGACCCACAGCCTCGGCGATGCAGAGTGTGAGGACCCACAGTCTCGGTGATGCAGAGTGTTGGGACCCACAGTCTCGGTGATGCAGAGTGTTGGGACCCACAGCCTCGGCGATGCAGAGTGTTGGGACCCACAGCCTCGGTGATGCAGAGTGTTGGGACCCACAGCCTCGGCGATGCAGAGTGTGAGGACCCACAGTCTCGGCGATGCAGAGTGTGAGGACCCACAGTCTCGGTGATGCAGAGTGTTGGGACCCACAGCCTCGGTGATGCAGAGTGTGGGGACCCACAGTCTCGGTGATGCAGAGTGTTGGGACGCACAGTCTCGGTGATGCAGAGTGTTGGGACCCACAGCCTCGGTGATGCAGAGTGTTGGGACCCACAGCCTCGGTGATGCAGAGTGTGGGGACCCACAGCCTCGGTGATGCAGAGTGTTGGGACCCACAGCCTCGGTGATGCAGAGTGTGGGGACCCACAGCCTCGGTGATGCAGAGTGTTGGGACCCACAGCCTCGGTGATGCAGAGTGTTGGGACCCACAGCCTCGGTGATGCAGAGTGTTGGGACCCACAGTCTCGGTGATGCAGAGTGTGAGGACCCACAGTCTCGGTGATGCAGAGTGTAGGGACCAACAGCCTCGGTGATGCAGAGTGTGGGGACCAACAGCCTCGGTGATGCAGAGTGTGGGGACCAACAGCCTCGGTGATGCAGAGTGTGAGGACCCACAGTCTCGGTGATGCAGAGTGTAGGGACCAACAGCCTCGGTGATGCAGAGTGTAGGGACCAACAGCCTCGGTGATGCAGAGTGTGGGGACCAACAGCCTCGGTGATGCAGAGTGTGGGGACCAACAGCCTCGGTGATGCAGAGTGTGAGGACCCACAGTCTCGGTGATGCAGAGTGTAGGGACCAACAGCCTCGGTGATGCAGAGTGTAGGGACCAACAGCCTCGGTGATGCAGAGTGTAGGGACCAACAGCCTCGGCGATGCAGAGTGTGAGGACCCACAGTCTCGGTGATGCAGAGTGTAGGGACCAACAGCCTCGGTGATGCAGAGTGTGGGGACCCACAATCTCGGTGATGCAGAGTGTAGGGACCAACAGCCTCGGTGATGCAGAGTGTGGGGACCCACAGTCTCGGTGATGCAGAGTGTAGGGACCAACAGCCTCGGTGATGCAGAGTGTGGGGACCCACAGTCTCGGTGATGCAGAGTGTGGGGACCCACAGTCTCGGTGATGCAGAGTGTGGGGACCAACAGCCTCGGTGATGCAGAGTGTGGGGACCCACAGTCTCGATGATAAAGAGTATGGGGACCCACAGTCTCGGTGATGCAGAGTGTGGGGACCCACAGTCTCGGTGATGCAGAGTGTGGGGACCCACAGCCTCGGTGATGCAGAGTGTAGGGACCAACAGCCTCGGTGATGCAGAGTGTGGGGACCCACAGTCTCGGTGATGCAGAGTGTGGGGACCCACAGCCTCGGTGATGCAGAGTGTGGGGACCCACAGTCTCGGTGATGCAGAGTGTGGGGACCCACAGCCTCGGTGATGCAGAGTGTAGGGACCAACAGTCTCGGTGATGCAGAGTGTGGGGACCCACAGCCTCGGTGATGCAGAGTGTGGGGACCCACAGCCTCGGTGATGCAGAGTGTGGGGACCCACAGTCTCGATGATAAAGAGTATGGGGACCCACAGTCTCGGTGATGCAGAGTGTGGGGACCCACAGTCTCGGTGATGCAGAGTATTGGGACCCACAGTCTCGGTGATGCAGAGTGTGGGGACCCACAGCCTCGGTGATGCAGAGTGTGGGGACCCACAGTCTCGGTGATGCAGAGTGTTGGGACCCACAGTCTCAGTGATGCAGAGTGTGGGTACCCACAGTCTCGGTGATGGAGAGTGTGGGGACCCACAGCCTCGGTGATGGAGAGTGTGGGGACCCACAGCCTCGGTGATACAGAGTGTGGGGACCCACAGCCTCGGCGATGCAGAGTGTGAGGACCCACAGTCTCGGTGATGCAGAGTGTGGGGACCCACAGTCTCGGTGATGCAGAGTGTGGGTACCCACAGTCTCGGTGATGCAGAGTGTGGGGACCCACAGTCTCAGTGATGCAGAGTGTGGGAACCTACAGCCTCGGTGATGCAGAGTGTGGGGACCGACAGCCTCGGTGATGCAGAGTGTGGGGACCCGCAGTCTCGGTGATGCAGAGTATGGGGACCCACAGTCTCGGTGATCCAGAGTATGGGAACCCACAGTGTCGGTGATGCAGAGTGTGGGGACCCACAGTCTCGGTGATGCAGAGTGTTGGGACCCACAGTCTTGGTGATGCAGAGTGTGGGGACCCACAGTCTCGGTGATGCAGTGTGTTGGGACCCACAGTCTTGGTGATGCAGAGTATGGGGACCCTCAGTCTCGTTGATGCAGAGTATGGGAACCCACAGTGTCGGTGATGCAGAGTGTGGGGACCCACAGTCTCGGTGATGCAGAGTGTTGGGACCCACAGTCTTGGTGATGCAGAGTATGGGGACCCTCAGTCTCGTTGATGCAGAGTATGGGAACCCACAGTGTCGGTGATGCAGAGTGTGGGGACCCACAGTCTCGGTGATGCAAAGTATGGGGGACCCACAGTCTCGGTGATGCAGAGTGTGGGGACCCACAGTCTCGGTGATGCAGAGTGTGGGTACCCACAGCCTCGGTGATGCAGAGTGTGGGGACCCACAGTCTCGGTGATGCAGTGTTGGGACCCACAGCCTCGGTGATACAGAGTGTGGGGACCCACAGCCTCGGTGAAAGCAGAGTATGGGGACCCACAGCCTCGGCGATGCAGAGTGTGAGGACCCACAGTCTCGGTGATGCAGAGTGTGGGTACCCACAGTCTCGGTGATGCAGAGTGTTTGGACCCACAGTCTCAGTGATGCAGAGTATGGGGACCCACAGCCTCGGTGATGCAGAGTGTGTAGACCCACAGTCTCGGTGATACAGAGTGTGGGGACCCACAGTCTCGGTGATGCAGAGTATGGGGACCCACAGCTTCGGTGATGCAGAGTGTGGGGACCCACAGTCTCGGTGATGCAGAGTGTGGGTACCCACAGTCTCGGTGATGCAGAGTGTTTGGACCCACAGTCTCAGTGATGCAGAGTATGGGGACCCACAGCCTCGGTGATGCAGAGTGTGTAGACCCACAGTCTCGGTGATGCAGAGTGTGGGGACCCACAGTCTCGGTGATGCAGAGTGTGGGTACCCACAGTCTCGGTGATGCAGAGTATGGGTACCCACAGTCTCTGTGATGCAGAGTGTGGGTACCCACAGCCTCGGTGATGCAGAGTGAAAAGAAAAGCTTCCGGGATAAATATTTGGATGTCTTCATGGTTTGGTGTGAATATTCCACTTGTTCTACCACCACACCTACAAGTACAAAGGTAGCTACATTTTATTATATAATATGGTACACAAGGCTTAAAAGATACGCTGATGGCACAAAGAAGAAGTATACAATACATGTGGTTTGAGGGATACATTACAAGTATATATTTTTGTTTTGTGTTTTCAAAAATTGCAATATAAAAATCTTATGCAGCTGCTCAGGGCTCGTACTCGTACCCAGGACACACCGACATTATCCTCTGAACTGCAGCACTGAGTCACTGGAACAGAACTAGCCGCCCTGGCATTTTTAGTTGCTCTGATGATGAGTCTTTTACCTAGGTCGTTAAGGAACCTAGATGTATTCTTTCCCCATGAATCAAGGGTCTGAACCTATGGAAACATATACATAAAGATTGACTAGTTCATCATATTTTCTAGAGTTCTGTGGCTCCCTGAAGCAGGCAGGCGCCACTCCTTCCTCCCTTCTGTACTACAGATAAGTATCAGCTAGTGTGGAGGCACATGTATAGTCCCACACTACCTGCTTACCGTCTGTCCAGGAATGCAGAATAATTTCGACTGGACGCTCTTGGTAGTCATCGAATCCGTAGCTTGGGCGGCTCCCTTACTGTTGGGCATCCAGCTGTTGCAAGGCTTCTCTTGATGAAGTTATTATCCTTTCAATGACTTGCAGTCTTTTCTTCGGATCTACGGCAAACAAGACCATGGTGCTCGAACTTATCTGCCGATGCACTGCCGCAGATACACCTGTGCTCGGGGAGGATATGAGCGGCGAGGCGAAGTACAACATCAACGCGGATGGTCTGTGGGTCGAGGCGTGTGCCTAGGGATGCTAAGTAGTGTTACTTGGTATATATTTTATTAACCCTCTGAAGGTCCTTTGATTATTATTATTTTTATCCATAGGGATTATATAGCGTCTGTGGAGGGGGGGGGAGGGGGAGGGGGTAATGAAAGGCATTTAGGCTCAATTTTGGGAACTGGAGCGCAGGTTCAGTTCCCTTGAACAGGAGCCCCTCACCAGCCCTTCCCCTTGAGGGGAAGGGTCCTTTGAATTAAGATTTCTGCGTACTTTCAGCCAAAGAACTGAAACAACACAGTCCCCAACAGGTAACTGTGTTGTTGCTGTGAAACAGCACAGTCCCCATCAGGTGACTGTGTTGTTGCTGTGAAACAGCACAGTCCCCATCAGGTGACTGTGTTGTTGCTGTAAAACAACACAGTCCCCATCAGGTGACTGTGTTGTTGCTGTAAAACAACACAGTCCCCATCAGGTGACTGTGTTGTTGCTTTTGAAACAACACAGTCCCATCAGGTGACTGTGTTGTTGCTGTGAAACAAACACAGTCCCCATCAGGAACTGTGTTGTTGCTGTGAAACAACACAGTCCCCATCAGGTAACTGTGTTGTTGCTGTGAAACAACACAGTCCCCATCAGGTGACTGTGTTGTTGCTGTGAAACACAATACTTTAATGATCAACACCTAGAATATATTTCTATCAACTTGTGCCTAGAAACACAAGAGCAAAAGTTACTGAGGTGGTGGACTCTGTACATGTTGCTGGAGACGGTATATGTGAGGTGAGCTGGAGTACAGGTGAGCTGGAGTGCAGGTGAGCTGGAGTGCAGGTGTGCTGGAGTGTAGGTGTGCTGGAGTGTAGGTGTGCTGGAGTGCAGGTGTGCTGGAGTGCAGGTGTGCTGGAGTGCAGGTGTGCTGGAGTGTAGGCGTGCTGGAGTGCAGGTGTGCTGGAGTGTAGGTGTGCTGGAGTGCAGGTGTGCTGGAGTGCAGGTGTGCTGGAGTGTAGGCGTGCTGGAGTGCAGGTGTGCTGGAGTGTAGGTGTGCTGGAGTGCAGGTGTGCTGGAGTGCAGGTGAGCTGGAGTACAGGTGAGCTGGAGTGTAGGTGTGCTGGAGTACAGGTGAGCTGGAGTGTAGGTGTGCTGGAGTGTAGGTGTGCTGGAGTGCAGGTGTGCTGGAGTGCAGGTGTGCTGGAGTGTAGGCGTGCTGGAGTGCAGGTTGTGCTGGAGTGTAGGTGTGCTGGAGTGCAGGTGTGCTGGAGTGCAGGTGAGCTGGGTACAGGTGAGCTGGAGTGTAGGTGTGCTGGAGTACAGGTGAGCTGGAGTGTAGGTGTGCTGGAGTGTAGGTGTGCTGGAGTGTAGGTGTGCTGGAGTGTAGGTGTGCTGGAGTGCAGGTGTGCTGGAGTGCAGGTGAGCTGGAGTGTAGGTGTGCTGGAGTGCAGGTGTGCTGGAGTGTAGGTGTGCTGGAGTGCAGGTGTGCTGGAGTGCAGGTGAGCTGGAGTACAGGTGAGCTGGAGTGTAGGTGTGCTGGAGTGTAGGTGTGCTGGAGTGCAGTGTGCTGGAGTGTAGGTGTGCTGGAGTGCAGGTGTGCTGGAGTGCAGGTGAGCTGGAGTACAGGTGAGCTGGATTGTAGGTGTGCTTGAGTGTAGGTGTGCTGGAGTGCAGGTGTGCTGGAGTGCAGGTGAGCTGGAGTACAGGTGAGCTGGAGTGTAGGTGTGCTGGAGTGTAGGTGTGCTGGAGTGCAGGTGTGCTGGAGTGCAGGTGTGCTGGAGTGCAGGTGAGCTGGAGTGCAGGTGTGCTGGAGTGCAGGTGAGCTGGAGTGCAGGTGTGCTGGAGTGCAGGTGTGCTGGAGTGCAGGTGTGCTGGAGTGCAGGTGTGCTGGAGTGCAGGTGTGCTGGAGTGCAGGTGTGCTGGAGTGCAGGTGTGCTGGAGTGCAGGTGTGCTGGAGTGCAGGTGTGCTGGAGTGCAGGTGTGCTGGAGTGCAGGTGCTGGAGTGCAGGTGAGTGGAGTGCAGGTGTGCTGGAGTGCAGGTGTGTGTGGAGTGCAGGTGTGCTGGGTGCAGGTGTGCTGGAGTGCAGGTGAGCTGGAGTACAGGTGAGGTGGAGTGCAGGTGTGCTGGAGTGCAGGTGTGCTGGAGTGCAGGTGTGCTGGAGTGCAGGTGTGCTGGAGCGCAGGTGTGCTGGAGTACAGGTGAGCTGGAGTGCAGGTGTGCTGGAGTGCAGGTGAGCTGGAGTGCAGGTGTGCTGGAGTGCAGGTGTGCTGGAGTGCAGGTGTGCTGGAGTGCAGGTGTGCTGGAGTGCAGGTGTGCTGGAGTGCAGGTGTGCTGGAGTGCAGGTGTGCTGGAGTGCAGGTGAGCTGGAGGCAGGTGTGCTGGAGTGCAGGTGTGCTGGAGTGCAGTGTGTGCTGGAGTGCAGGTGTGCTGGAGTGCAGGTGTGCTGGAGTGCAGGTGTGCTGGAGTGCAGGTGAGCTGGAGTGCAGGTGTGCTGGAGTGCAGGTGTGCTGGAGTGCAGGTGTGCTGGAGTGCAGGTGTGCTGGAGTGCAGGTGTGCTGGAGTGCAGGTGTGCTGGAGTGCAGGTGTGCTGGAGTGCAGGTGTGCTGGAGTGCAGGTGTGCTGGAGTGCAGGTGAGCTGGAGTGCAGGTGTGCTGGAGTGCAGGTGTGCTGGAGTGCATGGTGTGCTGGAGTGCAGGTGTGCTGGAGTGCAGGTGTGCTGGAGTGCAGGTGTGCTGGAGTGCAGTGTGAGCTGGAGTGCAGGTGTGCTGGAGTGCAGGTGTGCTGGAGTGCAGGTGTGCTGGAGTGCAGGTGAGCTGGAGTGCAGGTGTGCTGGAGTGCAGGTGTGCTGGAGTGCAGGTGTGCTGGAGTGCAGGTGTGCTGGAGTGCAGGTGTGCTGGAGTGCAGGTGTGCTGGAGTGCAGGTGTGCTGGAGTGCAGGTGTGCTGGAGTGCAGGTGTGCTGGAGTGCAGGTGAGCTGGAGTGCAGGTGAGCTGGAGTGCAGGTGTGCTGGAGTGCAGGTGTGCTGGAGTGCAGGTGTGCTGGAGTACAGGTGGTGCTGGAGTGCAGGTGTGCTGGAGTGCAGGTGAGCTGGAGTGCAGGTGTTGCTGGAGTGCAGGTGTGCTGGAGTGCAGGTGTGCTGGAGTGCAGGTGTGCTGGAGTGCAGGTGTGCTGGAGTGCAGGTGAGCTGGAGTGCAGGTGTGCTGGAGTGCAGGTGTGCTGGAGTGCAGGTGTGCTGGAGTGCAGGTGTGCTGGAGTGCAGGTGTGCTGGAGTGCAGGTGTGCTGGAGTGCAGGTGTGCTGGAGTGCAGGTGAGCTGGAGTGACAGGTGTGCTGGAGTGCAGGTGTGCTGGAGTGCAGGTGTGCTGGAGTGCAGGTGTGCTGGAGTGCAGGTGTGCTGGAGTGCAGGTGAGCTGGAGTGCAGGTGTGCTGGAGTGCAGGTGAGCTGGAGTGCATGTGAGCTGGAGTGCAGGTGTGCTGGAGTGCAAGTGTGCTGGAGTGCAGGTGAGCTGGAGTGCAGGTGAGCTGGAGTGCAGGTGAGCTGGAGTACAGGTGAGCTGGAGTGCAGGTGTGCTGGAGTGTAGGTGTGCTGGAGTGCAGGTGTGCTGGAGTGCAGGTGTGCTGGAGTGCAGGTGAGCTGGAGTGCAGGTGAGCTGGAGTACAGGTGAGCTGGAGTGCAGGTGAGCTGTAGTACAGGTGAGCTGGAGTGCAGGTGAGCTGGAGTGCAGGTGAGTTGGAGTGCAGGTGAGTTGGAGTACAGGTGAGTTGGAGTACAGGTGAGCTGGAGTACAGGTGAGCTGGAGTACAGGTGAGCTGGAGTACAGGTGAGCTGGAGTACAGGTGAGCTGGTGTACAGATGAGCTGGAGTACAGGTGAGCTGGGGTACAGATGAGCTGGAGTACAGGTGAGCTGGAGTACAGGCGAGCTGGAGTACAGGTGAGCTGGGGTACAGGTGAGGTGGGGTACAGGTGAGCTGGAGTACAGGTGAGCTGGAGTACAGGTGAGCTGGAGTACAGGTGAGCTGGAGTACAGGTGAGCTGGGGTACAGGTGAGCTGGAGTACAGGTGAGCTGGGGTACAGGTGAGCTGGAGTACAGGTGAGCTGGAGTACAGGTGAGCTGGAGTACAGGTGAGCTGGAGTACAGGTGAGCTGGAGTACAGGTGAGCTGGAGTACAGGTGAGCTGGAGTACAGGTAAGCTGGAGTACAGGCGAGCTGGAGTACAGGTGAGCTGGAGTACAGGTGAGCTGGGGTACAGGTAAGCTGGAGTACAGGCGAGCTGGAGTACAGGTGAGCTGGAGTACAGGTGAGATGGGGTACAGGTGAGCTGGAGTGCAGGTGAGCTGGAGTACAGGTGAGCTGAAGTACAGGTGAGCTGGAGTGCAGGTGAGCTGGAGTGCAGGTGGGATGGAGTGCAGGTGAGCTGGCGTGCAGGTGAGCTGGAGTGCAGGTGAGCTGTAGTACAGGTGAGCTGGAGTGCAGGTGAGCTGGAGTGCAGGTGGGATGGAGTGCAGGTGAGCTGGCGTGCAGGTGAGCTGGAGTGCAGGTGAGCTGGAGTACAGGTAAGCTGGAGTACAGGCGAGCTGGAGTACAGGTGAGCTGGAGTACAGGTGAGCTGGGGTACAGGTAAGCTGGAGTACAGGCGAGCTGGAGTACAGGTGAGCTGGAGTTCAGGTGAGCTGGGGTACAGGTGAGCTGGAGTGCAGGTGAGCTGTAGTACAGGTGAGCTGGAGTGCAGGTGAGCTGGAGTGCAGGTGTGCTGGAGTGCAAGTGAGCTGGAGTGCAGGTGAGCTGGAGTGCAGGTGTGCTGGAGTGCAGGTGTGCTGGAGTGCAGGTGTGCTGGAGTGCAGGTGAGCTGGAGTGCAGGTGAGCTAGAGTACAGGTGAGCTGTAGTACAGGTGAGCTGGAGTGCAGGTGAGCTGGAGTGCAGGTGGGATGGAGTGCAGGTGAGCTGGCGTGCAGGTGAGCTGGAGTGCAGGTGAGCTGGAGTGCAGGTGAGCTGGAGTGCAGGTGAGCTGGAGTGCAGGTGAGCTGGAGTGCAGGTGAACTGGAGTACAGGTGAGCTGTAGTACAGGTGAGCTGGAGTACAGGTGAGCTGGAGTACAGGTGAGCTGGAGTACAGGTGAGCTGGAGTACAGGTGAGCTGGAGTACAGGTGAGTTGTAGTACAGGTGAGCTGGAGTACAGGTGAGCTGAAGTACAGGTGAGCTGAAGTACAGGTGAGCTGGAGTACAGGTGAGCTGGAGTACAGGTGAGCTGGAGTACAGGTGAGCTGGAGTACAGGTGAGCTGGAGTACAGGTGAGCTGGAGTACAGGTGAGCTGAAGTACAGGTGAGCTGAAGTACAGGTGAGCTGGAGTACAGGTGAGCTGGGGTACAGGTGAACTGGAGTACAGGTGAGCTGGAGTACAGGTGAGCTGGAGTACAGGTGAGCTGGAGTACAGGTGAGCTGGAGTACAGGTGAGCTGGGGTACAGGTGAGCTGGAGTACAGGTGAGCTGAAGTACAGGTGAGCTGGAGTACAGGTGAGCTGGGGTACAGGTGAGCTGGGGTACAGGTGAGCTGGAGTACAGGTGAGCTGGAGTACAGGTGAGCTGGAGTACAGGTGAGCTGAAGTACAGGTGAGCTGAAGTACAGGTGAGCTGGAGTACAGGTGAGCTGGGGTACAGGTGAGCTGGAGTACAGGTGAGCTGGAGTACAGGTTAGCTGGAGTACAGGTGAGCTGGAAGTACAGGTGAGCTGGAGTACAGTGAGCTGGAGTACAGGTGAGCTGGAGTACAGGTGAGCTGGAGTACAGGTGAGCTGGAGTACAGGTGAGCTGGAGTACAGGTGAGCTGGGGTACAGGTGAGCTGGAGTACAGGTGAGCTGGAGTACAGGTGAGCTGAAGTACAGGTGAGCTGGAGTACAGGTGAGCTGGAGTACAGGTGAGCTGGAGTACAGGTGAGCTGGAGTACAGGTGAGCTGGAGTACAGGTGAGCTGGAGTATAGGTGAGCTGGAGTACAGGTGAGCTGGAGTACAGGTGAGCTTGAGTATAGGTGAGCTGGAGTACAGGTGAGCTGGGGTACAGGTGAGCTGGGGTACAGGTGAGCTGGAGTACAGGTGAGCTGGGGTACAGGTGAGCTGGAGTACAGGTGAGCTGGAGTACAGGTGAGCTGGAGTACAGGTGAGCTGGAGTACAGGTGAACACGTGTGAGGTCACCAAGAAGACTCACTCATATAAATCTGGCAAGTAATACCGACAAAGTAGCATAACATAAACACAAACAAACACCAGTACAAATTTATAAGGAGAAGTTTGTGTCGTGGGTCTGATAATGTCTCACAGTAATTATAATATTGTTTATCCTCGTGATTCATCGATCTCTCACTGTATAACATTATTCTCTCCCTTAATGCAATATCCACAGCAAAAAAGTTTTTTGTTCTGCACGAAATATAGACTTTCTGTAATATATTAAGTAGCGCGTCCTAAAGTGAAGTTAACCACAGTGCTGAAAACTTTATACTGTGTAGAGTACGACTGTAAATGTAATGTAAATGTTAATTCCCATTTTAGCGGTGCGTCACGATTATGAATTTTATTTAAAAACGAATTCAAAATGTTTTCATGTTACATCTGCACGTTGTAGGCGTGAAGGCAACACATATACCTACAACCATTACGAGCGCAGGTGGTGGTCTAATGGCCTGTAGCAACCGCTCGTAAATAAGTCAACCAGCAAACAAATTTAGCAGGGGAAGTGAAGGTAATGCAAACAGAAGGAGTAGATTCCTTATCTGTTGTATTCCTTCACCATATTTTGTATGGATATTTATACTATGTACAGAGAGAAAATAGCAAGTTTGTAATGTACAAGTGAGAGCCACAGTACGCACAGCGGACACCACCACAGACTAAAAATCTACCAGTCCTGCTCGATACCTTGAAGATGTCACTTTGCAGAATTCACTGCCTTCCACCTGACTGGCTGTTTTAAACCTGTAATTAGCATAGCAGGTGGACCCCAGAGCTGCCACACCTTTAAGTGCTAGCTCACTGGTCGAGAGGGCATGCCACAATGGTTGTGTGCCACAAGTTAATTAAAATGTTACGTACTCTATATATATGTATGTACATATATATATATATATATATATATATTTATATATATATATATATATATATATTATATATATATATATATATATTATATTTATTTTTTATTATCACACCGGCCGATTCCCACCAAGGCAGGGTGGCCCGAAAAAGAAAACTTTCACCATCATTCACTCCATCACTGTCTTGCCAGAAGGGTGCTTTACACTACAGTTTTTAAACTGCAACATTAACACCCCTCCTTCAGAGTGCAGGCACTGTACTTCCCCATCTCCAGGACTCAAGTCCGGCCTGCCGGTTTCCCTGAATCACTTCATAAATGTTACTTTGCTCACACTCCAACTGCACGTCAAGTATTAAAAACCATTTGTCTCCATTCACTCCTATCAAACACGCTCACGCATGCCTGCTGGAAGTCCAAGCCCCTCGCACACAAAACCTCCTTTACCCCCTCCCTCCACCCTTCCTAGGCCGACCCTACCCCGCCTTCCTTCCACTACAGACTGATACACTCTTGAAGTCATTCTGTTTCGCTCCATTCTCTCTACATGTCCGAACCACCTCAACAACCCTTCCTCAGCCCTCTGGACAACAGTTTTGGTAATCCCGCACCTCCTCCTAACTTCCAAACTACGAATTCTCTGCATTATATTCACACCACACATTGCCCTCAGACATGACATCTCCACTGCCTCCAGCCTTCTCCTCGCTGCAACATTCATCACCCACGCTTCACACACCATATAAGAGCGTTGGTAAAACTATACTCTCATACATTCCCCTCTTTGCCTCCAAGGACAAGTTCTTTGTCTCCACAGACTCCTAAGTGCACCACTCACTCTTTTTCCCTCATCAATTCTATGATTCACCTCATCTTTCATAGACCCATCCGCTGACACGTCCACTCCAAATATCTGATTACGTTCACCTCCTCCATACTCTCTCCCTCCAATCTGATATTCAATCTTTCATCACCTAATCTTTTTGTTATCCTCATAACCTTACTCTTTCCTGTATTCACCTTTAATTTTCTTCTTTTGCACACCCTACCAAATTCATCCACCAATCTCTGCAACTTCTCTTCAGAATCTCCCAAGAGCACAGTGTCATCAGCAAAGAGCAGCTGTGACAACTCCCACTTTGTGTGATTCTTTATCTTTTAACTCCACGCCTCTTGCCAAGACCCTCGCATTTACTTCTCTTACAACCCCATTTATAAATATATTAAACAACCACGGTGACATCACACATCCTTGTCTAAGGCCTACTTTTACTGGGAAAAATTTCCCTCTTTCCTACATACTCTAACTTGACCTCACTATCCTCGTAAAAAACTCTTCACTGCTTTCAGTAACCTACCTCTACACCATACATTGCAACATCTGCCACATTGCCCCCCTATCCACCCTGTCATACGCCTTTTCCAAATCCTAAATGCCACAAAGACCTCTTTAGCCTTATCTAAATACTGTTCACTTATATGTTTCACTGTAAACACCCGGTCCACACACCCCCCTACCTTTCCTAAAGCCTCCTTGTTCATCTGCTATCCTATTCTCCGTCTTACTCTTTAAATTTTTTCAATTATAACTCTAAACCCTACACTTTACCCGGGACACTCAACAGACTTATCCCCTATAATTTTTGCACTCTCTTTTATCCCCCTTTGCCTTTATACAAAGGAACTAGCATGCTCTCTGGGCCCAAACCCCAGGTACCTTACCCCCTTCCATACATTTATTAAATAATTGCACCAACCACTCCAAAACTATATCCCCACCTGCTTTTAAATTTCTATCTTTATCCCATTTAATCCCGGCCCGCCTTACCCCCTTTCATTTTACCTACTGCCTCACGAACTTCCCCCACACTCACAACTGCTTTTCCCAATCCTAAAAAAAGGTTTTTCCTCCTTGCCCTATCCCACGAAATCACGGGCTTTCCCTATCTTAAATAAAAAATTTAACAATTCCTCAAAATTTCCTTCCATTTTCCCAAAATCCCCTCAAACTCCCCTTTTAATAACTCCCCTCCCTTTTTTTAAAACTGACAAATCCATTTGTTCTCTAGGCTTTTTAACTTTTTTAATTAAACTCCAAAACTTTTTCTTTTTTTAAACAAAATTTGTTGTTAACATCTCACCCACCCCTCATTTGCTTCTTTTTTACATTGCTTCCCCACTCTTTAATTTCCCTTTTTCTTTTTTTTTCTCCTATACTCTTCCCCCCTTTGCATCACTTCTACTTTGTAAAAACTTCTAAATATGCAAAACTTTTTCCCCCTTTACTACTCTCTTTCCCATAAACATTCCCCCCAATCGCCCCCTTTTCCCCCCCTTTTGCACCCATTTTCCTGAAACCACAAATTTTGCCTTAACACTTAAAAAACACTTTAAAATTTTTTTTAAAAACCTCCCCCAAAACCTTTCACCCATTCCCTTAGTTTCTCATTACCCTTTCTATCCCAATACCCGTTTATATTTTCCCCTAACTGCCTCCTCTTTTTTTTAAAAACCTTCACCTCTCTCTTCCGATGCTTCTATTCTCCTTGTAAACCCCATTACCTTTTTACTCCGTTACTACAAAAAAACCCCCCCCCCCCCCCCCCCCCCCCCCCCCCCCCCCCCCCCCCCATAATCCAAAAAACTACTGTCATTTCGCCCTACATCATTCGTGTATATTTTATTTTCCTCTTTTTTTAAAAAATATGTATTCCCAAAAACTAAACCCCCTTTTCTATACAAAGTTCAATCAAAGGGTCCCATTATCATTTACACCTGGCACCCCAAAAACTTCCCTCCCAAAAACCCTCTTAAAAAGTTTCCCCTACTTTGCATTCTAGTCCCTCCCCACAATTACCTTCATTGTTAAAAGGCTCCAAACATTCACTTAACATCTCCAAAATCTTTCTTTTCCTCTGCTTTCCCTTTTTTCTCCGGGTGCATCCCCTTTTATTATGACCCACTCTCGACCCACCTTTACTTTAACCCACATAATTCTTAAAATTTACACATTCATATTCTCTTTTCTCCTTCCATAATGATCTTTTAAAACATTACTGTCCCCCTTCCCTTTTGCTCTAAATTCTAATACTCCAGATTTAATCCCTTTTTTCCCCCCCACTGAAATCTCCTACCCCCCTTTGCTTTGTTTGCTTAGGGCCAGGGAAACCAACTTTTTTTCATTTATAACACAGCAACTCTGTTTTTGTATCCGCACTACATCCACGAATTTTAAGCAACCCAGTTTTATAAAGTTTTTTTCTTTTCTTTTTTAGTAATTGATACAGGAGAAGGGGGTTCTAGCCCCTTGCTCCCGGCATTTTTGTCGCCCCATACACACGCATGGCTTACGGAGGAAAGATTTTTCCACTTCCCATGGACAATAGAAGAAATAAAAAAGAACAAAAGCTATTTAGAAAAAGGAGAAAAACCTAGATGTATGTATATATATATATCCCATGTGCGTGTCTGTGAAGTGTGACCAAAGTGTAAGTGGAGTAGCAAGATATCCCTGTTATCTTAGCGTGTTTATGAGACAGAAAAAGAAACAGCAACCCTACCAAATCATGCAAAACAATTACAGGTTTTTGTTTCACAGTCATCGGGGAGGACGGTTTGTACTTCCCTGGGTGGTTGCTGTCTACCAACCTACTACCTATATTTTATATATATATTTTATATATATTATATAATATATTATATATATATATATATATATAATTTAAAAATATATACACACATTTTATATATATTTTATATATATATATTATATATATAATATATATATATATATATATATATATATTATATATATATACGTATATAAAAATCGGCGTCTCCCCCCGAGGCAGGGTGACCCCAAAAAGAAAGAAAATCCCCAAAAAAAAAATACTTTCATCATCATTTCAACACTTTTCACCACACTACACATAATCACTGTTTTTGCAGAGGTGCCCAGAATACAACAGTTTAGAAGTATATACGTATAAAATACACAATATATCTCTCCACACTGCCAATATTCCAAGCCTCTCCTTTAGATTTTCAGGCATTGTTCTTCCCATTTCCAGGACTCAAGTCCGGTTATATAAAATAACCGGTTTCCCCGAATCCCTTCATTAATATTACCCCCGCTCACCCCTCCAACAGATCGTCAGGTCCCAAATACCATTTGTCTCCATTCACTCCTATCTAACACGCTCACGCACGCTTGGGAAGTCCAAACCCCCCGCCCCCAACCCCCTCCCTTACCCCCCCCCCCCCCAACCTTTTCGAGGACGCCCCCTACCCCCCCTTTTCCTTCCCCTACGATTTAAAAACGCTCCCCCATGTCATTCTATTTTGACCCCATTCTCTCAAAAAATTCCAAAACCACCTCAAAAAACCCCCCTTTTTCAGCTCTTTGACTAAAAACTATTATTAACTCCACACCTTCTCCAAAATTTCCCAACTCCCAAAATTTTTTCTGCAAAAATATTTACACCACAAAATCCCCTTAACAGGACATCCCACTGCTTCAACTGCCTCCTCGCTGCAGCATTTACAACCCAAGCTTCCCCCCATATAAAAAATTTTGGGTATACTAATTTCATAAAATTTCCCTTCTTTGCCTCCAAAGATAGCTTTTTTTGCCTCCACTTTTTACCTCAATCCCACCTTTTCCCCTTTTTTCCCTTTTCACAATTCTATGATTAACCTCACCCTTCATAAACCCACCCCCTTGACCGTTAACCCCCAAAAAATCAAAAAACCATTCCCCTTTCTTCCATCCCTCCCCCTCCCCAATTTGATACCCAAATTTTTTTTTTATCTAAATTATTTGTACTCTCATCACCTTACTTTTTTTTCTAGGTTCACTTTCAACTTTCTACCTTACCCCACACGCCCAAACTCTTCCACAAACCCTTTTGAAATTTTTTTTTTAAAAATCTCCCATAAAAAAAACCCAGTATAATCAGCAAAAAAAAAAATGGTAAATTTTTTTTCCCTTTTTGTATTTGTTTCCCCCATAATTTAATCCCCCCCCCTTCCCCAAAAACCACCCTACATTTACTTTTTTTTACAACCCCATCTATAAATAATTAAAACAACCAGGGTGACATTACACATCCCTGTCTAAGACCTCCCTTTTTCGGGGAAAATTTGTCGCCCTCTTCTACAACCCTAACCTGAGCCTCACTTTTCTCATAAAAACTTTTTACAGCATTTAGTAACTTACCCCTATTCCATATACTTCCCAAAACATTCCCCATATTCCCTCCCCATCCACTCTTTGATATCCCTTTTTCAAAATCCATAAATACAAAAAAACTTCCCTCCTTTATCTAAATACTGTCAAATAATTTTTCAATTTTAAACACTTGATTACCCCATCCCCTCCCCAACTCAAAAAACCCCTTTTCCCTCATCCGAAAACCTAATTCTATCTTACCCCCAAATTCTTTCAATAATAACTTTACCTTTACATTTTTCCGGGTATCACATTTAAACTTTTTCCCCTCTAAAATTTTTTTACAGTCCCTTTTTTTCCCCCTTCCCTTAATAAAAAGGGGGACTATACTGCTCTCCCCCAAAAATTTCCTAGGTCCCTTTCCCCCCTCTTTCATCCCCATTTATTAAAAAAAAATTTTACCAACCCCCCCAACACTATATCCCCCTGCTTTTAACTTTTCTGTCATGATCCCCGTTTTTTAAAGGGTTTGTTTTAACCCCCTTTAAATTCTACGTTTTTCCCTCAAAAAACCTCCCCCAACCCCAAAATCCTGCTCTTTTTCATTTCCTAAAAATAGGGTTTTAAAACCCCCCTGGCCAGTGCATAAAAATTCCCCGCCTCCCTTTCTTCGTAGCCCTTTTAAAAATTTTCCCTTTCCAAAAATTTTTTCCCCGCCATTTTCCAAAACCTCCTTCCCCCCACTACAACTCCCCTTCTTTTTTTTTAATTTTTTAAACCCATTCTTTTCCCTAGGCTTTCTTTAATTTTTTTAAAACCCCTCCAAAATTTTTTTTCCTTTTTCAAAAAATTTTTCTTTGATAGGGCCTCTCCCACTCTTTAGGGGGCCCCCTTTTGAACTTCTCCCCAACTTTTTAAACCTTTCTTTTCTTCCATTTTAATTTTATTTTTAAAAACTTCTGCTTTGAAAAATCCCTTCTTTAAAAAATTTTTTTTCTTTTTTATCCCCTTTTTTAAACTTCATCATTCCCCAAGCCCCCTCTTCCTCCTCCCCCAACCCCCAAAACCACAAACTTTGCCCCACTTTCAAATACGGGCTTTTTTTAAAACTATTCCAACCCTTTTCAACCCCCCCATACCAAAAACCTGCAAACGCCCCACCTTTCGCCCAATTATTTGTTTTTTTTTTTCATTTCGAACTACCTCCTCCCTTAGTTTTTTACATTTTCCCACCTCCCTTTTTACTGTTGTTGCCATTTTTCCCCCTTTTCCCATTTTCCTTACTTAACTGTGCTACAACTAATAAGGATCGATATACATTTGCCCCTTTTTAAAAAACTTGTATTTTCCTGGAGCGACCCAAAAAAAAACCTTTTTATCCCCAAAATAATAATCTAACAAACTATTTTCTTTACGTGACTTTCAAAACCTTGTTATTTATTTTACCTTTTTTTCCAAAAAATTTTGGTATTACTTTTTAAACCAAAACCCTTTTCTACATATAGCTCAATTAAAGGCCCCCCCCATTTTCATTTCCCCCTTGGCCCCCCAAATTTACCAAATCTCCCTTCACAACTTTTTTTTTCCACTTTAGCTTTTAAAATTTTCCCCAAACCACAATTTACTTCACACTTGGTTCAAAACTCCCCACGCAATTACCAACATATCCCCCAAAAATTTTCTCTCTCTCTCCTCTATTCTTCTCTCTTTCCCCCGGTGCATAAACGCTAACAATAACCCACTTTTCCCCCCAACCTTCATTTTTTCTCCACATAATCCTTGAATTTTAAAACATTTATATTCCCCCCTTTTTCCCCGGGCCCTAACTTTTTCTTTCAAAATTATTACTACTCCTTCCTTTTTCTCTAAATCTATTTGGGAAACCCCCGACCCAAAACCCATTTAATTCTTTCAAAATGAAAAATCCCCCCACCCCCCTTTAGCTTTGTTTCACTTTAAAACCAGGACATCCCGTTTTTTCATTCCTAAAATCCACAATATCTCTTTCTTAAACATTTTGACAACATCCCCGCCATTCAAGGGCTTTTTCCCCTTTGACAATTTTTTTTATTAAATTTTTTTTAAAATAATTTTTAAAAGGAAAAGGGGTTACTAGCCCCTTTTTCCCGGGATTTTTGTTGACTTTTATAATACCATGGCTTACGGGGGAAAAATTCTTTTCCACTTTCCCCTGGTTTTAAAAGGAAAAAATTAAATTTGAAACAAAAAACTAAGAAAAAACAAAGAAAACTCAGATGAGTGGGAAAAAATAAAAAAGTTTTTACATGTTTAAAATTTTGTGTGACCTAAATGTAAGTAGAAGTAGCAAGAAGTCCCCGTAATCTTGCATAATTTTTGAGCCCGACAAAAGACACCAGCAATCCTAAACCCTCATGGGAAAACAATTTTCAGGCTTTCGGGTTTTTCAATCACTTGGCCCGAACGGTAGTCCTCCCTGGGTGGGGGTTTCTGTCTACCAAAACCCAAAAAGGGAAATATATATATAATTAAAATATATATATATATTATTTATATAAAATATTAAATATATATATTATATATTTTATATAATAATATATTTATATATTTATATAATATATATATACATACGGCCGAATAAGAAAAATGGTTTTAATTAGCAAGAATCCCTTTAAAATTAAGTCCTTTCTAAAATTTTTTTCTTATACGTTTTAAAAGGGTTTTTTTTTCATTTAAATTTTTAAAGTAAAAAATTTTTTTAATTTTTCCCCAAAAGGATTTTTAGAAAAAAATTTTCTAACCCCTTTTTATAACAAGAACAATTTATTTTAGCCTAACCCCCAAATAATATAAATTTTGATTTGTTTACAGTAATTTAGTACCCAAACAAACACAGTGAAAATATTTTTTGTTAGGTTCAGAAAGATTTTGGCGAAATTATTTCATACACAAATTTTTAAATTGTCCTAAAATGGCAAATGGCGTTTTCTATTTAAAACCAAGATTTCAAGGGGTTTTTGCCTATTCGGGACAATATAAAAATATATATATAAAAATATATATATTTTAAAATATATATATATATATAGATTTATTTTTATTATTATAAAATTTTATAATTTTATATATATAAACCCTTTCACACACACAAACACACACAAAACACACAAAAATTATATTATATATAAAATTATATATATATTTATATTAATACATACATATTAAAATATATTTATTTAAAATTTATATATATTTTATTATAATTTATATTATATATACATATTAAAATATATATTTTATATATATTAATTTTTATATATATATATATATATATTTTATATAAATTATATATATATATATTTAAAATATAATAATATATATATAAATTTGAACTTATTTTTACTAAGTGTATATGGAATTCTTTGTATTTAAAAAATGTGTGTGGGGTGGGGTGTGGGGTGGGGGTTTTGGGTGTGTGTGGGGTGTGTGTGTGTTTTGTGTGTGTGTGTGTGTGTGTGTGGGGTGTGTGTGTATGTGTGTGTGTGTGTGTGTGTATTTGTAATCACCTATTTGTGGTTGCAGGGATCGGTTCACAGCTCCTGGCCCCGCCTCTTTCCTAGTCCCTACTAGGTCCTCTCTTTCCCTGCTCCAAAAGTTTTATCGTACCTCTTTTTAAAGCTATGTATGGATTCTGCCTCCACTACATCTCTATCTTGATTGTTCCACTTTCTGACAACTCTGACTGAAGAAATACTTCCTAACATCCCTGTGACTCATCTGAAACACTCTGTCACTATGCACCTTGTCAATTACTTTCATTATTTTATATATTGTTATCTTGTCGACCCTATCCTTCCTGTCCTCCACGTTGATTTCCCTTAACCTTTCCTCGTAGGACATACGCCTTACCTTAGCTTCAGGACTAGTCTTTTTGCAAACCTTTGCACTTTCAGTTGGCTTTTGACACAGGATTTACCATCCCTGAAACTGTGCTGGTTATCGTATATAAGGTGATCCACCACTTTTCTCCTGATAATCTTCTACATAACTCTGCATACTATACATGTCAATGCCACCTGTCTCTCTCCTTTCTTAGAAATTGGGATTATATTTGCTGTCTTCCACACCTCAGGTAGTCGCCTTGTTTCTACAGACATGTTCAAAATTTTTGTTAGTGTCACACATGGCTCCTCTGCTCCCTCTCTCAGGACTCATGGCGAGATGTTGTCCGGTCCAGCCGCTATAGAGATATCTAGATCGCTTTGCAGTCTCTGCTTCTCCTCGGTTGTCTGTAGTGTGTCCGGCACACTGTCCGGCTCCCTTTTGAAAACAACCAGGGGACTATTGGCAATTTCCCTTATGTCTGGTGGGAGGCTGTTGAACAGTCTTGGGCCCCGAACACTAATGGTGTTTTCTCTTAGTGTACTAATGTTGCCCCTGTTTTTCATTGGGCATATGTTGCATCGCCTGCTAAGTCTTTTGCTGTCGTGAAAGATTAGGGACCAGTCCCTCTAGGATTTTTCAGGTGTAGATTGTAATGTATCTCTCTCGCCTGCGCTCCAGTGAGTACAAGTGCTACCAAGCGTTCCCATTAGTTAAGGTGTTTGATGGAAATGATATGTGCACTAAAGGTTCTCTGTACATTCTCTAGTTCTGCGATTTCACCTGCCTTGAATGGAGTTGTTAGTGTACACCTGACTACAGTATATAAGCCACTTCTCCGGCCATATGCTGTACTTTCTACAAGAGTGATGCTCTGAACATATCAATTCTAGGCTGAGGGACTGATTACCTCAGACTCCTTTTCTCCTTACCCTTTCTGCCTTGTATTGGACTGATGAAGCCACTGTGTGGGGAAACGTTTCATTAATAAAGATTCCCATATGATGCATAAGTGTCTCAATCTTCAACTTGCCAGTTTTCAAAACCATTTATCACATCTGTCAGACACTAAAACATCATGGGATCTTGATACAAAGAATTCTTCAACACTTGTCCAACCTTTGGACAAAGACCTACTTACACTAGTGGAAGGTCCCACTGTGATCCCGCCGCCTCCTGCTTCCACTCACCTGACTACAGTATATAAGCCACCTCTCTGGCCTTATGCTGTGCTTCCTACAAGAGTGATGGACTGAACACATCGATTCTAAGCTGAGGTACTGATTACCTCAAACTCCTCTTCTCCTTACCCTCTCTTCCTTTTATTGGACTGATGAAGCCACCGAAGGCACTGGTTAGGGTCCATGTTATTTAAGATACCTTCCAACATGGTTTACCTGGTCCCAGTTGATGCTCATGTTATTGAATTTGAATTTGGTGACGGTACCATCATAGTTGTATGCATTTTGCTGATCAGGACCCCTGTGCATGTAAGTCTGGACTTCGATTATATTGTGGTCAGAATTAGTTGTTTTTGATATTATATTTCTTACCACGTCCTCATTATTTTAAGTGTGTTCTCCAGTCTTGTTGGCTCCACTATCTGCTGGTATAGGCTGTATTTATTGCTGAAAATGAGCAGCTCATGTGTGTGTGACTTTTCATCTGAGCTGCCTCCAGGGATTATTTTTGCAACAACATTATTTGCTACATTCTTCCATTTTGTATGTCTTAGGTTGAAATCACCAAGCAGCAAGATGTTTGGGGACGGGACTGGAAGGCTCTCCGGACAGTAGTGAATTTTCAATAGCTATTCCTTGAACTGTTGGGAAGTTGCACCTGGTAACTTATATACAAGCACAGTGACTAGGTTTTGGTTCTCGAGTTTTATTGTTAGAACTTCATCTACATCATTTGTGGTGTTCAGTATCCCCGTGCAAATGAGAGACTCTTTGACATACAGGGCAACCCCCCTTGTTTCCTGTGCTTTCTGTCGCATCTGGAAAGGTTGTACCCAGTTATCCATATTTCATTGTTGAAGTAATCTTATGCGTGGGTCTCTGTGAAGGCTGCAAACATTGCATTTCATTCTCCTAAAAGTCCACTGATGAAAGGTATTTTGTTGTTGGTGGATGGCTTAAGGCCCTGTATATTAGCAAAAATAAATTAGGCCGTGTTGCTTGTTTGTTGCGGGGATTATATTGTTGGCATCAGTAGCTGTGATTCTGGAGGGGCCATTGGCTGTACCTATTTTGGTCATTTCTTTCCATTTTTTCGTTTCCTGATACTAAAAAATCACTTGGAGTGGAATTTTCATAGCTACTGTAATTACTATGGTTTGTTTTACGAGGTGTGTAGCTCCTGGTCCCTTTTAAGTGGTATGCCGGGCAGTTTGTGGTGTAACATTGTTTTTTTAATTAAGGACTGAAGAGTGGCACGTCTCAGGGTGGAAGAATTTGCAAGATATACTCCTTTGGACAGGAGGTCCCGGCATTTTTTTTTTTTTATTTTTTTGATGCTCAGAGCAGTATGTCCCATTTGTTTTCCCCGATATTCCATGCTTACAGATGCCCCAAGCATAGAATTTACACCATTTTACTTTTGGTTGGATACAATTCGTACTGGATGTATTCCCAATTTGTGCAGATCCTAGAACTTCACTACAGTCTTCGGTAGCCAAGCCAGAGACACCACCATCTGTTTTCAGGAGGCCAACGTTTTCACTGGTAAAGGACCCCTCCTCCTCTACTTTATCTGTAATAGGGGCTATGGCTGTGGTAGAGTCATTAGTGGTTACGCTTGCTGCTTCTGCCGACTCTGATTGTCCCCTCCTGACTCTAGCCTTGTCTCCCTTTCTTGCTCCTTTCTTTGCATCGTCTTAGTTCCTGTTATTCTGTTCTCGTTCTGTCGCGATCTAGGTACACCCTCTGGTATTTTGCTTTTTTTTTTAGCAGTGATTTCTGCTGCAGGATCCTGATCCGCATCTTTTCCATCATGAAAACCAATCTGACTCGTCGATTTCTTCCCCCTTGAGTATCCTCTCTTTCTCTGAAAATTTATCAGCTCAGTCATGTCCTTCTCTCCTGTTTGTTTGATGATATTTTCAATCTCTATTTTTCTCCCATTCATCTTCCTTCGTATGCCCTCCTTTCAGTCTCCTGAAGCCCATGGATAAAAACTGACTTTTCCCTTTCCTCTTCCCATTGCTTTTACCTCCGTATCTCTGGGTCCCACTTAAACATAGCATTGCTGCTTCCCTTATCACTTCCTGGATCTCCTGGTGGCCTGATCATGCCTCTGCAGGGGGCCTATCACTTTCTCTACCTACCCCTCCATCACTTACTGATGTCTCTGTGCCCAGCAGCATGCCACTTTCATTCCTCAACATTTCCTGTTGGCCTGATAGGACCTCAACATAGGATTTAACTCCTTTCTTTCCTTCAGTCTCCTCATAGGTGTACCTGCTCCTAATGGCATGCCCTTTTTGTTCTATAGCTCTGTATTTTGCTTCAACACTTCCAGATTGTGTTCCAGGTTGTGTATCCTGGCTTTTGCAGCTTTGGCTCACAGCTCCCATGTCTTGCTCTCTGCATCCATCCTCTCCTCCATTTCAGTGAGAAGCTCACCTAGCTTTCTTTCCCACTCCTGTTTCATCCTTGTCCTTAGCTCTTCTGTCCATTCATACTTTCCAGATCCATCTTCCTCCTTTTTCTCTGCTGGGTCTTCGACCTCTCCTCTGTTTTTTTTTCATGTGTGTGTGTGTGTGTGTGTGTGTGTGTGTGTGTGTGTGTGTGTGTGTGTGTTGTGTGTGTGTACTCACCTATTTATACTCACCTATTTGTGCTTTCAGGGGTCGAGTCATAGCTCCTGGCCCCACCTCTTCACTGATTGCTACTAGGTCCTCTCTCTCCCTGCTCCATGAGCTTTATCATGCCTCGCCTTAAAACTATGTATGGTTCCCACCTCCACTACTTCACTTTCTAGGCTATTCCACGGCCTGACTACTCTATGACTGAAGAAATACTTCCTAACATCCCTTTGATTCATCTGAGTCTTCAACTTCCAATTGTGATCTCTTGTTTCTGTGTCCCATCTCTGGAACATCCTGTCTTTGTCCACCTTGTCTATTCCATGCAGTATTTTATATGTCGTTATCATGTCTCCCCTGACCCTCCTGTCCTCCAGTGTCGTCACGCCGATTTCCCTCAACCTTTCTTCGTAGGACAATCCCCTTAGCTCTGGGACTAGTCTTGTTGCAAACCTTTGCACTTTCTCTAATTTCTTGACGTGCTTGACCAGGTATGGATTCCAAACTGGTGCTGCATACTCTAGTATGGGCCTGACATAAATGGTATACAGAGTCTTGAATGATTCCTTACTGAGGTATCGGAACGCTATCCGTAGGTTTGCCAGACGCCCGTATGCTGCAGCAGTTATCTGATTGATGTGCGCCTCAAGAGATATGCTCGGTGTTATACTCACCCCCAGATCTTTTTCCTTGAGTGAGGTTTGCAGTCTTTGTCCATCTAGACTATATTGTGTCTGTGGTCTTCTTTGCCCTTCCCCAATCTTCATGACTTTGCATTTGGCAGGGTTAAACTCAAGGAGCCAGTTGCTGGACCAGGCTTGTAGCCTGTCCAGGTCTCTTTGTAGTCCTGCCTGATTCTCGTCCGATTTGATTCTTCTCATTAACTTCACATCATCTGCAAACAAGGACACTTCTGAGTCTATCCCTTCCGTTATGTCATTCACATATACCAGAAACAGCACAGGTCCTAGGACCGACCCCTGTGGAACCCTGTTTGTCACAGGCGCCCACTCTAACACCTCGTCACATACCATGACTCGTTGTTGCCTCACTGTCTGGTATTCTCTGATCCATTGCAGTGCCTTTCCTGTTATGTGTGCCTGATCCTCTAGCTTTTGCAGTAACCTCTTGTGAGAAACTGTGTCGAAGGCCTTCTTGCAGCCCCCAAAAAATGCAGTCGATCCACCCCTCTCTCTCTTGTCTTACTTCTGTCACCTTGTCATAAAACTCCAGTAGGTTTGTGACACAGGATTTTCCTTCCCTGAAACCGTGCTGGTTGTCAATTATACACTTGTTTCTTTCCAGGTGCTCCACCATTCTCCTCCTGATGATCTTCTCCATGACTTTGCATACTATACACGTTAGTGATACAGGTCTGTAATTTAGTGCCTCATGTCTGTCTCCCTTTTTAAAAATTTGGACTACATTTGCCATCCTCCATACCTCAGGGAGTTGCCCAGTTGCAATGTATGTGTTGAAGATCTTTGTTAATGGCTCACACAGCATCTCTGCTCCCTCTTTAAGGACCCACGGAGAGATGTTGTCTGGTCCCACCGCCTTTGAGGTGTCAAGTTCACATAGCAGCTTCTTCACATCCTCCTTGGTTATGAGTACCTCATCCAGCACTTGTTGGTGTACCCCCCTGTTATGATTTCCTGGAGTCCTACTAGTTTCCACTGTAAATACTTCTTTAAATCTCGTGTTGAGCTCCTGACATACCTCTCGGTCGTTTCTTGTGAATTCCCCATCACCCTTCCTCAGTCTGATTACCTGGTCCTTGGCTGTTGTTTTCCTCCTGATGTGGCTATACAACAGCTTCGGGTCAGACTTGACTTTCGATGCCATGTCATTTTCATATTGTCGCTGGGCCTCCCTTCTTATCTGTGCATATTCGCTTCTGGCTTTTCGGCTAATCTCTTTATTTTCCTGAGTTCTCTGTCTTCTGTACCTTTTCCATTCTCTAGTACACCTAGTTTTTGCCTCCCTACACCTTTGGGTGAACCAAGGACTCGTTCTGTTCCTCCCATTATTTCTGTTTCTCTTGGGAACAAACCTCTCCTCTGCCTCCTTGCATTTTGTTGCCACATAGTCCATCATTTCTTGTACTGGTTTTCCTGTCAATTCCCTCTCCCACTGAATGTCTTGCAGGAAGTTCCTCATGCCTGAGTAGTTCCCCCTGTTGTAGTTTGGTTTTTCCCATCCTATTCCTGCTACTCTCTCCACTTGGAGCTCAACTATGTAGTCAAAGCACAGAACCACATGATCACTAGCTCCTAGGGGCCTTTCATACATAATATCCTCGACGTCTGAGCTACTCTAGGTGAATACAAGGTTCAGTCTTGCTGGATCATCCTCTCCTCTCTCTCTGGTAGTGTCTCTAACATGTTGATGCATGAGGTTTTCCGGTAACACATCCATCAACTTGGCTCTCCATGTTTCGGGACCCCCATGGGGCTCCAGATTTTCCCAATCAATCTCCTTGTGATTGAAATCACCTATAACTAGTAACTTTGCTCCCCCATGTGTGCTCTTCTGGCCACCTCGGCTAGTGTGTCGACCATTGCTCTTTTGCTCTCATCGTATTCTTCTCTTGGCCTCCTGCAGTTCTGTAGTGGGTTGTACATTACTGCAATTATCACCTTATGTCCCTCAGACTGGATTGTTCCTACTAAGTAATCCCTTTCGCCCGTGCCATCCATTCCTTCCGTTTTCTCAAAACCCCACTGGTTTTTAATGAGCAGTGCAACTCCTCCTCCCCCTCTCCTCCCTCTGTCTTTTCTGAGGATTTGATATCCAGATGGGAAGATTGCATCTGTTATTATGCTGGTGAGTTTTGTTTCTGTGAGTGCTATTATGTCTGGGGATGTCTCCTTGACTCATGCCACTCATCACACTTATTTGTTATTCCATCTGCATTTGTATACCACACCTTCAACTTCTTTTCTAAGACTGTGGTCTGGGAGGTATATTGGGGTTGAGGAAGTGGGAGACCTGATAAGGAACTATGGGTGGTTGCTGTGGGGGTGGAGTTTGTAATGCAGTGGGTGGGGGCATTGGATATGGCATGGGTGTTTTGGTTTAGAATGTTTGGTTGCACTGGGGTTGACCTGGTTGGGGGGCTTCTATAGGAAGTTGTGAGGGAGGCTGTATTTGATCTTCTTCCTGGGTCTGGGATCTCCTGTCTGTCTCCTCCATCCTCTCTCTTTCCTCCTTTCGCCTTTGTACCATCTCTCTCAGTTTCTGCCTTTCTTCTCGTGTTCTGTCGCAGTCGAGATATACCTTTCTGTATGCCGGCATGTCCCTTAATCTTGCTTTTTCCTGCAGGATCCTGTTCCGAGTCGATTCTGCCTTGAAAGTCACTTTCATTGGCCGGGTTCTTCTCTTGCAAACCCCCCTATTCTCCAAAAATTTTCCAGCTGGGTCATGTCATCTTCTCCTGTTGCTTTTATGATGCTTTCAATTACTTTTTTTTTCCCTTGTTTTCTTGCTTCATATGTTTCCCCTTCAACTTCCTGGAGCCCATACACAAAGACTGACCTCTCCCTTTCATTCTCCCACTGCATATCCTTGTGTATCCCCTCATTCAATTTAATTTCGTCCATTGCAGCTTTCCTTTCTTCAGTTTCACTATCTATTGTACTTGGGCTCAGTGGCCTGTCATTTTCCCTTCTCGGTTTTCCCTGGGCTCTGCTGTGGGCTGTTAGGGCCTCCACATATAGCTTAGCTCTTTCATTTACTACAGTCCCCTCTGATAGAGCTTCTACATGCAATTTTGCTCCTTCTTTCCCTACAGTCCCCTTATTTGTGACTGAGGTAGCAGTCTCTGATGTCATTCCCAAAATGTTCTTTATTTCTTTAGGTTGTTTCAGATTTTTCAGTTCCTATTCTAATGTCTATATCCTAGCCTCTGCTCCTATGACTTTCATCTCCCACTTCCTGTTTTTCATATCTATCCTTTCTTCCATTCTCATGTTAAGTTCTTCTAGTTTCTTTTCCCATTCATGTTCCCTTTTTGTGAGCTCTGCTGCCCAATCTTCCTTTGCAGATTCATTCCCATTGCTCTCTGACAACCCATTTTTTTTTATTTTGATTGCCTCAGAATGGAAAACTTACGTAATTCTATGTGTTAGGTTAGTAGTGTGTTTGTCAGAGTGGGGGGGGGGAGATAGAGGAGGAACTGAGGACAGTGGCTATATGGGAGAGAGGTTTGGGGAGGGGGATTTAGGGGGGAATATGGGGAGTGAGAAGAAGGGAGAAGCAAGGGGGTGAATGGGAGAGGGAGAGGGGGAAGGAGGGAGAGGTGGGGAGGAGGGTGACTGAGAGAGGGGGGGATCAGGGGAAGGAGTGAGTGGTTGGTAGGGGGGATTGTGTGTCTGAGTCTGTATATGTGGGTGGGTGGGTGTGTGTGTGTGTGTGTGTGTGTGTGTGTGTGTGTGTGTGTGTGTGTGTGTGTGTGTGTGTGTGTGTGTGTGTGTGTATACTCACCTAATTGTACTCACCTAATTGTGGTTGCAGGGGTCGAGACTCAGCTCCTGGCCCCGCCTCTTCACTGATCGCTACTGGGTCCTCTCCCTCTCTGCTTCCTGAGCTTTGTCATATCTCTTCTTAAAACTATGTATGGTTCCTGCCTCCACTACTTCACTTGCTAGGCTATTCCACTTCCTGACGACTCTATGACTGAAGAAATACTTCCTAACGTCCCTGTGGCTCGTCTGAGTCTTCAGCTTCCAGTTGTGACCCCTTGTTTCTGTGTCCCCTCTCTGGAACATCCTATCTCTGTCCACCTTGTCTATTCCCCGCAGTATCTTGTATGTCGTTATCATGTCTCCCCTGACCCTTCTGTCCTCCAGTGTCGTCAGTCCGATTTCCCTCAACCTTTCCTCGTACGACATTCCCCTGAGCTCTGGGACTAGTCTTGTTGCAAACCTTTGTACTTTCTCTAACTTCTTGACGTGCTTGACCAGGTGTGGGTTCCAGACTGGTGCTGCATACTCCAGTATGGGCCTAACATACACAGTATACAGTGTCTTGAACGATTCCTTATTAAGGTATCGGAACGCTATTCTCAGGTTTGCCAGGCGCCCGTATGCTGCAGCAGTTATTTGGTTGATGTGTGCCTCCGGTGACGTGCTCGGTGTTATGGTCACTCCAAGGTCTTTCTCCCTGAGTGAGGTCTGTAGTCTTTGTCCACCTAGCCTTTACTCTGTCTGCGGTCTTCTTTGCCCTTCCCCAATCTTCATGACTTTGCATTTGGCAGGGTTGAATTCGAGAAGCCAGTTTCAGGACCACATGTCCAGCCTGTCCAGGTCTCTTTGCAGTCCTGCCTCATCCTTATCCGATTTAATTCTTCTATTCAGCTTCACATCATCTGCGAATAGGGACACTTCAGAGTCTATTCCTTCCATCATGTCATTCGCATATATCAAAAATAGCACTGGTCCTAGAACTGACCCCTGTGGGATCCCGCTCGTCACAGGCGCCCACTGTGATACCTCTTCACGTACCATGACTCGTTGTTGCCTCCCTGTCAGGTATTCCCTGATCCATTGCAGTGCCCTCCATGTTATATGCACCTGATCCTCCAGCTTCTGCACTAATCTCTTGTAAGGAACTGTGTCAAAGGCCTTCCTGCAGTCTAGGAAAACGCAATCAACCCACCCCTCTCTCTCGTGTCTTACTTCTGTTACCTTGTCATAAAACTCCAGAAGGTTTGTGACACAGGATTTGCATTCCATGAACCCATGCTAGTTTTCATTTATAATCTTGTTCCATTCCAGGTGTTCCACCACTCTCCTCCTGATAATCTTCTCCATAACTTTGCACACAATACATGTCAGAGACACAGGTTTGTAGTTTAGTGCCTCATTTCTGTTCCTTTCTTAAATATGGGGACTACATTTGCTGTCTTCCATTTCTCAGGTAGTTGCCCAGTTTCAAGGGATGTGTTGAAGATTGTGGTTAGGGGCACGCACAGCATCTCTGCTCCTTCTCTAAGGACCCATGGGGAGATGTCCGGTCCCATCGCCTTTGAGGTATCAAGGTCACTTAGCAGCTTCTGCACGTCCTCCTCGGTTGTTCGTATGTCATCCAACACTTGTTGGTATATTCCCTCTTGATGTTCCCTTCTGTGCTGTCTTCCCGGAGCCCTTCCTGTCTCTACTGTAAAAACTTCCTTAAATCTCCTGTTTTAGCTCCTCACTTACCTCCTGATCATTTCTTGTGAGTTCTCCACCTTCTGTCCTCAGTCTGATCACCTGGTCTTTGACTGTTGTCTTCCTCCTGATGTGGCTATACAACAGTTTCGGGTCAGTCTTGATTTTTGATGATATGTTATTTTTATACTATCGCTGGGCCTCCCTCCTTATTTGTGCATACTCGTTCCTGGCTCTGCGACTGATCTCCCTATTTTCATGTGCTCTCTGCCCTCTGTACTTTTTCCATTCTCTATTGCACTTCGTTTTTGCCTTCTTACACCGTCGGGTAAACCAGGGGCTCGTTCTGGTCTTCCCATTGTTTCTGTTGCCTTGTGTGTGTGTGTGTGTGTGTGTGTGTGTGTGTGTGTGTGTGTGTGTGTGTGTGTGTGTGTGTGTGTGTGTGTGTGTGTGTGTGTGTGAATGTTTGTGTGTGTGTGTGTGTGTGTGTTTAGTTTTGTGTTTGGAATTATGTGTGGGTTTATTAAATGTCTGAAAAGTAGGTGGAATTGTGCGTTGGAGTGTTATGTGGAGTGTCAGTGGTTCCTTGCCTGACCACAACCTCTTGTGACCTGACCCCCACCCTCCTGGGACTAGACTCGCACCTACTTACAATGTTGCCCTTTATGCTTGTCTTACCACCTAGGCTTATAGTAACTTGCTCGCCTTGTTCCATAGATTACCAATTGCTATTCCTTATTGAGTACTTGAGTGCCTATTCTATATCCTGCTAGGAGAGATGGACCATTCACAATTAGCTTGGCGGTTAATTGGAACCTGAAACCCCACACCCAAACAACCACGCATAGGTGAATACAGTACTTGCAATGCAGCTGTAGCAGCCTGTAGATTGTCCAGGTCGATGTGACATCCTGGCATAGATCCACTCAATTTCTTCTCGTTATATAATGTGCCCTATTCACTGTATTTCTTTCACTGGTCACACGATTGTTTCACTTTGTTAACTTTCTTGGGTGACACGTGGCAACGTCGTCTCAGCACTCACACTAGCCTGCCAGCTCTGACTGGGCTACCACGTTTTACTTTCTAGATCACTTACAAAATTGTGGCTCTCCCCACACTTATGTGGCTCAGGCAGATTGTAAATCGCTTTAAGGAATTGTTCACTACCCTATCACACTTAACATCCCTTGCAGAACACTTGGGTAGCCCTCAAAAACGCTTATATTAGCGGAGCACGGAAGGCGTGACTCGCGCACACGGTGTCCCTGTGTGTACTCACCTATTTGTACTCACCTATTTGTGGTTGCAGGGGTCGATTCACAGCTCCTGGCCCCGCCTCTTCGCTGATTTCTACTAGGTCCTCTCTCTCCCTGCCCCATGAGCTCTATCATACCTCGCCTTAAAACTATGTATGGTTCCTGCCTCTACCACATCACCTTCTAGGCTATTCCATGGCCTGACTACTCTATGACTGAAGAAATACTTCCTAACATCCCTTTGATTCATCTGAGTCTTCAACTTCTAATTGTGACCTCTTGTGTCTGTGTCCCATCTCTGGAACATCCCGTCTTTGTCCACCTCGTCTATTCCGTGCAGTATTTTATATGTCGTTATCATGTCTCCCCTGACCCTCCTGGCCTCCAGTGTCGTCAGGCCGATTTCCCTCAACCTTTCTTCATAGGACAATCCCGTAGCTCTGGGACTAGTCTTGTTGCAAACCTTTGCACTTTCTCTAATTTCTTGACGTGCTTGACTAGGTGTGGATTCCAAACTGGTGCTGCATACTCCAGTATGGGCCTGACGTAGATGGTATACAGAGTCTTAAACGAATCCTTACTGAGGTATCGGAACGCTATCCGTAGGTTTGCCAGGCGCCCGTATGCTGCAGCAGTTATCTGATTGATGTGCGCCTCAGGAGATATGTTCGGTGTTATACTCACCCCCAGATCTTTTTCCTTGAGTGAGGTTTGCAGTCTTTGGCCATCTAAACTATATTGTGTGTGCGGTCTTCTTTGCCCTTCCCCAATCTTCATGACTTTGCATTTGGCAGGGTTAAATTCAAGGAGCCAGTTGCTGGACCAGGCTTGTAGCCTGTCCAGGTCTCTTTGTAGTCCTGCCTGATCCTCGTCCGATTTGATTCTTCTCATTAACTTCACATCATCTGCAAACAAGGACACTTCTGAGTCTATCCCTTCCGTTATGTCGTTCACGTATACCAAGAACAGCACAGGTCCTAGGACTGACCCCTGTGGAACCCCGCTTGTCACGGGCGCCCACTCTGACACCTCGTCGCGTACCATGACTCGTTGTTGCCTCCCTGTCAGGTATTCTCTGATCCATTGCAGTGCCTTTCCTGTTATGTGTGCCTGGTCCTCTAGCTTTTGCAGTAACCTCTTGTGAGGAACTGTGTCGAAGGCCTTCTTGCAGTCCAAAAATACGCAGTCGATCCACCCCTCTCTCTCTTGTCTTACTTCTGTCACCTTGTCATAAAACTCTAGTAGGTTTGTGACACAGGATTTTCCTTCCCTGAAACCGTGCTGGTTGTCAATTATACACTTGTTTCTTTCCAGGTGCCCCACCACTCTCCTCCTGATGATCTTCTCCATGACCTTGCATACTATACACGTTAGTGATACAGGTCTGTAGTTTAGTGCCTCATGTCTGTCTCCCTTTTTAAAAATTGGGACTACATTTGCCATTTTCCATACCTCAGGGAGTTGCCCAGTTTCAAATGATGTGTTGAAGATCTTTGTTAATGGCTCACACAATATCTCTGCTCCCTCTTTAAGGACCCATGGAGAGATGTTGTCTGGTCCCACCGCCTTCGAGGTGTCAAGTTCGCATAGCAGCTTCTTCACCTCCTCCTTGGTTATATGTACCTCATCTAGCACTTGCTGGTGTGCCCCCCTGTTCTGATTTCTTGGAGTCCTACTGGTTTCCACTGTAAATACCTCTTTAAAATCTTGTGTTGAGCTCCTGACATACCTCTCGGTCGTTTCTTGTGAATTCCCCATCACCCTTCCTCAGTCTGATTACCTGGTCCTTGACTGTTGTTTTCCTCCTGATGTGGCTGTACAACAGCTTCGGGTCAGTCTTTACTTTTGATGCTATGTCATTTTCATATTGTCTCTGAGCCTCCCTTCTTATCTGTGCATATTCGTTTCTGGCTCTTCGCCTGATTTCTTTTTTTCCTGAGTTCTCTGTCTTCTGTACCTTTTCCATTCTCTAGTACACCTAGTTTTTGCCTCCCTACACCTTTGGGTGAACAAAGGACTCGTTCTGTTCTTCCCATTATTTCTGTTTCCCTTGGGAACAAACCTCTCCTCTGCCTCCTTGCATTTTGTTGCTACATAGTCCATCATTTCTTGTACTGGTTTTCCTGTCAGTTTCCTCTCCCACTGAATGTCTTGAAGGAAATTCCTCATGCCTGAGTAGTTCCCCCTTTTGTAGTTTGGGTTTTCCCATCCTATTCCTGCTACTCTCTCCACTTGGAGCTCAACTATGTAATCGAAGCACAGAACCACATGATCACTAGCTCCCAGGGGCCTTTCATACATGATACCCTCGATGTCCGAACTACTCATGGTGAATACAAGGTCCAACCTTGCTGGTTCATCCTCTCCTCTCTCTCTGGTAGTGTCTCTAACATGTTAATGCATGAGGTTCTCCAGTACCACATCCATCATCTTGGCTCTCCATGTTTCGGGACCCCCATGGGGCTCCAGGTTTTCCCAGTCAATCTCCTTGTGATTGAAATCACCCATAACTAGTAACTTTGCTCCCCCCATGTGTGCTCTCCTGGCCACCTCGGTTAGTGTGTCGATCATTGCTCTGTTGCTCTCATCGTATTCTTCTCTTGGCCTCCTGCAGTTCTGTGGTGGGTTGTACATTACTGCAATTATCACCTTATGTCCCTCAGACTGGATTGTTCTTACTAAGTAGTCCCTTTCGCCCATGCCATCCATTCCTTCCATTTTCTCAAAACCCCACTGGTTTTTAATGAGCAGTGCAACTCCTCCTCCCCCTCTCCTCCCTCTGTCTTTCCTGAGGATTTGATATCCGGATGGAAAGATTGAATCTGTTATTATTCTGGTGAGTTTTGTTTCTGTGAGTGCTATTATGTCTGGGGATGTCTCTTTGATTCTTTCGTGCCACTCCTCATACTTGTTTGTTATTCCATCTGCATTTGTATACCACACCTTCAACTTCTTTTCTAAGACTGTGGTCTGGGAGGTATATTGGGGTTGGGGAAGTGGGAGACCTGGTAAGGAACTATGGGTTGTTGCTGTGGGGGTGGAGTTTGTAATGTAGTGGGTGGGGGCATTGGATGTGGCATGGGTGTTTTGATTTAGAGTGTTTGGTTGCACTGGGGTTGACCTGGTTGGGAGGCTTCTATAGGAAGTTGTGAGGGAGGCTGTATTTGATCTTCTTCCTGGGTCTGGGATCTCCTGTCTGTCTTCTCCATCCCCTCTCTTTCCTCCTTTCGCCTTTGTACCATCTCTCCCAGTTTCTTCCTTTCTTCTTGTGTTCTGTCGCGCGCGCGCGTGTGTGTGTGTGTGTGTGTGTGTGTGTGTGTTTGTGTGTGTGTGTGTGTGTGTGTTTGTGTGTGTGTGTGTGTGTGTGTGTGTGTGTGTGTGTGTGTATCTCACTATTATGTTTTTGCTATAAGTGTTCATAAGATTTCTTTTAACTGTGAAATATATTTTGTACGATGTGTTAATGAATTACGTCGCTTTGTATTACAATGTATTAAAGTACAATGAATAACATGAGATAATAATGCAGTATGTTTGCCAGGTGAACAATGTTCATCCCAAGGACCCGTACATGACTATAAAAACATAGCATAAACAAATGCCACTGAAAGTATTCCCTATGTGACTCCATAATAATTAGGTAATTAGGTACCAAAATAATAATCTGCCTATTATAATTTCTTCATTTGCCTTTTTTCATATAATGTAAATAAGTTTGCTCCTTTTTACTCACAAATGAAATTCCAAGAAAATATTGTTAATTAAGTTAGAATTTCTGCATTAACAGCAACACTAACTTGAAAATGTTGTTAACTAAGTTAGAATCTCTGCATAAACAACAACATTAACTTGAAAATATAGTTGGGAAGTTATTGTTACCTGACACAGAGTTAAATTTTGTTATCTTTTTATCTAATAATATGAATTTGCAGAAGTAAATTAGAATAATTTTTGGCTGAGCTTGGTGTGACTGTAATATATAATATTATAATATATTTTTGTAGCATTTAATATAAAAGGTAAGAGCTGTTATCTGAGGTCATAATAAAGTGCACTTCACTGTCACTGTACTGTATATATGTGCTGTAGTAATTTTTGTTCAGCACACGAGCAGTCTTCAACCAAGACTGGCAGAGTCAGAAAACGAAAAGACATTGACAGTCTTTCACTGACCAGATGCCTTACCAACTGTCAGCAGACTTTACACTTCAAGTGATTCTCTGAACTGCGACATCCTTGTCTCTCTAAGAGAGGGGCGATGATGTTGCAGTGAGCGAGGCTCACTGAGTGTCGGGTGAGCGTGGCTCACTGAGTGTCGGGTGAGCGAGGCTCACTGAGTGTCGGGTGAGCGAGGCTCACTGAGTGTCGGGTGAGCGAGGCTCACTGAGTGTCGGGTGAGCGAGGCTCACTGAGTGTCGGGTGAGCGTGGCTCACTGAGTGTCGGGTGAGCGAGGCTCACTGAGTGTCGGGTGAGCGTGGCTCACTGAGTGTCGGTCATATTCACATCTGACGTCAAATGCAGCTGCTTCATCTATAATCTCTTGTATATACGATGTGTACGCTTGCCTGTGCTTGACACGTGAGGAAGTCATCATCTCCCATCAAGGGTGACAGTCAGATCACGTCAATACTATTACTGGTTCCAATGTTGTATTCATCTGTACTCAACTGTCGGTGAAAAGATACCGAAGTGTAGATATGAGAGAAATGTGCGTTGAGGAGAGTTTGGAGGAGGTGCAACTGGCGACATTGATAAAGATTGAAACAAGGTACGACATGATTACTTCATTCAAAATCCTAAGAGGAATTGATAAGGTAAATTGAAACGGACTGTTTGAACAGGGAGAGGCAGGATAAAGGGGTAACATGTGGAAAGTGAAGCCACAGTTGAGTTATAGTGATGTAAGAAAGTATTTTTTAGTTTCAGGCTGGTTGAAAAGTGGAATGACTTAGATGAGGCAGTGGTGAAGACAAACCCAGTACACAGCTTCAAGAATAGATATAATAATGCCTAAGAGACCAGAAACTACTGATAGCGATCAAAGTAGCCTATGAGACGGTGACAGGAGCTGAATTTCAAGCGATACAAAAACCCACTTGTGACTATAAATCGGACTACACACTTGAACACGGACACAGACAGGAAGACAGACAGACAGGAAGATACATACAGACACAAACACACAAAGACACACACACAGACACACACACAGACACACACACAGACACACACACACACAGACGCACACACACACACACACACACACACACACACACACACACACACACACACACACACACACACA
>NC_069421.1:37788307-37808307 GCF_026875155.1 Cherax quadricarinatus | reverse complement strand
ATGAACAAAGATCACTTACTACTCTCGGGTGACTTCAATATAAATCTCCTGCAAGACCAGGACCCACACGTTACTGATTCACAAACACAATGAGTAACTGTATGTTACTACCAACAGTAACAAAACCTACAAGAGTTACAGAGACTAGTGTTTCCCTACTTGACCACATCTGGACCAACACCATATCCCCTTTAAAATCAGGCATAATTACAGATAATACCACAGACCACTACCCTACTTTCCTCATAACAACTCTTGGTAAAACTACCCAAGACACTACTAAAGTCACCTTCAGACTTCACAATGAGGCAGCCATTAATAACTTCACAACAGCAATAGCAAACATTGATTGGCACACTGAGCTAGAAACCTATACAGATATTGACGAATGTATTAATAATTTTCTAAAAAAACCCAATACCTCTATAACAAGCACTGCCCTAAAAAAACTAAACAGATGACAGCAAGAGACTGAACAGTCCCTGGCTAACACCCAGCATTCTCAAATCCATAAATACAAAACACCAATATGAAAACAGTACAGAATGGGTCACATAACCAGAGACCAAACAAAAACGTTACTCGTCAATCCTAACCAGCCTGATAAGAAGGGCAAAAAATTGTATTATGAGAACAGATTATCCAACTTACGAGGTGATATAAAAAAGACCTGGAAACCCTATCAGAAATTCTGGGAACAAAAAAGATATCACGAAATAGCGAAATAAAATTAGCAAAAACAGATAAACCCCCAACTCCCACCAACAGAAACAGCAAACAGACTCAATGATTTCTTCTCCACTATAGGACAAAACCTTGCCAATAAAATCCCAAGCTCAGATACCCACCAAATGACTACCTCACCGGCAACTACCCGAACACACTGTTCCTAGCTCCGACTAACCCATACGAAGTCTCCCTTATTATCAACGCACTAAAAAACAAGGCAGGAGATTTAAATACCTTACCACCCCTTATATACAAAAAAGTGTCACAAGTGCTATCACCAATCATTGCAACACTCTTTAACAAATCCATTGAATCCTCCACCTTCCCTACAGTACTCAAAATAGCAAGCGTCACCCCGATCCACAAAGGAGGAGACCAAACAGAGTTGAATAACTATAGGCCAATATCCAAACTTACACCCTCTCTCAAAAATCTTCGAAAAATTAATTCATAAACGAATCTACTCCTACCTTATCTCCCAAAACATACTCAACCCCTGCCAATTTGGATTCAGGCCTAATAAAAATACTAATGATGCTATTATACACATGCTAGAACATATATACACTGCAATAGAGAAAAAAGAAGTCCCACTGGGGATCTTCATTGACTTACGTAAAGCTTTTGATACAGTTGACCATGACTTGCTCCACGTAAATTGTCACACTATGGTATAAGAGGGCACTCCCTCAACTACCTCAAGTCTTACCTCAGCAACAGAAGCCAATATGTGTACGCAAATGGGGCAAACTCTTCTGCACAACCAATTACAGTTGGTGTCCCACAGGGAAGTGTCCTTGGCCCTCTTCTCTTTCTCCTCTATACATAAATGACCTTCCAAATGCTTCGCAATTTTCTCAAACCCACACTATTTGCAGATGACACTACATACGTCTTCTCTCACCCGAGCCCAGTCACACTAGCCAATACTGTAAATACCGAATTACAGAAAATATCTACCTGGATGAGGACTAACAAACTTACACTAAACATTGACAAAACCTACTTCATTCAGTTTGGTAACAGAGCTACAGATGTCCCTCTTAACATAATGATAAATGGATCACCCATCACAAAACTAACAGAGGGAAATTCTTAGGAATCCACCTTGATAATAGACTCAATTTCATACACATATACATCAAATTTCTAAGAAAATTTCCAAGACTGTAGGCATACTATCGAAGATACGGTACTATGTTCCACAGTCAGCCCTCCTGGCCCTATATCACTCTCTTATTTACCCCTATCTCACCTATGGAATTTGTGCATGGGGCTCAACAACAATTAACCATCTCAGACCACTAATTACCCACAAAAGGCTGCAGTTAGAATGATAACAAATTCTCACTACAGGCAGCACACTCCACCAATATTCAATACACTAAACCTACTCACCATACAAAACATCCATACTTATTACTGCACCTATTACATACATAGAACACTTAACTCTGATATTAACCCTCCCCTCAAACATCTCCTTGCCAAACCCCAACAGAACACATGACCATAACACAAGGCACAGATCACTCTTTGATGTTCCTCGTGTCCATCTCACACTATGCAAAAACTCAATGCACATAAAAGGCCCTAAAATCTGGAATTCATTACCTGTAAATATAAAAGAAACACAACCTGTTTATAAATTCAAGTCTCTTCTCAAAGATTACTTACTCACCCAAAACCAAATAAAAACTGAATAACTGAACATTATAAAAATTTTATATCTAAATGTTTCTCACAATTATATCACATAAATGTTAAACCTAAAACCCAATCTAACTTTATTATTTTTTAAATACACTACCTAACAGAATCACTACCTAACTGAATGCAACCATATGACCTGTTTTTGTAATACTCACTTGTGCTTTATAGTTATCTGTTTACATTAATGTTTTATCACTGATTTCATCATTGCTTAGTAGCAGCGCTGTATAGTCCTTGTGGCTTAGCGCTTCTTTTTGATTATAATAATAATAATAATCATTGCTTAGTTAATCTTAAGTTAATCTTAAGCCAGCCCGTAATGCTATGCAAGTATAAGTGGCTTGGCATACTGCTCTTATCTGTATTTTTTTTGTACCTCTGTATGTGTGCACAAATTGGAAATAAATAAATAAATAAATTAGTGGGTAGTGAAGAAGCGGGGCTAGAAGCTGTGACTCGACCCTTGCAATCACAACTAGGTGAGTACAACTTAGTTAACACACACACACACACACACACACACACACACACACACACACACACACACACACACCCCACAACATACGCACCCCACACACACACACAAACACAACACACAAAAACACACAACACACACACACACACACACACACACACACACACACACACACACACACACACACACAGCGCACACACACGCACACAACACAAACACAAAACACACACACACACAACCACACACACCCCACACACCCCACACACCGCGGGGGTCCGTGGGTGCAGACGTGGGCACACAAGGCTCCGAGAATCCTAGTGTTTTTAAGGGTGCAGTGACTGCTAACAGTAATCAGTGGTAGTGACATCGTCAGAGAGCAATAATACGAGTGATAACTAAAGTTATTAGTTAGAAAAAGTCGTGAGAAAGCTGAAATTATCCATTATCCAAAATTATCCAAACTTTTTTGGTTACTAGGCAGCGATAGGCCTAAAAGCAGTGACGTCACGACAAGTTGTGTGCCATTATACATATAAAGTGAAGTGTATATAATGTGAAGTGTATATAATGTGAAGTGTATACTATCATAAGTGAAAAGTGAAGTCGCGTGATGAACGAGGGATGTATGAGCACATGTGGTTATAATCATCACGGATAAAGGATGCCCAAAAAAAATGGGGAAATTTAGGCTACGTACGACGACTACGTCATCAACATCTGGCAATTTGGGCACGACCGTTGCCAGCGCAAGTATCACCTATATTGTGGTTTGCATGTCGCAGGCTTGGCTTGGCTTGGCCTTGCATCACTGTTAGATACTGGTCACCCACTCCTGCAAGCTATATTACAGATTATTGTAGTAAGAACATTAGGAAGCTAGGAAGTCTCTCTAACGTGAACAAGGAATAGGATAATAACAGCAATAATTGATACTTAAATCCAGAAAGGACAATAAGCGAAGAGTGTAGCATTTCTAGGAAAGACAGAACAGAGAGGTATAACGGACTACCCCCCCCCTAACCATCCCTCCTCACACACACACACAAGGGCAGACACTTATTGAAGCTTTAGACCCTAGTAGCAATTATCGCTTTTTATAACCAGAATTACTGGTATGTATTTAAAAGTATCTCCTGTATACTCCCCCATACACACATAACACCACACATACACACACATACACACACACACACACACACACATACACACACACACACATAACACACACACACACACACACACCACACACACACACACACACACACACACACAATAACACACACACACACATATACACATACACACATATATACACACATATATGTCACAAACCTTCTGGAGTTTTATGATAAAATAACAGAAGTAAGACACGAGAGAGAGGGGTGGGTTGATTGCATCTTCTTGGACTGCAAGAAGGCCTTTGACACAGTTCCTCACAAGAGATTAGTGCAGAAGCTAGAGCATCGGCGCATATAACAGGAAGGGCACTGCAATGGATCAGAGAATACTGACAGGGAGGCAACAACGAGTCATGGTACGTAATGATGTATCACAGTGGGCACCTGTGACGAGCGGGGTCCCACAGGGGTCGGTCCTAGGACCAGTGCTATTTTTGGTATATGGGGAACGACATGATGGAAGGGTTAGACTCAGGAAGTGTCCCTGTTTGCAGATGATGTGAAGTTAATGAGGAGAATTAAATCTGATGAGGACCAGGCAGGACTTCAAAGAGACCTGGACAGACTGGACACCTGGTCCAGCAAATGGCTTCTCGAATTTAATCCTGCCAAATGCAAAGTCATGAAGATAGGGGAAGGGCACAGAAGACCACAGACAGAGTATAGGCTAGGTGGCCAAAGACTGCAAACCTCACTCAAGGAGAAAGATCTTGGGGTGGGTATAACACCGAGCATGTCTCCGGAAGCACACATCAATCAGATAACTGCTGCAGCATATGGGCGCCTGGCAAACCTGAGAACAGCATTCCGATACCTTAGTAAGGAATCATTCAAGACACTGTACACCGAGTATGTCAGGCCTGTTTGGAACCCGCACTTGATAAAGCACGTCAAGAAACTAGAGAAAGTACAAAGGTTTGCGACAAGGTTAGTTCCAGAGCTAAGGGGAATGTCCTATGAAGAAAGATAAAGGGAAATCGGCCTGACGACACTGGAGGACAGGAGGGTCAGGGGAGACATGATAACGACATATAAAATACTGCGTGGAATAGACAAGGTGGACAAAGACAGGATGTTCCAGGGAGGGGACACAGAAACAAGAGGCCACAATTGGAAGTTGAAGACACAAATGAGTCAGAGAGATAGTAGGAAGTTATTTCTTCAGTCATAGAGTTGTAAGGCGGGTGGAATACCCTAGAAAATGACGTAGTGGAGGCAGGAACCATACAGAGTTTTAAGACGAGGTTTGATAAAGCTCATGGAGCGGGGAGAGAGAGGGCCCAGTAGCAACCGGTGAAGAGGAGGGGCCAGGAGCTAAGACTCGACCCCTGCAACCCCCAAATTAGGTGAGTACACACTACACAAACACACACACCCCACACACACACACAAAACACACACACACACACACACACACACACACACCACACACACACATACACACACACATACACACACCACACACACACAAAACACACACACACACACACACACACACACACACACACACTGTAAGTACGTGCCGGTCAAGCCCCAGGAGGTTGGGGGTCAGGTCACAGAAGTTGTAGGCAGCAAAGGACCACTGAGACTACATTACAACGCACAAGCCACCTACCTTTCAGTACATAATAACCCACACTTTAATTCCACACAAAATTACACACACACACACACACACACACACACCACACAAAAATATCCAGACTCACACATACACCCCCCCCCCTCACCACCGACATCTCACTTTTTCCCCCTGATCCCTCCCCTCCCTCGTTCACCCTCCCCTTCCCCGATCACTCCCCTCCCCACCCCTCCCCACTCCTCTCCCACTTTAGCCACAGTTCCTCCACTACCTTCCCCCCACACTTGACACACACACTACTAACCTAACATACAGGACTATAGGTTTCCCACTCTGGGGAAAATCAGGATAAACAAAAATGGGTTGCCAGAGAGCAACAAGAAACCAAGGGACAGGAGGAGGAAACTGCAAAGGAAGATTGGGCAGCAGGCTCATAAAAAGAGTTTCATGAATGGGAAAAGAAACTAGAAGAAATTAGCATGAGAATGGAAGAGAGGATAGATATGGAAAGCAGGAAGTGGGAGGTGCATGTCAAAGGCAGAGGCTAGGATACAGAGTTTAGAAGAGGAACTGAAAAATCTGAAACACCCATAAAAAAACTAAAGAACATTTTGGGATTGACAACAGAGACTGCTACCTCAGCCACAAATAAGGGGACTGTAGGGAAAGAAGGGGCACAACTGCATGGGGAAGCTCTATCAGAGGAGACTGTAGTAAATGAAAGAGCTAAGCTTTATGTGGAGGCCCTAACAGACAACAACAGAGCCCAAGGAAAGCCGAGAAGGGAAAATGACAGGCCACTGAGCCCAAGTACATTAGCCAGTGAAACTGAAGAAAGGAAAGCTGCAGTGCAGGAAACCAAATTAAATGAGGGGATACACAGAGGTACGCAGTGGGAGAACGAAATTGTGAGGTCAGTCTTTGTGTATGGGCTCCAGGAAGTTGAACGGGAAACATATGAAGCAAGAAAATAAGGAAAAAAAAGTAATTGAAAGCATCATGAAAGCAATAGAAGACGACATGACCCAGCTGGAAAATTTTCGGAGAATAGGGGGGTTTGTAAAAAAAAAAGAACCCGGCCAGTGAAAGTGACCTTCAAGGCAGAAACGACTCGGACCAGGATCCTGCAGGAGAAAGCACGATTAAGGGACATGCCGGCATACAGGAAGGTGTATCTCGACCACGACAGAACACAAGAAGAAAGGCAGAAACTGAGAGAGATGGTACAAAGGCGAAAGGAGGAAAGAGAGGGGATGGAGAAGACAGACAGGAGATCCCAGACCCAGGAAGATCAAATACAGCCTCCCTCACAACTTCCTATAGAAGCCTCCAAAACCCGGTCAACCCCCGTGCAACCAAACACTCTAAACCAAAACACCCATGCCACATCCAGTGCCCCACCCACTACATTACAAACTCCACCCCCCAGCAACAACCCTTTGTTCCTTACCAGGTCTCCCACTTTCCCCACCCCCAAAATTACCTCCCAGACCACGTCTTAGAAAAGAAGTTGAAGGTGTGGTATACAAAAGCAGATGGAATAGCAAAAAAAGTATGAGGGGTGGCACGAAGAATCAAAGAGACATCCCCAGACATAATAGCACTCACAGAAACAAAACTCACCAGAATAATAACAAATTCAATCTTTTCCATCCGGATACCAAATCCCCAGGAAAGACAGGGGAGGAGAGGGGGAGGAGGGTTGCACTGCTCATTAAAAACCAGTGGGATTTTGAGAAAATGGAAGGAAAAGGATGGCACGGGAGAAAGGGACTACTAGTAGAAAATCCAGTCTGAGGGACATAAGGTGATAATTGCAGTAATGTACAACCCACCACAGAACTGCAGGAGGCCAAGAGAAGAATACGATGAGAGCAACAGAGCAATGATCGACACACTAGCCCAGGTGGCCAGGAGAGCACACATGGGGGGAGCCCAAAATTACTAGTTTTGGGTGATTTCAATCACAAGGAGATTGACTGGGAAAACCTGGAGCCCATGGGGGTCCCGAAACATGGAGAGCCAAGATGATGGATGTGGTACTGGGAAAACCTCATGCATCAACATGCTAGAGACACTACCAGAGAGAGAGGAGAGGATGAACCAGCAAGGCTGGACTTGTATTCACCATGGTTGTTGGACATCGAGGGTATCATGTATGAAAGGCCCCTGGGAGCTAGTGATCATGTGGTTCTGTGCTTCGACTACATAGTTGAGCTTCAAGTGGAGAGAGTAGCAGGAATAGGCTGGGAAAAACCAAACTACAAAAGGGGGGAACTACTCAGGCATGAGGACCCTTTCCCTTTAAGACATTGAGTGGGAGAGGGAAAATGACAGGAAAACCCGTACAAAAAAATGATGGATATGTAGCAAACAAAATGCAAGGAGGCAGAGGAGAGGTTTGTTCCAAGGGAAACAGGGAAAAAATGGGAAGAACAGAACGGGGTCCTTTGTTCACCCAAAGGTGTAGGGAGGCAAAAAACTAGGTGTACTAGAGAATGGAAAAGGTACAGAAGACAGAGAACTCAGGAAAATAAAGGGGAAATCAGCCGAAGAGCCCGAAACGAATATGCACAGATAAGAAGGGAGGCTCAGAGACAATATGAAAATGACATAGCATCAAAAGTAAAGACTGACCCGAAGCTGTTGTACAGCCACATCAGGAGGAAAACAAAGAGTCAAGGACAGGTAATCAGACTGAGGAAGGGTGATGGGGAATTCACAAGAAACGACCAAGAGGTATGTCAGGAGCTCAACACAAGATTTAAAGAGGTATTTACAGTGGAAACCAGTAGGACTCCAAGAAATCAGAACAGGGGGGCACACCAGCAAGTGCTGGATGAGGTACATATAACCAAGGAGGAGGTGAGAAGCTGCTATGCGAACTTGACACCTCAAAGGCGGGTGGGATCAGACAACATCTCTCCATGGGTCCTTAAAGAGGGAGCAGAGATATTGTGTGAGCCATTAACAAAGATCTTCAACACATCATTTGAAACTGGGAAATTCCCTGAGGTATGGAAAATGGCAAATGTAGTCCCAATTTTTAAAAAGGGAGACAGACATGAGGCACTAAACTACAGACCTGTATCACTAACGTGTATAGTATGCAAGGTCATGGAGAAGATCATCAGGAGGAGAGTGGTGGGGCACCTGGAAAGAAACAAGTGTATAATTGACAACCAGCACGGTTTCAGGGAAGGAAAATCCTGTGTCACAAACCTACTAGAGTTTTATGACAAGGTGACAGAAGTAAGACAAGAGAGAGAGGGGTGGATCGACTGCATATTTTTGGACTGCAAGAAGGCCTTCGACAGAGTTCCTCACAAAAGGTTACTGCAAAAGCTAGAGGATCAGGCACACATAACAGGAAAGGCACTGCAATGGATCAGAGTATACCTGACAGGGAGGCAACAACGAGTAATGGTACGCGACGAGGTGTCAGAGTGGGCGCCTGTGACAAGCGGGGTTCCACAGGGGTCAGTCCTAGGACCTGTGCTGTTCTTGGTATATGTGAACGACATAACGGAAGGGATAGACTCAGAAGTGTCCTTGTTTGCAGATGATGCGAAGTTAATGAGAAGAATCAAATCGGATGAGGATCAGGCAGGACTACAAAGAGACCTGGACAGGCTACAAGCCTGGTCCAGCAACTGGCTCCTTGAATTTAACCCTGCCAAATGCAAAGTCATGAAGATTGGGGAAGGGCAAAGAAGACCTCAGACACAGTATAGTTTAGATGGCCAAAGACTGCAAACCTCACTCAAGGAAAAAGATCTGGGGTGAGTATAACACCGAGCATATCTCCTGAGGCGCACATCAATCAGATAACTGCTGCAGCATACGGGCGCCTGGCAAACCTACGGATAGCGTTCCGATACCTCAGTAAGGATTCGTTTAAGACTCTGTATACCATTTACGTCAGGCCCATACTGGAGTATGCAGCACCAGTTTGGAATCCACACCTAGTCAAGCACGTCAAGAAATTAGAGAAAGTGCAAAGGTTTGCAACAAGACTAGTCCCAGAGCTACGGGGATTGTCCTACGAAGAAAGGTTGAGGGAAATCGGCCTGACGACACTGGAGGACAGGAGGGTCAGGGGAGACATGATAACGACATATAAAATACTGCGCGGAATAGTCAAGGTGGACAAAGACGGGATGTTCCAGAGAGGGGACACAGAAACAAGAGGTCACAATTGGAAGTTGAAGACTCAGATGAATCAAAGGGATGTTAGGAAGTATTTCTTCAGTCATAGAGTAGTCAGGCCGTGGAATAGCCTAGAAAGTGACGTAGTGGAGGCGGGAACCATACATAGTTTTAAGGCGAGGTATGATAGAGCTCATGGGGCAGGGAGAGAGAGGACCTAGTAGCAATCAGCGAAGAGGATGGGCCAGGAGCTGTGACTCGACCCCTGCAACCACAAATAGGTGAGTACAAATAGGTGAGTACACACACACACACACACACACACACACACACACACACACACTAACATGGCGAGTTACGAGAAGTTAAGCTAGTCTTATAACCTTGTTGACGGGGTGCTAGCTAGCACCTGCTAGTATGTCTCACTCATAGTGTGATCTTGTGAATGTGCAAGATCACACTCTGTGACTCAAAGATCACACTATGGGTGAGACCACAAGATCACATTATGAGTGAGACCTCAAGGTCACACTATGAATGAGACTCCTAGGGCACACTATGAGCGGCACCAAAAGGTCACACTATGAGACCACAAGGTCACATTATGAGTGAAACCACAAGGACACTCTATGAGTGAGATCCCAAGGTCACACTACGAGGGCCCAAAGGTCACACCATGAGTGAGACAACAAGGTCACACCATGAGTAAAACCACAAGGTCACACTACGAGTGAGACCCAAGGTCACACTACGAGTGAGACCCAAGGTCACACTATGAGTGAGACCCCAAGGTCACACTATAAGTGAGACAACAAGGTCACACTATGAGGGAGACAACAAGGTCACACTATGAGGGAGACAGCAAGGTTACACTATGAGAGACAAAAAGGTCATTATGAGTGTGTTAACAAGGTCACACTATGAGTGAAGCCCCAAGGTCACACTATGAGGGAGACAACAAGAACATTATAAGTGAGACCCCAAGGCCACACTATGAGTAAGACCCCAAGGTCACACTATGAGTGAGACCCCCAAGGTCACAATGTATATACACTGATAGATAGACGTCCCTCAGTGTATATACACTGAGAGATAAACGACTCGTATATACAGAGTGCAGCAGACGGTGTCTTCACGTGTCGTCTTAAGATCATTGTCTGAACTTACCACACCTCAAACAAACTGTTATCGTAAATTAAATTAACATGTTGCTGTTATAGTACATTGATTTTTAACACCACACACTTATAATTGAGCTATGTGCAGGAAGAGGTTTGGTAATAAGTAATACATATTTTATGAAAAAGAGGATAAATAAATATACAAGGTATGATATAGCACGTAATGAAAGTAGTTTGTTAGATTATGTATTGGTGGATAAAAGGTTGATGGGTAGGCTCCAGGATGTACATGTTTATAGAGGGGCAACTGATATATCGGATCATTATTTAGTCGTAGCTACAGTTAGAGTAAGAGGTAGATGGGACAAGAGGAAAATGGCAACAACAAATAAGAGGGAGGTGAAAGTGTATAAAATAAGGCAGGAGAAAGTTCGGGTGAGATATAAGCGACTATTGACAGTAAGATGGGCTGGTACATGTATGAGTAGTGGGGGGAAGGGTTGAAGAGGGTTGGAATAGTTTTAAAAATGCAGTATTAGAATGTGGGGCAGAAGTTTGTGGTTATAGGAGGGTGGGTGCAGGAGGAATGAGGAGTGATTGGTGGAATGATGAAGTAGAGGGTGTGATAAAAGAGAAAAAGTTAGCTTATGAGAGGTTTTTACAAAGCAGAAGTGTTATAAGAAGAGTCGAGTATATGGAGAGTAAAAGAAAGGTGAAGAGAATGGTGAAAGAGTGCAAAAGGAGAGCAGATGACAGAGTGGGAGAGGCACTGTCAAGAATTTTTTATGAAAATGAGAATATTTTTTGGAGTGAGTTAAACAAGTTAAGAAAGCCTAGGGAACGAATGGATTTGTCAGTTAAAAACAGAGTAGGAGAGTTAGTAGATGGGGAGATGGAGGTATTGTGTAGATGGCGAAAATATTTTGAGGAACTTTTAAATGTCGACGAAGAAAGGGAGGCGGTAATCTCATGCACTGGCCAGGGAGGTATACCATCTTTTAGGAGTGAAGAAGAGCAGGATGAGAGTGTGGGGGAGGTGCGTGAGGCATTACGTAGAATGAAAGGGGGTAAAGCAGCTGGAACTGACGGGATCATGACAGAAATGTTAAAAACAGGGGGATATAGTGCTGGAGTGGTTGGTATTTTTGTTTAATAAATGTATGAAAGAGGGGAAGGTACCTAGGGATTGGCGGAGAGCATGTATAGTCCCTTTATATAAAGGGAAGGGGAACAAAAGAGACTGTAAAAATTATAGAGGAATAAGTTTACTGAGTATAACAGGAAAAGTGTACGGTAGGGTTATAATTGAAAGAATTGAAGGTAAGACAGAATGTAGGATTGCGGATGAGCAAGGAGGTTTTAGAGTGGGTAGGGGATGTTTAGATCAAGTGTTTACATTGAAGCATATATGTGGACAGTATTTAGACAAAGGTAGGGAAGTTTTTATTGTATTTATGGATTTAGAAAAGGCATATGATAGAGTGGATAGGGGAGCAATGTGGCAGATGTTGTAAGTATATGGAATAGGTAGTAAGTTACTAAATGCTGTAAAGAGTTTTTATGAGGATAGTGAGGCTCAGGTTAGGGTGTGTAGAAGAGAGGGATACTACTTCCCGGTAAAAGTAGGTCTTAGACAGGGATGTGTAATGACACTATGGTTGTTAATATATTTATAGATGGGGTTGTAAAAGAAGTAAATGCTAGGGTGTTCGGGAGAGGGGTGGGAATAAATTATGGGGAATCAAATACAAAATGGGAATTGACACAGTTACTTTTTGCTGATGATACTGTGCTTATGGGAGATTCTAAAGAAAAATTGCAAAGGTTAGTTGACGAGTTTGGGCGTGTGTGTAAAGGTAGAAAGTTGAAAGTGAACATAGAAAAGTGTAAGGTGATGAGGGTGTCAAATGATTTAGATAAAGAAAAATTGGATATCAAATTGGGGAGGAGGAGTATGGAAGAAGTGAATGTTTTCAGATATTTGGGAATTGACGTGTCAGCGGATAGATTTATGAAGGATGAGGTTAATCATAGAACTGATGAAGGAAAAAAGGCGAGTGGTGCGTTGAGGTATATGTGGAGACAAAAAATGTTATCTATGGAGGCAAAGAAGAGAATGTATGAAAGTATAGTGGCTCCAACACTCTTATATGGGTGTGAAGCTTGGGTTGTAAATGCTGCATCGAGGAGGCGGTTGGAAGCAGTGGAGATGTCCTGTCTAAGGGCAATGTGTGGTGTAAATATTATGCAGAAAATTCGGAGTGTGGAAATTAGGAGAAGGTGTGGAGTTACTAAAAGTATTAGTCAGAGGGCTGAAGAGGGGTTGTTGAGGTGGTTTGGTCATTTAGAGAGAATGGATCAAAGTAGAATGACATGGAGAGCGTATAAAACTGTAGGGAAAGGAAGGCTGGGTAGGGGTCGTCATCGAAAAGATTGGAGGGAGGGGGTAAAGGAGGTATTGTGGGCGAGGGGCTTGGACTTCCAGCAAGCGTGCGTGAGCGTACTAGATAGGAGTGAATGGAGACGAATGGTATTTGGGACCTGACGAGCTGTTGGAGTGTGAGCAGGGTAATATTTAGTGAAGGGATTCGGGGAAACCGGTTATTTTTATATAGCCAAACTTGAGTCCTGGAAATGGGAAGTACAATGCCTGCACTCTAAAGGAGGGGTTTGGAATATTGGCAGTTTGGAGGGATATGTTGTGTATCTTTATACGTATATACTTCTAAACTGTTGTATTCTGAGCACCTCTGCAAAAACAGTGATTATGTGTGAGTGTGGTGAAAGTGTTGAATGATGATGAAATTATTTTCTTTTTTGGGATTTTCTTTCTCTTTGGGTCACCCTGCCTCGGTGGGAGACGGCCGACTTGTTTTATATATATATATATATATATATATATATAATATATATTATATATATATATATATATATATATATATATATATATATATATATATATATATATATATATATATATATATATATATATATATATATATATATATATATGTATGTCGTGCTGAATAAATAAAGCTTGCGATTTTTGCTTAAATAACAACGCACTTCTTGCCGGAGAGGGCAAGTAAAAATTTGTGTATGCCTAATTTAGAAAAAAATAATTTTGAATGTAACGAAAAAAAATATTTCATTGTGTTTATTTATTATTAAATTATTGTAAACCTATATAAAATATATTTAGCTGGATTAAGCAAAATTAAATTGGGCTTGTTATAATAAGGTTAGGTAAGTTTCCTAAGGTTCTTTTGGTACAAAATCATTAACTTTTATATTAACATAAATGAAAAATAAATGTAATTTTAAATATGTAAGAGAAAATTTTAGAAATGACTTAATTTTAAATGAATTCTTGCCAATTGACTAGTTTTATTTATTCGGCACGACATAAGATTTCGTTCGGATTTTTAACCCCGGAGGGTTAGCCACCCAGGATAACCCAAGAAAGTCAGTGCGTCATCGAGGACTGTCTAACTTATTTCCATTGGGGTCCTTAATCTTGTCCCCCAGGATGCGACCCACACCAGTCGACTAACACCCAGGTACCTATTTGCTGCTAGGTGAACAGGACAACAGGTGTAAGGAAACGTGTCGAAATGTTTCCACCCGCCGGGAATCGAACCCTGGCCCTCCGTGTGTGAAGCGGGAGCTTTAGCCACCAGGCCACCGGGCCTGATCCACCATGAGGCCTGGTCACAGACCGGGCCGGGGGGGCGTTGACCCCTGGAACTCTCTCCAGGTAAACTCCAGGTATATATATATATATATATATATATATATATATATATATATATATATATATATATATATATATATATATATATATATATATATATATATACATATGTATATATATATATATATAAATATATATATATATATATATATATATATATATATATACATATGTATATATATATATATATATATATATATATATATATATATATATATATATATATATATATTATATATATATATATATATATATATATATATATATATAATATATATATATATATATATATATATACCTGGAGTTTACCTGGAGAGAGTTCCAGGGGTCAACGCCCCCCCGGCCCGGTCTGTGACCAGGCCTCATGGTGGATCAGAGCCTGATCAACCAGGCTGCTACTGCTGGCTGCACGCAATCCAACGTACGAGCCACAGCCCGGCTGGTCAGGTACCGACTTTAGGTGCCAGGGGTCTGTTGGTAATCCCCCTTATGTATGCTGGGAGGCAATTGAACAGTCTTGGGCCCCTGACACTTATTGTGTTGTCTCTTAACGTGCTAGTGACACCCCTGCTTTTCATTGGGGGGATGTTGCATCGTCTGCCAAGTCTTTTGCTTTCGTAGTGAGTGGTTTTCTTGTGCAAGTTCGGTACTAGTCCCTCTAGGATTTTCCAGGTGTATATAATCATGTATCTCTCCCGCCTGCGTTCCAGGGAGTACAGGCTCAGGAACGTGAAGCGCTCCCAGTAATTGAGGTGTTTTATCTCCGTTATGCGCGCCGTGAAGGTTCTCTGTACATTTTCTAGGTCAGCAATTTCACCTGCCTTGCAAGGTGCTGTTAGTGTGCAGCAATATTCCAGCCTAGATAGAACAAACAACCTTAAGAGTGTCATCATGGTCTTGGCATCCCTAGTTTTGAAGGTTCTCATTATCCATCCTGTCATTTTTCTAGCAGATGCGATTGATACAATGTTATAGTCTTTGAAGGTGAGATTCTCCGACATTTTGTAATAAAGTTGGTAGAATTACCGACAATATGTAAAGTAAAAGGACACAAGTGCAACCAATGTAACATTTTATTGTGGCAACGTTTCGCTCTCCAGGAGCTTTGTCAAGCCGTTACAAACAGTACATGGACACAGAGAGTATATATAGGCTCAGAGTGAGGTGTAGTACTAGTGGTAGTAGTAGTAGTAGTGATATAAATTGTAGCAGTAGTAATACAATATGGTAGAACAATTAACTGGCACATGAGTAACAGGATATAAAAGCTAATACTTGGGTAACATAAAAATAGGTTAGACAAATATTTCTATTGGAGGCTGGATAGAGGCAGCCTGTTTCAATGTTCATTCTCTGTAATGTACTTTGTGTAGTATAACAGGAGAGACTATGTGATGGCAGGGTTTACTGTTTTCAGGAGGATTCTTGCTAAGACTTCAGAGATGGTGAAGCTGCCTTTGTTTTGTTGAATTGTATTCGAAACAGCGATTAGTGCTGATTCTAGGCACTTGCGTCTGCGGAAATTAGTTTCTTTGATCACTAATTGGGCGTCTCTGAATTTCATGAGATGACTGGTGGAATTTCGGTGTTGTACACAGAGTGGTTCAGGTTATCGTTCCTACATGCGTAAATGTGTTCATTGAGGCGGGTGTCGAGGTTTCTTGCTGTTTCACCTACATAAATCTTGTCGCAGCTTCCACAGGGTATAGTGTAAACCCCTGCATTGACTGGTTCGTGGTGCTTTGATTTTGTCCTGGTTAAATCCTGTATTGAAGTGCTGGAAGCGATGGCGACTCTGGTGTTAGGTTGTGAAAGTACTTTTGAGACGTTCAGTGCAACCTGGCTGTTGGGAAGAATTATAATTTTGTTAGGAGTGGTGTTGGTGCGTGGAGAATTAATGATCTGAAGAGCTCTTTTCTTGCAGTCTTTGATGAAAAAGGAAGGAAAATGTAACTCAGTGAAGGTCTGGTGAATGTAAGTACATTCCTCGTCAAGAAACTCAGGACTACAAATTCGGTATGCTCTTAGGAAAAATCCGATGATGATGCCTCTTTTGGTCTTAGTATCTTGACCGGAATAGAAGTGTGTGAGATCATTTTTATTGGTAGGTTTCCGATAAACTTGAAATCTTAGGTTGTTGTCTACTTTGTGAATGACGACGTCGAGGAAAGGTAGCTTGTCATTGGACTCTTCTTCTAGTGTAAACTGGATCGCCGGTTCAACTGCGTTGAGCCTTGCCTGTAGATTCCGTACATCAAAACGTTTGGGAGTTATTACGAGGACGTCGTCCACGTAACGTAACCAAGTGACACTTGAAGGGATATGGTGGCGAAGTGTTCGGACTCTAGGTGTTCCATGTACAAGTTGGCTAGGACGGCACTGATGGGGGACCCCATTCCCATGCCGTAGGTTTGTTTGTAGAGCTTGTTATTGAAAGAAAAAAACAGTTGAAATTAACACAGAGTTCAATCAAGCCAACAAAATCTCCGGGAGGTAGAGGAAGATTAAGGTCCTGATTGACTTTACGTCATAGAACCTCGATGGCTTTTGTGGTAGGTACTTTTGTGAAGAGCGAAGTTACGTCTCAACTGCTTAGTTTCTTGTTACGGATGGAGAGGTTTCGGATGCGGTTGAGAAGCTCGCCTGAATGTTTAAGATGAACGGGGTTGATGGTCCCCAGAAGGCAGAAAAGATGTTTGGCAAGAACTCCGGCTAGTTTGTGTGGTGCACTGCCTATACCTGACGTGATTGGTCTGAGAGGAATATTATGTTTATGGGTCTTGGGTAAACCATACATGTGTGCTTGTTTAGGGTTGCTGGGTAACAAGTACAGAAGTTTCTTCCCTTCTCCAGTGCGTTTGAGTATTTGTCTAGTTTTGTATAGAAAATCTTTGGTGAGTGTCTCCCACTGTTGAGTGCTGATGGGTTCGTATGTAGACTGATCATTAGAAAGGTCTATCATTTTGGTGTTGTAGTCACTGGTGTTGAGTATGACGACTCCACCTCCTTTGTCGGCAGTGGTGACGATAATGTTGGGGTCGTTGGCGAGGTCCTTAAAGGCAGTGATGTATCGTCTAGGAAGATTAGAAGAAGAAGGTTCACATGAAGCTGCAGTGAGAATGACCTGTATATATAAAAATGTCACATTAGTTGCATTTGTGTCCTTTTACTTTACATCCTCCGACATGATCACTCTCAAGTCTTTGAAGTTAGTTTTTCGCTCTATTGTGTGGCTGGAATTTGTTTTGTACTCTGATGAAGTTTTAATTTCCTCATGTTTACCATATCGGAGCAATTGAAATTTCTCATCGTTGAACTTCATATTGTTTTCTGCAGCCCATCGAAAGAATTGGTTGATGTCCGCCTGGAGCCTTGCAGTGTCTGCAATGGAAGACACTGTCATGCAGATTAGGGTGTCATCTGTAAAGGAAGACACGGTGCTGTGGCTGACATCCTTGTCTATGTCAGATATCAGGATGAGAAACAAGATGGGAGCGAGTACTGTGCCTTGTGGAACTGAGCTTTTCACCGTGGCCGCCTCAGACTTTACTCTGTTGACTACTACTCTTTGTGTTCTGTTTGTGAGGAAATTATAGATCCATCTACCAACTTTTCCTGTTATTCCTTTAGCACGCATTTTGTGCGCTATTGCGCCATGGTCACACTTATCAAAGGCTTTTGCAAAGTCTGTATATATTACATCTGCATTCTTTTTGTCTTCTAGTGCATCTAGGACCTTGTCGTAGTGATCCAGTAGCTGAGACAGACAGGAGCGTCCTGCTCTAACCCATGTTGCCCTGGGTTGTGTAATTGATGGGTATCTAGATGGGTGGTGATCTTGCTTCTTAGGCCCCTGTCAAAGATTTTTATGATATGGGATGTCAGTGTTATCGGTCTGTAGTTCTTTGCTATTGCTTTACTTCCCCCTTTGTGGAGTGTTAGGAGTAAATGGACACGAATGGTTTTTGGGACCTGACGAGCTATTGGAGTGTGAGCAAGGTAATATTTTATGAAGGGAATCAGGGAAACCGGTTAGCCGGATTTGAGGCCTGGAAATGGGAAGGACGATGCCTGCTCTTTAAAGGAAGAGTTTGGGACATTGGCAGTTTGGAGGGACTTCTAAACTGTTGTATCTGAGCGCCTCTGCAAAGACACTGATTATGATGATGAAAGTATTTTTTGGGGACGATTTTCTCTCTTTTTGAGTCACCCTGCCTCGGTGGGAGACGACCGACGTGTTGAATATATATATATATATATATATATATATATATATATATATATATATTATATATATATATATATATATATATATATATATATATATATATATACATACATACATATACAGTTTCAAAATATATTTCATCAGTTATCGGTGATGTTTGTCAGGTTTTTAGTGTTATGTTTCGAAATTATTGAAAAACAAAATGATAACATGCTAACCTTATCTAGATTTTTAATTTTTTATTTACCATCAATGATTTACTGATCGTTGGTCATAGAATTATTAGTGAAATGTGGTTGCTGGAATCCATAGAGTTTACAACTACATTTTTCATATATGCAAATTCGATACTTTTCCTGTATTTCTTAGTTTTTCAAATTGCAATAAGTGTTTTCTAGATATAAGGAAATGTTTATTGAACAATGGGTTTTAAATGACACAGGGAAATTAAATATTAAGCAATCTAATTTCTCTTAGATGATGTTATCACTGTTTACTGGTTGTTAAAGGCACTTGTCGATAGTGTGTGTGTACTCAACTATTTGTACTCACCTATTTGTGGTTGCAGGGGTCGAGACAGAGCTCCTGGCCCCGCCTATTTACAGATCGCTACTAAGTCGTATCTCTTCTTGCTCCATGAGCTTCTTCCAACCTCATCTTAAAACTATTTATAATTCCTGTCTCCACTACGTCACTTTCCAGACTATTCCACTTCCTGGCAACTCTATGACTGAAGAAATACTTCCTAACATCCCTCTGATTCAACTGAGTCTTCAACTTCCAATTGGGATCCCTTTTTTTGTGTCCCATCTCTGGAACATACTGTCTCTGTCTACCATGTCAATACTTCGCAGTATTTTATGTGTCGTTATCATGTCTCCCCTATCCCTCCTGTCCTCCAGTGTCATCAGGCTGAATTCCCTTAACCTTTCTTCGTAGGACATTCCCTTTAGCTCTGGGACTAGTCTTGTTTCAAACTTTTGCACTTTCTCTAATTTCTTAACGTGCTTGACCAGGTGTGGGTTCTAAACTGGTGATGCATACTCCAGTACGGGCCTGACGCACACGGTG
>NC_069421.1:37730807-37783307 GCF_026875155.1 Cherax quadricarinatus | reverse complement strand
ATGTGTGCTTGTCACTGTATGGTACACTTACAGCTAAACACGTTATATAACCATTCACAACTGACATGGTATGAAGTTTTGGTGCGTAGACACTGGTCGGGAGTCACCAATCCATCAACCCACCTGGCATAATGAACAATCCCGTGATTTTGTATAGCATTGATGTTTAAGATTGTGTACAATGGACTCTACTAAATAGCTATCGAACTTGTATAATCCATAATTTGAGTTATATACTGTATTCCTTTCATGTTTCAAGAGGGAAGATTCAATTATGTTTCTTTCCATGACAGAAATGTTTGGTACTATAATCTGGGCAGCATCCCATTCCTGTGGATGAGTACATGAACTAACGTGGTTAAAGATAGCATTCGACTCCTGCCCTGTCCTGACTGATTACTTATGTTGGCCTATTCTGGTTTTCAGAAATTTACCTGTTTGACCAATATATGAGAGAGGACACTTAGTACATGGGACCTTGTAAATCCCATCAACTTTATTGGAGGGTGTGTTTTTAATCGGCCTTTGTTTCACAGTTCCAGTGTTTTTTTATCTTTTTTAATGCCTCACGCAGGCAAACCAGATTCTCATTGTATGTTAAAACTAGTACATTTTTCCTGGCTGTCACTTCCTTAGGTTCAGTCCTGTAGAAAGTCTTTCTTGCTAACATTAGTGCCTTCTCGACAAAATCCCTAGAGTATCTCAGCTTTGTGGCTATATTGAATATCTTGCTGATTTCGTCCTCTAGGTACTCCGGACTGTAGATGCGCAAGGCTCTCAAGAACATTTTGAGGAACTCACTCCCTTGTTACCTTGGTTTCGTGGTTGGAATAGTGAATGTATGACGACACATTGGTGGACTTCCTATTAACTGTGAATTTGAATTTTCTATCGACACGATAGATTAAAACAATGTGTTATTTATTTCATGTTCAGTGGCGAGCTTAATGGAAGGTACTAAGCCAGTGAGCCTGGGTAGGAACTCATTAGTGTTGTGATCATTAGACCATAGGCAAAGAACATCATCTACGTATCTGAACCAACTAGCTTTATCTGGGAGAATGTCTTTAAGAAGTTTGGTCTCATAGAATTCCATATACAGGTTGCTGAGTAAGGGGCTTAGGGGATTTCCCATTGCCATGCCTTGGTTTTGAGCTTAGTATTTCCCTTCAAACACGAATTTACAAACAGTAACAAAAAGCTTTATCAATTCAATTACTGTTTTCATGGAATAATGCACGTGGGAAGTTTTCTAGTCCTCTTCGAGGTAGAAAAGCAAGTCAGGGACAGGGATTTTGGTTAACAAAGTTGTGACATCAAGGCTCACTAGGGTAAAGTCATGAAGGATATTTAATTTCTGGAGCCTTTCAATGATGTCAACATTATTTTTAAAACGTGCATCTGAGATCTTACCAACCATGGGAGTTAGAAGTTTAACCAGCCATTTAGATAGATTATATGCTGCTGAGCCTACTAAACTAATAATGGGACGTGCTGGGTATCCTGCCTTATGGGTCTTGATAACCACATATAGATATGGTAGAGTTGCTGACCTAGCCGACAGATATTTAATAAATTCATTCCTCTTCAATAACGTTTTAAGGTGTTGTGTTTGTTAAAATGGCTGTTGACGTGGTTAGTGGGGTTTTTAATGAGCGGTTCATACGTTCATACGTTTCGTTATCACTCAATAAATGGCTCATTTTTCTCTAAATATTCAGTTTTGTCCAAAACAACAGCCACTTTAGATTTGCCACCTCTTGAGTGATGCAAAGTCTGATCATTATTAAGCTCTTTGTAAGCTTTGGTGAATCTTAATGGGCAATTGAGTATCACTGGCTGGAGTAATGTTCCATATACCATGCCTTTGCATATATTAAATGTATCAGGTCGCCGTGTTCTCCCAACAAGCAAAACGATTATGCTAAGTCTACGTAATAAACGTCAATCGTTGAGGGCGCAAAGCTTAATCCAAACCCTAGTTCTGCCTCTTGATCACTGCTTAATTCCTTGCTAGACAAGTTCATTACAAAGTCCGGATTAGCATGTGTGGCCCAACCTCTCTGTGCTGTGAGATTATTTAACTTGCTAGTATGATTGCGTTCTGAGTTTTGTCTGACTCTTCGAAGTTCCCTATAAATATACTCAAGCAAGTAGTCATTCCAGAGAAAATTTTAGAATGGACTTAATTTTAAATGAGTTATTGCTAATTGATCAGTTTTCTCTATTCGACACTGTAACAGTAACCTTCTACCCACTGTATCACTGACCTTGTACCCACTGTAACACTGACCTTGTACCCACTGTAACAGTAACCTTCTACTCACCGTATCAGTGACCTTGTACCCACTGTAACAGTAACATTCTACCCACTGTATCACTGACCTTGTACCCACTGTAACAGTAACCTTCTACTCACCGTATCAGTGACCTTGTACCCACTGTAACAATAACCTCCTACTCACCGTATCAGTGACCTTGTACCCACTGTAACAGTAACATTCTACCCACTGTATCACTGACCTTGTACCCACTGTAACATTAACCTTCTACCCATTGCATCATCTGACTTGTACCCCCTGTAACATGTAACCTTCTACCCACTGTAACACTGGACCTTGTACCCACTGTAACAGTAACCTTCTACCCACTGTATCACTGACCTTGTACCCACTGTAACAGTAACCTTCTACCCATTGCATCACTGACCTTGTACTCACTGTAACAGCAACCTTCTACTCACTGTATCACTGACCTTGTACCCACTGTAACAGTAACCTTCTACCCACTGTATCACTGATCTTGTACCCACTGTAACAGTAACCTTTTACCCACTGTATCACTGACCTTGTACCCACTGCAACAGTAACCTTCTACCCACTGTAACACTGACATTGTACCCACTGTAACAGTAACCTTCTACCCACTGTATCAGTGACCTTGTACCCACTGTAACAGTAACCTTCTACCCATTGTATCACTGACCCTGTACCCACTGTAACAGTAACCTTCTACCCATTGTATCCCTGACCTTGTACCCACTGTAGCAGTAACCTTCTACCCACTGTATCACTGACCTTGTACCCACTGTAACAGTAACCTTCTACCCACTGTAACACTGACCTTGTACCCACTGTAACAGTAACCATGTACCCACTGTATCACTGACCTTGTACCCACTGTAACAGTAACCTTCTAGTCACTGTATCACTGACCTTGTACCCACTGTAACAGTAACCTTCTACCCACTGTAACACTGACCTTGTACCCACTGTAACAGTAACCTTCTACCCACTGTATCACTGACCTTGTACCCACTGTAACAGTAACCTTCTACCCACTGTAACACTGACCTTTTACCCACTGTAACAGTAACCTTGTACCCACTGTATCACTGACCTTGTACCCACTGTAACAGTAACCTTCTACCCACTGTAACACTGACCTTGTACCCACTGTAAAAGTAACCTTCTACCAACTGTAACACTGACCTTGCATCCACTGTAGCAGTAACCTTGTACCCACTGTATCACTGACCTTGTACCCACTGTAACAGTAACCTTCTACTCACTGTATCATTGACCTTGTACCCACTGTAACAATAACCTTCTACCCATTGTAACACTGACCTTGTACCCACTGTAACAGTAACCTTCTACTCACTGTATCACTGACCTTGTACCCACTGAAACAGTAACCTTCTACCCATGTAACACTGCCTTGTACCCACTGTAACAGTAATCTTCTACCCACTGTAACACTGACCTTGTACCCACTGTAACAGAAACCTTGTACCCACTGTATCACTGACCTTGTACCACTGTAACAGTAACCTTCTACTCACCTGTATCACTGACCTTATACCCACTGTATCACTGACCTTGTACCCACTGTAACAGTAACCTTCTACCCACTGTATCACTGACCTTATACCAACTGTATCACTGACCTTGTACCTACTGTAACAGTAACCTTCTACTCACTGTATGAATGACCTTGTACCCACTGTAACAGTAACCTTCTACCCACTGTATCACTGACCTTGTACCCACTGTATCACTGACCTTATACCCACTGTATCACTGACCTTGTACCTACTGTAACAGTAACCTTCTACTCACTGCATCACTGACCTTGTACCCACTGTATCACTGACCTTGTACCTACTGTAACAGAAACCTTCTACTCACTGTATCACTGACCTTATACCCACTGTATCACTGACCTTGTACCCACTGTAACAGTAACCTTCTACTCACTGTATGAATGACCTTGTACCCACTGTAACAGTAACCTTCTACTCACTGTATCACTGACCTTGTACCCACTGTAACAGTAACCTTCTACCCACTGTATCACTGACCTTGTACCCACTGTATCACTGACCTTGTACCCACTGTATCACTGACCTTGTACCCACTGTAACAGTAGCCTTCTACCCACTGTATCAATGGCCTTGTATCCACTGTAACAGTAACCTTCTACCCACTGTATCACTGACCTTGTACCCACTGTAACAGTAGCCTTCTACCCACTGTATCAATGGCCTTGTATCCACTGTAACAGTAACCTTCTACCCACTGTATCAATGACCTTGTACCCACTGTAACAGTAACCTTCTACCCACTGTATCACTGACCTTGTACCCACTGTAACAGTAACCTTCTACCCACGGTATCACTGACCTTGTACCCACTGTATCACTGACCTTGTACCCACTGTAACAGTAGCCTTCTACTCACCGTATCACTGACTTTGTACCCACTGTAACAGTAACCTTCTACCCACTGTATCACTGACCCTGTACCCACTGTAACAGTAACCTTCTACTCACCGTATCAGTGACCTTGTACCCACTGTAACAATAACCTCCTACTCACCGTATCAGTGACCTTGTACCACTGTAACGTAACATTCTACCCACTGTATCACTGACCTTGTACCCACTGTAACAGTAACCTTCTACTCACCGTATCAGTGACCTTGTACCCACTGTAACAATAACCTCCTACTCACCGTATCAGTGACCTTGTACCCACTGTAACAGTAACATTCTACCCACTGTATCACTGACCTTGTACCCACTGTAACGGTAACCTTCTACCCATTGCATCACTGACCTTGTACCCACTGTAACAGTAACCTTCTACCCACTGTAACACTGATCTTGTACCCACTGTAACAGTAACCTTTTACCCACTCTATCACTGACCTTGTACCCACTGCAACAGTAACCTTCTACCCACTGTAACACTGACATTGTACCCACTGTAACAGTAACCTTCTACCCACTGTATCAGTGACCTTGTACCCACTGTAACAGTAACCTTCTACCCATTGTATCACTGACCCTGTATCCACTGTAACAGTAACCTTCTACCCATTGTATCCCTGACCTTGTACCCACTGTAACAGTAACCTTCTACTCACTGTATCACTGACCTTGTACCCACTGTAGCAGTAACCTTCTACCCACTGTATCACTGACCTTGTACCCACTGTAACAGTAACCTCCTACCCACTGTATCACTGACCTTGTACCCACTGTAACAGTAACCTTCTACCTACTGTAACACTGACCTTGTACCCACTGTAACAGTAACCTTGTACCCACTGTATCACTGACCTTGTACCCACTGTAACAGTAACCTTCTAGTCACTGTATCACTGACCTTGTACCCACTGTAACAGTAACCTTCTACCCACTGTAACACTGACCTTGTACCCACTGTAACAGTAACCTTCTACCCACTGTAACACTGACCTTGTACCCACTGTAACAGTAACCTTCTACCAACTGTAACACTGACCTTGTATCCACTGTAGCAGTAACCTTGTACCCACTGTATCACTGACCTTGTACCCACTGTAACAGTAACCTTCTACTCACTGTATCATTGACCTTGTACCCACTGTAACAGTAACCTTCTACCCATTGTAACACTGACCTTGTACCCACTGTAACAGTAACCTTCTACTCACTGTATCACTGACCTTGTACCCACTGTAACAGTAACCTTCTACCCATTGTAACACTGACCTTGTACCCACTGTAACAGTAATCTTCTACCCACTGTAACACTGACCTTGTACCCACTGTAACAGTAACCTTGTACCCACTGTATCACTGACCTTGTACCCACTGTAACAGTAACCTTCTACTCACTGTATCATTGACCTTGTACCCACTGTAACAGTAACCTTCTACCCATTGTAACACTGACCTTGTACCCACTGTAACAGTAATCTTCTACCCACTGTAACACTGACCTTGTACCCACTGTAACAGTAACCTTGTACCCACTGTATCACTGACCTTGTACCCACGCTAACAGTAACCTTCTACCCACTGTATCACTGACCTTGTACCCACTGTAACAGCAACCTTCTACTCACTGTATGAATGACCTTGTACCCACTGTAACAGTAACCTTCTACTCACTGTATCACTGACCTTGTACCCACTGTAACAGTAACCTTCTACCCATTGTATCACTGACCTTGTACCCACTGTATCACTGACCTTGTACCCACTGTAACAGTAACCTTCTACTCACCGTATCACTGACATTGTACCCACTGTAACAGTAACCTTCTACCCACTGTATCAATGGCCTTGTATCCACTGTAACAGTAACCTTCTACCCACTGTATCACTGACCTTGTACCCACTGTATCACTGACCTTGTACCCACTGTAACAGTAACCTTCTACTCACCGTATCACTGACCTTGTACCCACTGTAACAGTAACCTTCTACCCACTGTATCAATGGCCTTGTATCCACTGTAACAGTAACCTTCTACCCACTGTATCACTGACCATGTACCCACTGTATCACTGACCTTGTACCCACTGTAACAGTAACCTTCTACTCACGTATCACTGACCTTGTAACCCATGTAACAGTAACCTTCTACCCACTGTAATCAATAACACTTGTATCCACTGTAACAGTAACCTTCTACCCACTGTATCACTGACCTTGTACCCACTGTAACAGTAACCTTCTACCCACTGTATCACTGACCTTGTACCCACTGTAACAGTAACCTTCTACCCACTGTAACACTGACCTTTTACCCACTGTAACAGTAACCTTGTACCCACTGTATCACTGACCTTGTACCCACTGTAACAGTAACCTTCTACCCACTGTAACACTGGACCTTGTACCACTGTAACAGTAACCTTCTACCAACTGTAACACTGACCTTGTATCCACTGTAGCAGTAACCTTCTACTCACTGTATCATTGACCTTGTACCCACTGTAACAGTAACCTTCTACCCACTGTATCATTGACCTTGTACCCACTGTAACAGTAACCTTCTACCCATTGTAACACTGACCTTGTACCCACTGTAACAGTAACCTTCTGCTCACTGTATCACTGACCTTGTACCCACTGTAACAGTAACCTTCTACCCATTGTAACACTGACCTTGTACCCACTGTAACAGTAATCTTCTACCCACTGTAACACTGACCTTGTACCCACTGTAACAGTAACCTTGTACCCACTGTATCACTGACCTTGTACCCACTGTAACAGTAACCTTCTACCCACTGTATCACTGACCTTATACCCACTGTATCACTGACCTTGTACCTACTGTAACAGTAACCTTCTACTCACTGTATCACTGACCTTGTACCCACTGTATCACTGACCTTGTACCCACTGTAACAGTAACCTTCTACCCACTGTATCACTGACCTTGTACCCACTGTATCACTGACCTTGTACCCACTGTAACAGTAGCCTTCTACTCACCGTATCACTGACTTTGTACCCACTGTAACAGTAACCTTCTACCCACTGTATCAATGGCCTTGCATCCACTGTAACAGTAACCTTCTACCCAGGTTATCACTGACCTTGTACCCACTGTAACAGTAACCTTCTACCCACTGTATCACTGACCATGTACCCACTGTAACAGTAACCTTCTACCCACTGTAACAGTAACCTTCTACCCACTGTATCACTGACCTTATACCCACTGTATCACTGACCTTGTACCCACTGTAACAGTAACCTTCTACTCACTGTATCACTGACCTTGTACCCCCTGTAACAGTAACCTTCTACTCACTGTATCAATGACCTTGTATCCACTGTAACAGTAACCTTCTACCCACTGTATCACTGACGTTGTACCCACTGTAACAGTAACCTTCTACCCACTGTATCACTGACCTTGTACCCACTGTATCACTGACCTTGTACCCACTGTAACAGTAGCCTTCTACTCACCGTATCACTGACTTTGTACCCACTGTAACAGTAACCTTCTACCCACTGTATCACTGACCCTGTACCCACTGTAACAGTAACCTTCTACTCACCGTATCAGTGACCTTGTACCCACTGTAACAATAACCTCCTACTCACCGTATCAGTGACCTTGTACCCACTGTAACAGTAACATTCTACCCACTGTATCACTGACCTTGTACCCACTGTAACAGTAACCTTCTACTCACCGTATCAGTGACCTTGTACCCACTGTAACAATAACCTCCTACTCACCGTATCAGTGACCTTGTACCCACTGTAACAGTAACATTCTACCCACTGTATCACTGACCTTGTACCCACTGTAACAGTAACCTTCTACCCATTGCATCACTGACCTTGTACCCACTGTAACAGTAACCTTCTACCCACTGTAACACTGATCTTGTACCCACTGTAACAGTAACCTTCTACCCACTGTAACACTGACATTGTACCCACTGTAACAGTAACCTTCTACCCACTGTATCAGTGACCTTGTACCCACTGTAACAGTAACCTTCTACCCATTGTATCACTGACCCTGTACCCACTGTAACAGTAACCTTCTACCCATTGTATCCCTGACCTTGTACCCACTGTAACAGTAACCTTCTACTCACTGTATCACTGACCTTGTACCCACTGTAGCAGTAACCTTCTACCCACTGTATCACTGACCTTGTACCCACTGTAACAGTAACCTCCTACCCACTGTATCACTGACCTTGTACCCACTGTAACAGTAACCTTCTACCCACTGTAAAACTGACCTTGTACCCACTGTAACAGTAACCTTGTACCCACTGTATCACTGACCTTGTACCCACTGTAACAGTAAACCTTCTGTTACTGTATCACTGACCTTGTACCCACTGTAACAGTAACCTTCTACCCACTGTAACACTGACTTGTTACCCACTGTACAGTAACCTTCTACCCACTGTAACACTGACCTTGTACCCACTGTAACAGTAACCTCTACCAACTGTAACACTGACCTTGTATCCACTGTAGCAGTAACCTTGTACCCACTGTATCACTGACCTTGTACCCACTGTAACAGTAACCTTCTACTCACTGTATCATTGACCTTGTACCCACTGTAACAGTAACCTTCTACTCATTGTAACACTGACCTTGTACCCACTGTAACAGTAACCTTCTACTCACTGTATCACTGACCTTGTACCCACTGTAACAGTAACCTTCTACCCATTGTAACACTGACCTTGTACCCTCTGTAACAGTAATCTTCTACCCACTGTAACACTGACCTTGTACCCACTGTAACAGTAACCTTGTACCCACTGTATCACTGACCTTGTACCCACTGTAACAGTAATCTTCTACCCACTGTAACACTGACCTTGTACCCACTGTAACAGTAACCTTGTACCCACTGTATCACTGACCTTATACCCACTGTATCACTGACCTTGTACCTACTGTAACAGTAACCTTCTACCCATTGTAACACTGACCTTGTACCCACTGAAACAGTAACCTTCTACTCACTGTATCACTGACATTGTACCCACTGTAACAGTAACCTTCTACCCACTGTATCAATGGCCTTGTATCCACTGTAACAGTAACCTTCTACCCACTGTATCACTGTCCTTGTACCCACTGTAACAGTAACCTTCTACCCACTGTATCACTGACCTTGTACCCACTGTATCACTGACCTTGTACCCACTGTAACAGTAACCTTCTACTCACCGTATCACTGACCTTGTACCCACTGTAACAGTAACCTTCTACCCACTGCATCACTGACCTTGTACCCACTGTAACAGTAACCTTCTACCCACTGTATCACTGACCTTGTACCCACTGTATCACTGACCTTGAACCCACTGTATCACTGACCTTGTACCCACTGTAACAGTAGCCTTCTACTCACCGTATCACTGACTTTGTACCCACTGTAACAGTAACCTTCTACCCACTGTATCAATGGCCTTGTATCCACTGTAACAGTAACCTTCTACCCACTGTATCACTGTCCTTGTACCCACTGTATCACTGACCTTGTACCCACTGTAACAGTAACCTTCTACCCACTGTATCACTGACCATGTACCCACTGTATCACTGACCTTGTACCCACTGTAACAGTAACCTTCTACTCACCGTATCACTGACCTTGTACCCACTGTAACAGTAACCTTCTACCCACTGTAACACTGACCTTTTACCCACTGTAACAGTATCCTTGTACCCACTGTATCACTGACCTTGTACCCACTGTAACAGTAACCTTCTACCCACTGTAACACTGACCTTGTACCCACTGTAACAGTAACCTTCTACCAACTGTATCACTGACCTTATACCCACTGTATCACTGACCTTGTACCCACTGTAACAGTAACCTTCTACCCACTGTATCACTGACCTTATACCCACTGTATCACTGACCTTGTACCCACTGTAACAGTAACCTTCTACTCACTGTATCACTGACCTTGTACCCACTGTAACAGTAACCTTCTACTCACTGTTTCACTGACCTTGTACCCACTGTAACTGTAACCTTCTACCCACTGTATCACTGACCTTGTACCCACTGTAACAGTAACCTTCTACCCACTGTATCACTGACCTTGTACCCACTGTATCACCGACCTTGTACCCACTGTAACTGTAACCTTCTACCCACTGTATCAATGGCCTTGTATCCACTGTAACAATAACCTTCTACCCACTGTATCACTGACCATGTACCCACTGTATCACTGACCTTGTACCCACTGTAACAGTAACCTTCTACTCACCGTATCACTGACCTTGTACCCACTGTAACAGTAACCTTCTACGCACTGTATCAATGACCTTGTATCCACTGTAACAGTAACCTTCTACCCACTGTATCACTGATCTTGTACCCACTGTATCACTGACCTTGTACCCACTGTATCACTGACCTTGTACCCACTGTAACAGTAACCTTCTACCCACTGTATCACTGACCTTGTACCCACTGTATCACTGACCTTGTACCCACTGTATCACTGACCTTGTGCCACTGTAACAGTTAACCTTCTTAACTTCAACCGTATCACTGACCTTGTACCCACTGTATCACTGAACCTTGTACCACTGTATCACTGACCTTGTACCCACTGTAACAGTAACCTTCTACCACACGCTTATACATTGTCGACCCTTGTACCCACTGTAACAGTAACCTTCTATCCACTGTATCACTGACCTTGTACCCACTGTAACAGTAACCTTCTACCCACTGTATCACTGACCTTGTACCCACTGTAACAGTAACCTTCTACCCACTGTATCACTGACCTTGTACCCACTGTAACAGTAACCTTCTACCCACTGTATCACTGACCTTGTACCCACTGTAAAACAGTAACCTTCTACCCACTGTATCACTGACCTTGTACCCACTGTAACAGTAACCTTCTACCCACTGTATCACTGACCTTGTACCCACTGTAACAGGAACCTTCTACCCACTGTATCACTGACCTTGTACCCACTGTAACAGTAACCTTCTACCCACTGTATCACTGTCCTTGTACCCACTGTATCACTGACCTTGTACCCACTGTAACAGTAACCTTCTACCCACTGTATCACTGACCATGTACCCACTGTATCACTGACCTTGTACCCACTGTAACAGTAACCTTCTACTCACCGTATCACTGACCTTGTACCCACTGTAACAGTAACCTTCTACCCACTGTAACACTGACCTTTTACCCACTGTAACAGTAACCTTCTACCCACTGTATCACTGACCTTGTACCCACTGTAACAGGAACCTTCTACCCACTGTATCACTGACCTTGTACCCACTGTAACAGTAACCTTCTACCCACTGTATCACTGACCTTGTACCCACTGTAACAGTAACCTTCTACCCACTGTATCACTGACCTTGTACCCACTGTAACAGTAACCTTCTACCAACTGTATCACTGTCCTTGTACCCACTGTAACAGAAACCTTCTACCAACTGTATCACTGACCTTGTACCCACTGTAACAGTAACCTTCTACCAACTGTATCACTGACATTGTACCCACTGTAACAGTAACCTTCTACCCACTGTATCACTGACCTTGTACCCACTGTAACAGTAACCTTCTACCCACTGTATCACTGACCTTGTACCCACTGTAACAGTAACCTTCTACTCACTGTATCACTGACCTTGTACCCACTGTAACAGTAACCTTCTACCCACTGTATCACTGACCTTGTACCCACTGTAACAGTAACCTTCTACCCACTGTATCACTGATCTTGTACCCACTGTAACAGTAACCTTCTACCCACTGTATCACTGATCTTGTACCCACTGTAACAGTAACCTTCTACTCACCGTATCACTGACCTTGTACCCACTGTAACAGTAACCTTCTACCCACTGTATCACTGATCTTGTACCCACTGCAACAGTTACTTCTACCCACTGTATCACTGCCTTTGTACCCACTGTAACAGTAACCTTCTACCCACTGTATCACTGACCCTGTACCCACTGTAACAGTAACCTTCTACCCACTGTATTACTGACCTTGTACCCACTGTAACAGTAACCTTCTACCCACTGTATCACTGACCTTGTACCCACTGTAACAGTAACCTTCTACCCACTGTGTCACTGACCCTGTACCCACTGTAACAGTAACCTTCTACCCACTGTATCACTGACCTTGTACCCACTGTAACAGTAACCTTCTACCCACTGTAACACTGACCTTGTACCCACTGTAACAGTAACCTTCTACCCACTGTAACACTGACCTTGTACCCACTGTAACAGTAACCTTCTACCCACTGTATCACTGACCCTGTACCCACTGTAACAGTAAACTTCTACCCACTGTATCACTGACCTTGTACCCACTGTAACAGTAACCTTGTACCCACTGTAACAGTAACCTCCTACCCACTGTATCACTGACCTTGTGATTATTTCAGTGTGTCCTTTAACAGTTAAGGTGATGCCAGTTTACAGGTAACTGAACACTTGGGAAGAGGAAATATATAACAAAGGAACACTGACCTTGACACAATATAACAGTGAATGAAGAACTTGAGAAAAAGGTCACAAAATATGAATCAAAAGATTAAAAAAAATAAAAAATTGAAATGGCTGAAATTTTATGAAAAAAAGTTAAAATATAAATAAACACAATACTTAAAATTTAAATGGCTGTTATTTAACACTTATAAAAATAGAATTTTAAAGTAAAATACCTGTTATATATCATTTAAATATGTGTTAAATACCAGTTAAATATATGTTAAATACGAATAAAACTCCAGTTAAATACCAGTTGAACATCAGTTAAATATCAGTTAAATACCAGTTAAATATTTGTTAAATATCAGTTAAATACCAGTTAAATATCTGTTACATATCAGTTAAATATCTGTTACATATCAGTTAAATATCAGTTAAATATCAGTTAAATATCAGTTAAATACCAGTTAAATATCTGTTACATATCAGTTAAATATCTGTTACATATCAGTTAAATATCAGTTAAATATCAGTTAAATATCAGTTAAATACCAGTTAAATATCAGTTAAATACCAGTTAAATATCAGTTAAATATCAGTTAAATATCAGTTAAATACCAGTTAAATACCAGTTAAATACCAGTTAAATATCAGTTAAATACCAGTTAAATATCAGTTAAATATCAGTTAAATACCAGTTAAATACCAGTTAAATACCAGTTAAATATCAGTTAAATATCAGTTAAATATCAGTTAAATACCAGTTAAATATCAGTTAAATATCAGTTAAATATCAGTTAAATATCAGTTAAATACCAGTTAAATATCAGTTAAATACCAGTTAAATATCAGTTAAATATCAGTTAAATACCAGTTAAATACCAGTTAAATATCAGTTAAATACCAGTTAAATATCAGTTAAATATCAGTTAAATATCAGTTAAATACCAGTTAAATATCAGTTAAATACCAGTTAAATATCTGTTACATATCAGTTAAATATCAGTTAAATATCAGTTAAATATCAGTTAAATACCAGTTAAATATCAGTTAAATATCAGTTAAATATCAGTTAAATATCAGTTAAATACCAGTTAAATATCAGTTAAATATCAGTTAAATATCAGTTAAATACCAGTTAAATACCAGTTAAATATAAGTTAAATATCAGTTAAATATCAGTTAAATATCAGTTAAATACCAGTTAAATATCAGTTAAATACCAGTTAAATAACAGTTAAATACCAGTTAAATACCAGTTAAATATCGGACAAATACCATTTGAAACATAAATACAATATTTAAATACCTACTATATATACATGAGAGGATATAAACCCTGACGGGTGTCTGTCTCTCCTTGTATATACTCTCAGAGTTAACTTTAATCACTATTGAAAGGTTTAAAGTTTTCTTGTCTGGAGAAGTTAGTGTAGAGTTATAATGAGCCTCGTGCAGTTGATACATTATAAACCCCATTAAGCAAAAACCTTCTGTGTCTCCTGTATGGTGAGGTTCAGTTTGATGTTATGGTTTTGTAGATAAATGGTTCAGAAAACGATCAAGTTGGTGACACTTGTGCCACGCCTGGGGTGCCTAATTGTAGGTAATCAGTCCCTCAGCCTGGAGTCAGTGGTATCAATTCATCAAGACTGATGGACTGAACACATCGACTCTAGCTTGAGGGACTGATTACCTGAAACTCTTGCTGATCTTGTACTATTCTTCTCTGTATTGGACTGAGGAAGCAACTGGTTGGCTTCCTCAATAAAGACACCTGAGTGTTTCACAAGTGTCTCCGTCATCATGATGAAGTCACGGTGATGAATAAGATACATGTGTTGCCACACTTGACAATCTTAAGTGGCGAAACTTTTCGCCTGCGTAACAGACTTCTCCAGTAAGTATTGAACACTTGTGTTATTAATCAACTAGATAGGATTGTGTGCCATCAGTGATGTGTTGACGTCAGTGATGTGTTGACGTTCATGACAATATTATGTGTTGATGTCAGGGGTTCATGACATCATCATGTGTTGATGTCGGGGTTGATGACATCATCATGTGTTGACGTCAGGAGTTGATGACATCATCATGTATTGACATCAGGGATTGATGACATCATCATATGTTGACGTCAGGGGTTGATGACATCATCATGTATTGACATCAGGGATTGATGACATCATCATATGTTGACGTCAGGGGTTGATGACATCATCATGTGTTGACGTCAGGGGTTGATGACATCATCATGTATTGACATCAGGGATTGATGACATCATCATGTGTTGACGTCAGGAGTTGATGACATCATCATGTGTTGACGTTCTCAAGGTTAACCTTCACTTCAAGGTGAGTGTCACCTTGACTGGTTCTAAACATTGGCAACCTTCTTATTGCCGGTTAAAGGTTCCAGAAGGCACCTGAAAAACATATAATTTATGCAAATTACGATCACCATTTAACTGTTGTACGTTCTTACTCTCACCAAAAATTCCCCCGAAAATGTATTAAATTAACCCAAAATTGATAAAAAAAAATGTCTCCTGGAACTGATCTTGACAATAAGTCAAGAAATAAAATGGAAATTTATTTGTTTATTTCTTCCCTGTCATTCCTGCATATTAACTCTATATTAACTCTATATTAACTCTATATTAACTCTGTGTTATAGCAACAATACTGAACCAGGATATCAATGTTCATCTGGTACAATTTATACCAAGTTTCTCTAGTTGTACCCTAACTTCACTAATATCAGCCCTAAGTTAACATCATGAACTGTTCTCCATGGTAGGAGGCAGAGTGGTCTTAAACTGTTCTCCATGGTAGGAGGCAGAGTGGTCTTAAACTGTTCTCCATGGTAGGAGGCAGAGTGGTCTTAAACTGTTCTCCATGGTAGGAGGCAGAGTGGTCTTAAACTGTTCTCCATGGTAGGAGGCAGAGTGGTCTTAAACTGTTCTCCATGGTAGGAGGCAGAGTGGTCTTAAACTGTTCTCCATGGTAGGAGGCAGAGTGGTCTTAAACTGTTCTCCATGGTAGGAGGCAGAGTGGTCTTAAACTGTTCTCCATGGTAGGAGGCAGAGTGGTCTTAAACTCTTCTCCATGGTAGGAGGCAGAGTGGTCTTAATCTGTTCTCCATGGTAGGAGGCAGAGTGGTCTTAAACTCTTCTCCATGGTAGGAGGCAGAGTGGTCTTAAACTGTTCTCCATGGTAGGAGGCAGAGTGGTCTTAAAACTGTTCTCCATGGTAGGAGGCAGAGTGGTCTTAAACTGTTCTCCATGGTAGGAGGCAGAGTGGTCTTAAACTGTTCTCCATGGTAGGAGGCAGAGTGGTCTTAAACTGTTCTCCATGGTAGGAGGCAGAGTGGTCTTAAACTGTTCTCCATGGTAGGAGGCAGAGTGGTCTTAAACTCTTCTCCATGGTAGGAGGCAGAGTGGTCTTAATCTGTTCTCCATGGTAGGAGGCAGAGTGGTCTTAAACTCTTCTCCATGGTAGGAGGCAGAGTGGTCTTAAACTGTTCTCCATGGTAGGAGGCAGAGTGGTCTTAAACTGTTCTCCATGGTAGGAGGCAGAGTGGTCTTAAACTCTTCTCCATGGTAGGAGGCAGAGTGGTCTTAAACTCTTCTCCATGGTAGGAGGCAGAGTGGTCTTAAACTCTTCTCCATGGTAGGAGGCAGAGTGGTCTTAAACTGTTCTCCATGGTAGGAGGCAGAGTGGTCTTAAACTCTTCTCCATGGTAGGAGGCAGAGTGGTCTTAAACTGTTCTCCATGGTAGGAGGCAGAGTGGTTTTAAACTCTTCTCCATGGTAGGAGGCAGAGTGGTCTTAAACTCTTCTCCATGGTAGGAGGCAGAGTGGTCTTAAACTGTTCTCCATGGTAGGAGGCAGAGTGGTCTTAAACTCTTCTCCATGGTAGGAGGCAGAGTGGTCTTAAACTCTTCTCCATGGTAAGGAGGCAGAGTGGTCTTAAACTCTTCTCCATGGTAGGAGGCAGAGTGGTCTTAAACTCTTCTCCATGGTAGGAGGCAGAGTGGTCTTAAACTCTTCTCCATGGTAGGAGGCAGAGTGGTCTTAAACTTTCTCCGTGGTAGGAGGCAGAGTGGTCTTAAACTCTTCTCCATGGTAGGAGGCAGAGTGGTCTTAAACTCTTCTCCATGGTAGGAGGCAGAGTGGTCTTAAACTCTTCTCCATGGTAGGAGGCAGAGTGGTCTTAAACTCTTCTCCATGGTAGGAGGCAGAGTGGTCTTAAACTCTTCTCCATGGTAGGAGGCAGAGTGGTCTTAAACTGTTCTCCATGGTAGGAGGCAGAGTGGTCTTAAACCCTTCTCCATGGTAGGAGGCAGAGTGGTCTTAAACTCTTCTCCATGGTAGGAGGCAGAGTGGTCTTAAACTCTTCTCCATGGTAGGAGCAGAGTGGTCTTAAACTGTTCTCCATGGTAGGAGGCAGAGTGGTCTTAAACTCTTCTCCATGGTAGGAGGCAGAGTGGTCTTAAACTGTTCTCCATGGTAGGAGGCAGAGTGGTTTTAAACTCTTCTCCATGGTAGGAGGCAGAGTGGTCTTAAACTCTTCTCCATGGTAGGAGGCAGAGTGGTCTTAAACTGTTTTCCATGGTAGGAGGCAGAGTGGTCCCTTAAACTCTTCTCCATGGTAGGAGGCAGAGTGGTCTTAAACTCTTCTCCATGGTAGGAGGCAGAGTGGTCTTAAACTCTTCTCCATGGTAGGAGGCAGAGTGGTCTTAAACTGTTCTCCATGGTAGGAGGCAGAGTGGTCTTAAACTCTTCTCCATGGTAGGAGGCAGATGGTCTTAAACTCTTCTCCATGGTAGGAGGCAGAGTGGTCTATAAACTGTTCTCCATGGTAGGAGGCAGAGTTGTCTTAAACTCTTCTCCATGGTAGGAGGCAGAGTGGTCTTAAACTCTTCTCCATGGTAGGAGGCAGAGTGGTCTTAAACTCTTCTCCGTGGTAGGAGGCAGAGTGGTCTTAAACTCTTCTCCATGGTAGGAGGCAGAGTGGTCTTAAACTCTTCTCCATGGTAGGAGGCAGAGTGGTCTTAAACTCTTCTCCATGGTAGGAGGCAGAGTGGTCTTAAACTCTTCTCCATGGTAGGAGGCAGAGTGGTCTTAAACTCTTCTCCATGGTAGGAGGCAGAGTGGTCTTAAACTGTTCTCCATGGTAGGAGGCAGAGTGGTCTTAAACTCTTCTCCATGGTAGGAGGCAGAGTGGTCTTAAACTCTTCTCCATGGTATGAGGCAGAGTGGTCTTAAACTCTTCTCCATGGTAGGAGGCAGAGTGGTCTTAAACTCTTCTCCATGGTAGGAGGCAGAGTGGTCTTAAACTGTTCTCCATGGTAGGAGGCAGAGTGGTCTTAAACTCTTCTCCATGGTAGGAGGCAGAGTGTCTTAAACTGTTCTCCATGGTAGGAGGCAGAGTGGTCTTAAACTCTTCTCCATGGTAGGAGGCAGAGTGTCTTAAACTCTTCTCCATGGTAGGAGGCAGAGTGGTCTTAAACTGTTCTCCATGGTAGGAGGCAGAGTGGTCTTAAACTGTTCTCCATGGTAGGAGGCAGAGTGGTCTTAAACTCTTCTCCATGGTAGGAGGCAGAGTGGTCTTAAACTGTTCTCCATGGTAGGAGGCAGAGTGGTCTTAAACTGTTCTCCATGGTAGGAGGCAGAGTGGTCTTAAACTGTTCTCCATGGTAGGAGGCAGAGTGGTCTTAAACTCTTCTCCATGGTAGGAGGCAGAGTGGTCTTAAACTGTTCTCTATGGTAGGAGGCAGAGTGGTCTTAAACTGTTCTCCATGGTAGGAGGCAGAGTGGTCTTAAACTCTTCTCCATGGTAGGAGGCAGAGTGGTCTTAAACTCTTCTCCATGGTAGGAGGCAGAGTGGTCTTAAAACTCTTCTCCATGGTAGGAGGCAGAGTGGTCTTAAACTGTTCTCCATGGTAGGAGGCAGAGTGGTCTTAAACTGTTCTCCATGGTAGGAGGCAGAGTGGTCTTAAACTGTTCTCCATGGTAGGAGGCAGAGTGGTCTTAAACTCTTCTCCATGGTAGGAGGCAGAGTGGTCTTAAACTCTTCTCCATGGTAGGAGGCAGAGTGGTCTTAAACTCTTCTCCATGGTAGGAGGCAGAGTGGTCTTAAACTATTCTCCATGGTAGGAGGCAGAGTGGTCTTAAACTCTTCTCCATGGTAGGAGGCAGAGTGGTCTTAAACTGTTCTCCATGGTAGGAGGCAGAGTGGTCTTAAACTGTTCTCCATGGTAGGAGGCAGAGTGGTCTTAAACTGTTCTCCATGGTAGGAGGCAGAGTGGTCTTAAACTCTTCTCCATGGCAGGAGGCAGAATGGTCTTAAACTCTTCTCCATGGTAGGAGGCAGAGTGGTCTTAAACTGTTCTCTATGGTAGGAGGCAGAGTGGTCTTAAACTGTTCTCTATGGTAGGAGGCAGAGTGGTCTTAAACTGTTCTCTATGGTAGGAGGCAGAGTGGTCTTAAACTGTTCTCTATGGTAGGAGGCAGAGTGGTCTTAAACTCTTCTCCATGGTAGGAGGCAGAGTGGTCTTAAATGTGTGGATAACTTAACCACGGAACACAGTCTCTAGTCTGGTGATGCACTGACGAGCCTGTGGCCACACAGCCTGCCAGGCAGTGACGGCAGTGACTGCAGTGACGGCAGTGACGGCAGTGACGGCAGTGGCGGCAGTGGCGGTAGTGACGGCAGTGGCGGCAGTGACGGCAGTGACGGCAGTGGCGGCAGTGACGGCAGTGACGGCAGTGGCGGCATTGACGGCAGTGACGGCAGTGACGGCAGTGACGGCAGTGGCGGCAGTGACGGCAGTGACGGCAGTGACGGCAGTGACGGCAGTGACGGCAGTGACGGCAGTGACGGCAGTGACGGCAATGACGGCAGTGGCGGCAGTGACGGCAGTGACGGCAGTGACGGCAGTGACGGCAGTGACGGCAGTGGCGGCAGTGACGGGAGTGACGGGAGTGACGGGAGTGACGGCAGTGGCGGCAGTGACGGGAGTGACGGGAGTGACGGGAGTGACGGGAGTGACGGGAGTGACGGGAGTGACGGCAGTGACGGCAGTGACGGTAGTGACGGCAGTGACGGCAGTGACGGCAGTGACGGCAGTGACGGCAGTGACGGCAGTGACGGCAGTGACGGTAGTGACGGCAGTGACGGCAGTGACGGCAGTGACGGTAGCGGCCCATGATTATTCCTCGTAGATTAAAGAAGCGTTCTTCTATTGGCCCAAGACAAAATCACGTGGATTTCATGTGAGTGATGACCTCTACATCTTTGCAAGTCATTGTTTAAATGGGTCCGGGACACGACACTAGGACGACACAAGTAATAGTAGAGGGAAGAGGCGAGTGAGAGAGTAAAACACCGACAAACACAGGAATGAGAAACATAGGCGATAACAGGAGTGAAATATTCGTCGCTTGTTCATTCCCCAGTGTCATACCCTATTCATTCCCCAGTGTCATGACCTGTTCATTCCCCAGTATCATGCACCGTTCAATCCCCAGTGTCATGCCCTGTTCAGTTACAAGTGTCATGCCCTGTTCATTCCCCAGTGTCATGCTCTGTTCAATCTCTAGGGTAATGTCTTGCTTAGCCCCCAACAAACTAATTTACCATAAGTTGAAATTGCCCTTTCTAGTGCAGCACAATAATTCAGAAGCAAACACACTCACAACCTGTCTTCTTACTTTCACATTCCAGATACCATCCTTCACAAAAACCCCCTTCCCTTCCAGCCACCCCTCACCCTAACCCATAAACCCTACGTTCATCAACAACCTCGTCTTCCCAGACCCGTGCATAAGAAATCGCAAACCATAACACTGAATAAAACACAGCAAGATAAAAGAAAGTCTGTTGTGCAGATGCAGACGAAATAATCATGAGTCACTAATGAAATGAGGAAATAGCGGAAGCTACCCCACACATTATAACTCCTATAGAGACAAAACTCGCAGAGATAATATTCAGAATTCCCAGGAGGGAAGAGGGAGGCATAGAACTGTTATTCAGAAACTGGTGGAGCTTTTGAGAGACAAGTCAGACGACAACCTAGTGGTCATTTGAACTTAAGTTAATTATAGCAGTGATGTATAACCTATCACTAAATAACAGGACACTATGACAGAAATTTGATGTCTACCTTGAATCAGCAAGAAAAGTCCTGATGTCAAAAGGAAAGCTACTGATGATGGAAGAGACTGAGAGACAGAGAAACTTGAAGTCTGATATGATGGAAGAGGTAGTTGAAATCTTTGTGGCATCGAGTCAGAGTTACAACTAGTAGGAAAGAATAATGGGGGGACAGCCACCAAGATTAGATCTAGCAGTCATCCTGAGAACATTAGATGTAGGTGAAATAAAGTGAAATACTTATGCAGCATTTGGACGATTAGCAAACCAAACAATAGCGTTCCGGCACCTCAGTAAGGAATCATTCAGAACTCTGTACACAGTGTACATCATGCCCATACTAGAGTATGCAGCACCAGTGTAGAACCCACACCTAGTCAAGCATGTGAAGAAATTAGAGAAAGTGCAAAGGTTTTCAGCGACACTAGTCCCGGAGCTAAGGGGCATGTCCTACGAGGAGAGGTTAAGGGAAACTGACCACGACACTGGAAGACAGGAGGGACAGGGAAGATATGATAACAACATATAAAATACTCAGAGGAATAGACAAAGTGGACAGAAATAAGATGTTTCAGAGATGGGACACAGCAACAAGGGGTCACAATTGGAAGTTGAAGACTCAGATGAGTCACAGAGATGTTAGGAAGTATTTTTTTCAGTCACAGAGTTGTCAGGAAGTGAAACAGTCTGGAATGTGAGGTGGTGGATGTAGGATCCATACGTAGCTTTAAGGAAAGGTAAGATAAAGCTCACGGATCAGGGAGTGACCTAGTAGCGTCCAATGAAGAGGCGGTGCCAGGAGCTGTGACTCGACCCCTGCAACAACAATTAAGTGAGTAAACACACACTCACGCACACACATAAATACATAGGGCCATTAGCTGCGAATCGACCCCTTTAACCAAATATAGGTGATTACACATACACTCACAAATACGCACATATGCAGACACACACGGCCAGGAGGTATGAATCGACCCCTGCAACTACAAATAGGCGAGTACATACACATAAACACAAACATACACACATACACACACACATGCATATACACACATACATACTCACATATACATACATACGCATACATGCATACACACAAACACCCACCCACGAGGATCAGGCAGGACTACAAAGAGACCTGGACAGGCTACAAGCCTGGTCCAGCAACTGGCTCCTTGAATTTAACCCTGCCAAATGCAAAGTCATAAAGATTGGGGAAGGGCAAAGAAGACCGCAGACACAATATAGTTTAGATGGCCAAAGACTGCAAACCTCACTCAAGGAAAAAGATCCGGGGGTGAGTATAACACCGACCATATCTCCTGAGGCGCACATCAATCAGATAACTGCTGCAGCATACGGGCGCCTGGCAAACCTACGGATAGCGTTCCGATACCTCAGTAAGGATTCGTTTAAGACTCTGTATACCATTTACGTCAGGCCCATACTGGAGTATGCAGCACCAGTTTGGAATCCACACCTAGTCAAGCACGTCAAGAAATTAGAGAAAGTGCAAAGGTTTGCAACAAGACTAGTCCCAGAGCTACGGGGATTGTCCTATGAAGAAAGGTTGAGGGAAATCGGCCTGACGACACTGGAGGCCAGGAGGGTCAGGGGAGACATGATAACGACATATAAAATACTGCGCGGAATAGACGAGGTAGACAAAGACGGGATGTTCCAGAGATGGGACACAGACAAAAGAGGTCACAATTGGAAGTTGAAGACTCAGATGAATCAAAGGGATGTTAGGAAGTATTTCTTCAGTCATAGAGTAGTCAGGCCATGGAATAGCCTAGAAAGTGATGTGGTGGAGGCAGGAACCATACATAGTTTTAAGGCGAGGTATGATAGAGCTCATGGGGCAGGGAGAGAGAGGACCTAGTAGCAATCAGCGAAGAGGCGGGGCCAGGAGCTGTGACTCGACCCCTGCAACCACAAATAGGTGAGTACATACACATATACACGCACACATACACACAGGACAAAAGAGATAGGGAGGACATGATAACGACATATAAAATACTGAGAGAAATTGGCAAGGTGGACAGAGACAGAATGTTCCCGAGATGGGACACAGCAACAAGGAGACACAGTTGGAAACTGAAGACACAGATGAATCACAGGGCTGTTATTAAGTATTTCTTCAGTCACAGAGTAGTTAGGAGGTGGAATAGTTTGGGAAGCGATGTAGTGGAGGCAGGATCCATTCATAGCTTTAAGCAGAGGTATGATAAAGCTCATGGTGCAGGGAGAGTGACCCAGTAGCGACCAGTGAAGACGCGGGACCAGGAGCTATGACTCGACCCCTGCAACCACAACTAGGTGAGTACACACACACACTAAACACCCTCAACCCCCGACATCCTCACCGCAACCAAAGTAACCCAAAACAACCCACACTCAGCACCCCCCCATCACAAACTCCACCTTCACAGCAGCCAGGTTTCTTACTCCGCACAACCCCCCCGGAACAGTATTGGAAGAGAATCTGAAGGAATGGTAGAGACATTATAAAGCTCACGGAAAATATCTCATGGGGATGATAACGGATGCTATCTTTCCATCTGGATATCAGATTCTGAGGAATGATATAGGGAACAGAGGGGTACGAGGAGTTGCACTGTTCATCAAAAAACAGTGGAGATTTGAGGAGATGGAAGGAATGAACAGAAGGGAAACAAGGGACTACATAGTAGGAACACTTCAAGCTGGAGGTCCCAAGGTGGTGACTGCAGTGATGTACAACCCACCACAGAATGGCAGGAGGCCACGACAAGAGTGTGGTAAGAACAACAGAGCAATGACTGATACACTAGCTGAGGTGGCCAGAAGGGCCCACATGGGCAGAGCATAGTTAGTAGCTGTGGGTGATTTCAATCACAAGGAGACTGACTGGGAAAATCTGGAGCCACATGGGGGACCAGGAATGTGGAGATCTAATATGCTGGAGGTGGCACTGGGAAAAACTATATGCATCAACACGTTAGGGACACTGCCAGAGAGAAGAAAGGATGAACCAGCATGGCTGGACCTCATATTCACTTTGAGTAGTTCAGACATTGGGGACATCACATACGAAAGGCCCCTCAGAGCTATTTATCATGTGGTCCTGAGCTTCGAATACATTGTAGAGCCAGAAGTGGAGATTGAAGCAGCACGAGTAGGATGGGAAAAGCCAAACTACAAAAGAGGGGACTACACAGGTATGAGGACTTTCCTGCATGAGGTACAGTGGGAATAAGAACTCGTGAGATAAACAGTAAATGAAATGATTGAATATGTGACCACAAAATGCAAGGAGGCAGAGGGGAGGTTCGTATTCAAAGACAAAAGAAACAATGGGAAGACACGAAGGAGCCCTTGGTTCACCCACAGGTGTAAAGAGGCTAAAACTAAGTGTTTTGGAGAATGGAAAAAATATAGAAGACAAAGGACCCAGGAAAATAAGGAGAGTAACCGATGAGCCAGAAGCGAATATGCATGGATAAGGAGGGAATCCCAGCAGCAATATGAAAATGACATAACAAAACTGTTGTAAAGTGACATCAGGAGAAAGCAACATTCAATGGCCAGGTAATCAGACTAAGGAAGGAAGGAGGGGAGTTCACAGGAAACGACCAAGAAATATGTGAAGAGCTGGACACGAGACCTAAGGATGTGTTTTCAGTGTAGAAAGGAAGACTTTAGCAAACCGGAATGGTAGGGTATACCAACAAGTGCTGGACTCACTACGCACAGCCGAGGAAGAAGTGAATAGGCTGTTAAGTGAGCTAGATACCTCAAAGTCAGTGGCAACGGACAAAATCTCTCTGTGGGTCTTGAGACATGGAACAGAGGCACTGTGTGTGTGCCACTAGCAGCAATCTTCCACACACATATCAAAACAGGTGGGGAAGAGAGCAAATGTAGTCCCAATGTTTGAGAAAGGAGACAGACAGGTAGCATTAAACTACAGACCTGTGTCACTGACATGTACAGTATGCAAAGTCATGGAGAAGATAATCAGGAAAAGAGTGGTGGAGCATTTGGAAAGGAATGAGTTTATACACGATAACTTGCACAGTTTCAGGGAGGGAGAATCCTGTGTCAGAAACTTACTGGAGTTTTGCGACACAGAAGTAAGGCTGGAGAGAGAGAGAGAGAGAGGAGAGAGAGGAGAGAGAGAGGAGAGAGAGAGAGAGAGAGAGAGAGAGAGAGAGATGAGAGAGAGAGAAGAGAGAGAGAGAGAGAGAGAGAGAGAGAGAGAGAGAGAGAGAGAAAGAGGTAGATTGCATTATCTTGGACTGTAAGAAAGCTTTCGACACAGTTAAGTGCAGATTAGTGAATAAGCTATATGAGGAGGCAGGAATAACAGGTAAAGGCACTGCAGTGTATCAGAGAATACCTGACAGGGAACAACGAGTCATGGTACATGACGAGATGTCAGAGTGGGCGCTTGTGACGAGCGGGGTTCCACAAGGGTTAGTCCTAGGGTTGGTGTTGTTTCTGGGATATGTGAATGATATGACAAAACGGATAGATTCAGAGGTGTGCCTGTTTGCAGATGATGTGAAACTAATACAGAGAATTCAAGTGGATGAGGATCGGGTAAGACTATAAAGGGATCTGGACAGGCTGCAAGCCAGGTCCACCAACTGGCTCCTGGAGTTTAAGCTCACCAAGTGCAAAGTCATGAATCACGAAATCCTAATGACACGATTGCAAACAAACCACGGTACGGGCGGTGATTGAACTCGCAGCTATTGAGTCGTAAGACTCCAGACCGAAGCGTTAGACACTGGGTCAGCTGGCTAAAATAAGATTTATCCAACTAGGTATATTTATGCACCATAGCAAGGTTAGCATGGGTCATCACTGTGACCACAAATGCAAGTTTTTACAGGTGAATCTCCCGTCAGCGTGGCCGTAACTAACCTAGCTATAGTGTATAAATATACCTAGCTGAATGAATCTTATTGTAGCCAGTTGACTCATGGGCTAGTGTGCCGGCTGGAGTTTTACGACTCACTAGCCGCGAGTTTAATCTCCTCCCGTACCATGGTTTCAAAGTAATGAAGATTGAGGAAGGTCAAAGAAGGCCACAGACAGAGTACAGTCTAGGGGGCCAAAGACTGTAAACCTCACTTAAGAGTGAGTACAAGACTGAACACATTTCGTGAGACGCATATCAACTTAATTTGTGCAGCATTTGGGCTCTTGGCAAACAAAAGAAGAACACTTCGACACCTTACTAAGGATTCGTTCAAGATTCTGTACACCGTGTACGTCAGGCCCATATTGGAGTATGCAGCACCAGTTTGGAACCCACACCTGGTCAAGCATGTCTAGAAATTAGAGAAAGTGCAAAGGTTTGTAACAAAAGTAGTGCCTGGGCTAAGGGGAATGTCCTACCAGGATAGGTTAAGAGAAATCGACCCGACGACCCTGGAGGACAAGAAGGATAACGGAGATTTAATAACGAAATAAAAAATACCGAGAGGAATTGACACTGAATCGATAGAGGATGTTTCAGAGACGTGACACAGTCAGGAAGTGGGATAGTCTGGAGAGTAATGTAGCAGAGGCAGTATCCATACATTACTTTAAGAAGAGATACGATAAATCTCATTGAGCAAGGAGAGAATGTACCAATGAAGAGGCGAGGCCAGGAGCTGTGACTCGACCCCTGTAACCACAACTAAGAGCACACACACACACACACACACACACACACACACACACACACACACACACACACACACACACACACACACACACACATACACACGCACACACACACACACACACACACACACACGGGTGGGCGTGGTGGTGTGCAGGGTGGGCGTGGTGGTATGCAGGGTGGGCGTGGTTGTGTGCAGGATTGGCGTGGTTGTGTGCAGGGTGGGCGTGGTGGTGTGTAGGATGGGCGTGGTGGAGTGCAGGATGGGCGTGGTGGTGTGCAGGGTGGGCGTGGTGGTGTGTAGGGTGGGCGTGGTGCAGTGCAGGGGGGCGTGGGGTGTTGCAGGGTGGGCGTGGTGGTGTGCAGGATGGGCGTGAGAGTCTGCATCGTGGGCGTGGTGGTGTGTAGGGTAGGCGTGGTCCTGTGTAGGGTGGGCTTGGGGATGTGCAGGGTGGGCGTGAGAGTCTGCATTATGGGTGTGATAATGTGGCAGGTGGGCGTGGTGTGTTGGAGGGTGGAAGTGGTAGTGGGCAGGATGGGCGTGGACGGTGTGTAAAGTGGGCGTTGTGGGTTACATGGTGGGCGTGGTGGGTTGCATATCGGGCGTGTTGGGGTGGAGGATGGGGGTGGTGGTGTGCAGGATGGGCGTGGTGGGGCACAGGGTGGGCGCTGTGGGTTACTTGGTGTGCGTGGTGGGTTGCATGGTGGGCGTTTTGACGTGCAGGGTGGGCGTGGTGGGTTGCATATCGGGCGAGTTGGGGTGTAGGGTGGGGGTGGTGGTGTGCAGGATGGGCGTGGTGGGTTACATGGTGGGCGTGATGGGGTGCAGGGTGGGCGTGGTGGGGTGCAGGGTGGGCGTGGTGGGTTGCATGGTGGCCGTTTTGGGTGCAGGGTGGCGTGGTGGGGTGCAGGGTGGGCGTGTTGGTGTGGAGGGCGGGCATGGTGGTGTACTGGGTGGGCGTGGTGGGGTGCAGGGTAGGCGTGATTGGGTGCAGGGTGGGCGTGGTGGGGTGCGGGTGGCTGGGTGGGCGTGGTGGGAGCAGCCACGCCCACCGGGTGGGTGGGGTGGGCCACCCACCACGCAGCACCGCTCACTAGTATGGATTTTCCTAAAGCCGACCATCCATGAGACGGTGTGAGGCTGTGCCCAGCACCCTCCCCTAGCACCTAGCACCTGTCCCTAGCACCTGCTCTTAGCACCTGCCCCTAGCACCTGCCAATAGCCCCCTAGCACCTGCCAATAGCCCCCTAGCACTCGCCCGTACCACCCGCCCCTAGCACCTAGCACCTGCCCCTAGCACCTAAGACCCGCCCCTAGCACCCGCCCTTAGCTCCTAGCACCTGCCCCTAGCACCTGCCACTAGCACCCGAGCACTCGCCCCTACCACCGCCCCTAGCACCTGCCTCTAGCACCCGCTCCTAGCACCTGCCCCTAGCACCTACCACTAGCACCCTAGCACTCGCCCCTACCACCCGCCCCTAGCGCCTGCCCCTAGCACCTGACCCTAGCACCTGCCCCTAGCACCCGCCCCTAGCACCAAGCACCTGCCCCTAGCACCCGACCCTAGCACCTGCCCCTAGCACCTGCCACTAGCGCCTTGCACCTTCCCCTAGCACCTGCCACTAGCACCCTAGCACTCGCCCCTAGCGCCCGCCCCTAGCGCCTGCTCCTAGCAACTAGCACCTGCCCCCAGCACCTAGAACCTGCCCCGTAGCACCCGCCCCTAGCACCTAGCACCTGACCCCAGCACCCGACCCTAGCACCTGCCCCTAGCACCTGCCACTAGCACCTTGCACCTGCCGCTAGCACCTGCCACTAGCACCTTGCACCTGCCCCTAGCACCTGCCACTAGCACCCTAGCACTCGCCCGTACCACCCGCCCCTGGCCCCTAGCACCTGCCCCTATCACTAACCCTTAGTACCTAACACCTCTCAGCATCCGCTCCTAGCACCTGCCCCTGGCACCCTCTCCTAGCATTTGCCCCTAGCATCCACCCCTAGCACCTGCCCTCATCATCCGCCCCTAGCACCTGCCCCTAACACGCGCCTTAGCACCTGCCTTTAGCACCTAGCACCCGCCTCTAGCAGCTAGCACCTGCTTTTAGCACCTAGCACCCGCCTCTAGCACCTAGCACCTGCTCTTAGCACCTAGCACCTGCCCCTAGCACCCGCCCCTAGCACCTGCCCCTAGCACCCGCCCCTAGCACCTGCCCCTAGCACCCGCCCCTAGCACCTGCCCCTAGCACCCGCCCCTAGCACCTGCCCCTAGCACCCGCCCCTAGCACCTGCCCTAGCACCCGCCCTAGCACCAAGCACCTGCCCCTAGCACCCGACCCTAGCACCTGCCCCTAGCGCCTTGCACCTTCCCCTAGCACCTGCCACTAGCACTCTAGCACTCGCCCCTGGCACCTAGCACCTAGCACCTGCCACTAACACCCTAGCACTCGCCCCTAGCACCCGCCCCTAGCGCCTGCTCCTAGCAACTAGCACCTGCCCCTAGCACCTAGAACCTGCTCCGTAGCACCCGCCCCTAGCACCTAGCACCTGACCCCAGCACCCGACCCTAGCACCTGCCCCTAGCACCTGCCACTAGCACCTTGCACCTGCCGCTAGCACCTGCCACTAGCACCTTGCTCCTGCCCCTAGCACCTGCCACTAGCACCCTAGCACTCGCCGCTAGCACCCTAGCACTCGCCCGTACCACCCGCCCCTGGCACCTAGCACCTGCCCCTATCACTAACCCTTAGTACCTAACACCTCTCATAGCATCCACCCCTAGCACCTGCCCTCATCATCCGCCCCTAGCACCTGCCCCTAACACGCGCCTTAGCACCTGCCTTTAGCACCCTCCTTTAGCACCTAGCACCCGCCTCTAGCACCTGCACCTAGCACCTGCTTTTAGCACCTAGCACCCGCCTCTAGCACTTAGCACCTGCTCTTAGCACATAGCACCTGCCCCTATCACCCGCCCCTAGCACCTGCCCATAATAACCTTGCCCTAGCACATGCCCTTATTTCCTGGCACCTGCCCCTAGATCTAGCACCCACCCTTAGGACCTAACACCCACCCCTAGCACTTAGCACATGCCTCTTACACCCGCCCCTAGCACCCGTCCCTAGTACCAACTCTTACACCTAGCACCTTCCCCTAGCACCCGCCCCTAGCACCCTCCCCTAGCACCTTCTCTCAGTACCCGCTCCTAGCACCTGCCCTTAGTACGTGCCCCTAGTACCCGCCCCTTGAACTTTGCACCTGCCCAGGCAAACCCCCCTACCACCCTCCTCTTGCACCTAGCACCTGTCCCTAGCACCTGCCCCTAGCACTAATCCCTAGCACCTACCCCTAGCACATCATCGCACCCGTTCCTAGCACCTACCCCATACATACGCTCCTAGCACCTGTCTCTAGCACCTAGGACCTGCCCATAGCACCCGGCTGAAGCACCTGCCACTATCGTCCGCCCCTAGAACCTAGCACCTGCCCCTTGCACCTGTCCCTAGCACCCGCTCCTAACATCCTCTCCTAGCACCTATCATTAGCACCTACCCCTAGCACCTGCCCCTAGCACCTGCCCTTAGCATCCACTTCTAGTACCTGCTCTTAGCGCCCGTCCCTAGCACCTGCTCTAGGCACTGCCCCCTAGTACTTGCCCTTAGCTTCTGCCTCTGGCACCTAGCACCTGCCCTTAACACCTGCCCTTAGCATCTACCTCTAGCACCTACCCCTAGCACCCGCTGTTAGTACCCGTCCCTAGCACCTGCCCCTAGCACCCGCCCCTAGCATCTTGCACTTGCCCCTTGCACCCATTCCTACCACCAGCCCCTAGCAACAACCACTCACCCCTTGTAAACGCCCCTAGAACCTACTCCTAGCACCTAGCAATTGCCCGTAGCACCCGCCCCGAGCACCTGCCCCTAGCTCCTGGCACCCACTCACAGCACCTAGCACCCACCTTATCACACGCTCCTAGCACCTCTCCATAGTAATCAGCCCTTCCCAAGAACCTATCACTCATACCTAGCACCCACCCCTGGCACCTAGCATCTGCCCAAAGCACCTAGCACTCTCCCTAAGCACTTAGCATCCGCTCCTTGTGCCTAGAACCTATCCTCGGCTCCTAGTATCCTTCCCTAGCACGCTCTCCAGACGCCCTTTCCGAGCACCTAACATCCACTCGTAGCACCCGCTCCTAGCAACTGCCCCTAGCACCATCTCCGAGCACCTAGCATCCACCCGTAGCACCCTCCCCTAGCAATCGCCCCGAGGACCACCACCCTTCTCTAGTACTTAGCACCCGCCCCTAGCACCCACCCTTATTACCTATCACCCACCCCTATCACCTAGCACCCATCACTAGAACATAGCATCCGTCCCTGTCACCTGCCCCTAGTCTTTAGCACCAACCCACAGTACCTATCTCCCGCCCGTAGACCAAGCCCCTAATCACCTAGCACGCAATCCTACCACTAGGAAACGGCCATTAGTAACTAGCACAAGCCCCTAGTACCTAGCACTACCCCATAGCAACTAGCACCCACCTTTAGAACCTCCCTCTAGCCCCCCGTCTCCCAGCCATAGCCTAGCACCTAGCATGCGGCCCTAGTAACTAACACCTACCCTTAGCAACTAGTACCCATCCCTAGTACCTAGAACCCGACCCTAGTACCCAGAACCCGTCCCTAGCACTCAACTCCCGCCTCTACCACCCAGCATCCAACAACTGAATCCGTCCCTAGCACCTGGCATTCAGGAACAGCCCATAGCACCCAGCACACTCTCCTAGCACTGGAAACTTCTAACATGTAGCATAATCCCCTAGCAAAACGCACCCTCACCTAGTACCTAGCAGAGTGCACCCGCTCCTAGCATCAAGCACCAAGCACTCTTAACACCCCAGCTTCCTAGCCTAGCGCCTAGCACCCTCCCAAGCACCCAGCACCCGCCACTAGTACCCAACACCCGCCACTAGCACCTAGCAACTCCACCCTTAGCACACAGCACCCATCCCTAGCGCCAGCACCGGTTCCTAGCACACAGCAACCGCCCTCAGTACTCATCACTCGTTCCTAGCACCTAACATCCCGCGCCAGTTCCTGAAGCACCTAGCACTTAAAATCAACTCCTAAGACTTAGCACACAGCACCTGCCAATAACGTCTAGCATCTATCACCTACTTAGTACCCCAGGACCCACACCTAGCACTCAGCACCCTAGCTCGCTCCTAGCACTCAGAAGGTGACACAGTGATCACGGTGATACAGTGATCGAGGTAACACAGTGATCGAGGTGACAATGATCAAGGAGGGTGACAGAGTGATCAAGGAAGGTGACACAGTGATCAAGGAAGGTGACACAGTGATCAAGGAAGGTGACACAGTGATCAATATGACACAGTGATCAAGGAAGGTGACACAGTGATCAATATGACACAATGATCAAGGAAGGTGACAGAGTGATCAAGGAAGGTGACACAGTGATCAAGGAAGGTGACACAGTGATCAATATGACACAGTGATCAAGGAAGGTGACACAGTGATCAATATGACCCAATGATCAAGGAAGGTGACAGAGTGATCAAGGAACGTGACACAGTGATCAATATAACACAATGATCAAGGAAGGTGACAGAGTGATCAAGGAAGGTGACACAGTGATCAAGGAAGGTGACACAGTGATCAATATGACACAATGATCAAGGAAGGTGACACAGTGATCAAGGAAGGTGACACAGTGATCAAGATGACACAGTGATCAAGGAAGATGACACAGTGATCAAGGAAGGTGACACAGTGATCAAGGAAAGTGACACAATGATCAAGGAAGGATACAGAGTGATCAAGCAAGGTGACACAGTGATCAAGGAAGGTGACACAGTGATCAAGGAAGGAGACAGAGTGATCATGGAAGGTGACACAGTGATCAATATGACACAGCGATCAAGGAAGGTGACACAGTGATCAAGGAAGGTGTCACAGTGATCAAGGAAGGTGTCACAGTGATCAAGATGACACAGTGATCAAGGAAGGTGACACAGTGATCAATATGACACAGTGATCAAGGAAGGTGACACAGTGATCAAGGAAGGTGACACAGTGATCAAGGAAGGTGACACAGTGATCAATATGACACAGTGATCAAGGAAGGTGACACAGTGATCAATATGACACAGTGATCAAGGAAGGTGACACAGTGATCAAGGAAGGTGACACAGTGATCAAGGAAGGTGACACAGTGATCAATATGACTCAGTGATCAAGGAAGGTGACACAGTGATCAAGGAAGGTGACACAGTGATCAGTATGACACAGTGATCAAGGAAGGTGACACAGTGATCAATATGACACAGTGATCAAGGAAGGTGACACAGTGATCAAGGAAGGTGACACAGTGATCAAGGAAGGTGACACAGTGATCAAGATGACTCAGTGATCAAGGAAGGTGACACAGTGATCAATATGACACAGTGATCAAGGAAGGTGACACAGTGATCAAGATGACTCAGTGATCAAGGAAGGTGACACAGTGATCAGTATGACACAGTGATCAAGGAAGGTGACACAGTGATCAAGGAAGGTGACAAAGTGATCAAGGAAGGTGACACAGTGATCAGTATGACACAGTGATCAAGGAAGGTGACACATTGATCAATATGACACAGTGATCAAGGAAGGTGACACAGTGATCAAGGAAGGTGACACAGTGATCAAGATGACTGAGTGATCAAGGAAGGTGACACAGTGATCAATATGACACAGTGATCAAGGAAGGTGACACAGTGATCAAGATGACACAGTGATCAAGGAAGGTGACACAGTGATCAAGATGACTCAGTGATCAAGGAAGGTGACACAGTGATCAAGATGACACAGTGATCAAGGAAGGTGACACAGTGATCAATATGACACAGTGATCAAGGAAGGTGACACAGTGATCAAGATGACTCAGTGATCAAGGAAGGTGACACAGTGATCAAGATGACTAAGTGATCAAGGAAGGTGACACAGTGATCAAGATGACACAGTGATCAAGGAAGGTGACACAGTGATCAAGATGACTAAGTGATCAAGGAAGGTGACACAGTGATCAAGATGACTCAGTGATCAAGGAAGGTGACACAGTGATCAAGATGACTAAGTGATCAAGGAAGGTGACACAGTGATCAAGATGACACAGTGATCAAGGAAGGTGACAAAGTGATCAAGGAAGGTGACACAGTGATCAAGATGACACAGTGATCAAGGAAGGTGACACAGTGATCAAGATGACTAAGTGATCAAGGAAGGTGACACAGTGATCAAGATGACACAGTGATCAAGGAAGGTGACACAGTGATCAAGATGACACAGTGATCATTGATTGTTGATAAAGCTTGTGCTGCGTGTAACACAGACAGTTTACAAAGCTTGTGTTTCGTGTAATGACCTAGTGTTGAAACTGAGTTGTATTATGATTATGATGGTGGTATAACACAGTTATGATGGTGGTATAACATAGTTATGATGGTGGTATAACATAGTTATGATGGTGGTATAACATGGTTATGATGGTGTTATAACATAGTTATGATGGTGGTATAACATGGTTATGATGGTGGTATAACATGGTTATGATGGTGGTATAACATAGTTATGATGGTGGTATAACATAGTTATGATGGTGGTATAATATAGTTATGATGGTGGTATAACATAGTTATGATGGTGGTATAACACAGTTATGATGGTGGTATAACATGGTTATGATGGTGGTATAACATGGTTATGATGGTGGTATAACATGGTTATGATGGTGGTATAACATAGTTATGATGGTGGTATAACATGGTTATGATGGTGGTATAACATGATTATGATGGTGGTATAACATGGTTATGATGGTGGTATAACATGGTTATGATGGTGGTATAACATAGTTATGATGGTGGTATAACACAGTTATGATGGTGGTATAACATAGTTATGATGATGGTATAACATGGTTATGATGGTGGTATAACATGGTTATGATGGTGGTATAACATGGTTATGATGGTGGTATAACATGGTTATGATGGTGGTATAACATGGTTATGATGGTGGTATAACATAGTTATGATGGTGGTATAACATGGTTATGATGGTGGTATAACATGGTTATGATGGTGGTATAACATGGTTATGATGGTGGTATAACATGGTTATGATGGTGGTATAAACATAGTTATGATGGTGGTATAACACAGTTATGATGGTGGTATAACATGGTTATGATGGTGGTATAACATGGTTATGATGGTGGTATAACATGGTTATGATGGTGGTATAACACAGTTATGATGGTGGTATAACATGGTTATGATGGTGGTATAACATGGTTATGATGGTGGTATAACATGGTTATGATGGTGGTATAACATAGTTATGATGGTGGTATAACATGGTTATGATGGTGGTATAACAATATTTATGATGGTGGTATAACATGGTTATGATGGTGGTATAACATGGTTATGATGGTGGTATAACATAGTTATGATGGTGGTATAACACAGTTATGATGGTGGTATAACATAGTTATGATGGTGGTATAACATGGTTATGATGGTGGTATAACATGGTTATGATGGTGGTATATAACATGGTTATGATGGTGGTATAACATGGTTATGATGGTGGTATAACATGGTTATGATGGTGGTATAACATAGTTATGATGGTGGTATAACATGGTTATGATGGTGGTATAACATGGTTATGATGGTGGTATAACATAGTTATGATGGTGGTATAACATGGTTATGATGGTGGTATAACATAGTTATGATGGTGGTATAACACAGTTATGATGGTGGTATAACATGGTTATGATGGTGGTATAACATGGTTATGATGGTGGTATAACATGGTTATGATGGTGGTATAACACAGTTATGATGGTGGTATAACATGGTTATGATGGTGGTATAACATGGTTATGATGGTGGTATAACATGGTTATGATGGTGGTATAACATGGTTATGATGGTGGTATAACATAGTTATGATGGTGGTATAACATAGTTATGATGGTGGTATAACATGGTTATGATGGTGGTATAACACAGTTATGTTGGTGGTATAACATGGTTATGATGGTGGTATAACATGGTTATGATGGTGGTATAATATGGTTATGATGGTGGTATAACATGGTTATGATGGTGGTATAACATAGTTATGATGGTGGTATAACATAGTTATGATGGTGGTATAACACAGTTATGATGGTGGTATAACACAGTTATGATGGTGGTATAACATGGTTATGATGGTGGTATAACATGGTTATGATGGTGGTATAACACAGTTATGATGGTGGTATAACACAGTTATGATGGTGGTATAACATGGTTATGATGGTGGTATAACACAGTTATGATGGTGGTATAACATGGTTATGATGGTGGTATAACATGGTTATGATTGTGGTATAACACAGTTATGATGGTGGTATAACACAGTTATGATGGTGGTATAACATGGTTATGATGGTGGTATAACACAGTTATGATGGTGGTATAACACAGTTATGATGGTGGTATAACATGGTTATGATGGTGGTATAACACAGTTATGATGGTGGTATAACATGGTTATTATGGTGGTATAACACAGTTATGATGGTGGTATAACATAGTTATGATGGTGGTATAACACAGTTATGATGGTGATATAACATAGTTATGATGGTGGTATAACACAGTTATGATGGTGGTATAACACAGTTATGATGGTGGTATAACATGGTTATGATGGTGGTATAACACAGTTATGATGGTGGTATAACATGGTTATGATGGTGGTATAACATAGTTATGATGGTGGTATAACACAGTTATGATGGTGGTATAACATGGTTATGATAGTGGTATAACATAGTTATGATGGTGGTATAGCATAGTTATGATGGTGGTATAACATAGTTATGATGGTGGTATAACACAGTTATGATGGTGGTATAAAATGGTTATGATGGTGGTATAACATAGTTATGATGGTGGTATAAACACAGTTATGATGGTGGTATAACATGGTTATGATGGTGGTATAACATAGTTATGATGGTGGTATAACACAGTTATGATGGTGGTATAACATGGTTATGATGGTGGTATAACATAGTTATGATGGTGGTATAACATAGTTATGATGGTGGTATAACATAGTTATGATGGTGGTATAACACAGTTATGATGGTGGTATAACATGGTTATGATGGTGGTATAACATAGTTATGATGGTGGTATAACACAGTTATGATGGTGGTATATACATGGTTATGATGGTGGTATAACATAGTTATGATGGTGGTATAACATAGTTATGATGGTGGTATAACACAGTTATGATGGTGGTATAACATGGTTACGATGGTGGTATAACACAGTTACGATGGTGGTATAACACAGTTATGATGGTGGTATAACACAGTTACGATGGTGGTATAACACAGTTATGATGGTGGTATAACATGGTTATGATGGTGGTATAACATAGTTATGATGGTGGTATAACATAGTTATGATGGTGGTATAACACAGTTATGATGGTGGTATAACACAGTTACGATGGTGGTATAACACAGTTACGATGGTGGTATAACACAGTTATGATGGTGGTATAACACAGTTACAATGGTGGTATAACACAGTTACGATGGTGGTATAACAGTTATGATGGTGGTATAACACAGTTACGATGGTGGTATAACATAGTCATGATGGTGGTATAACACAGTTATGATGGTGGTATAACATGGTTATGATGGTGGTATAACACAGTTACGATGGTGGTATAACACAGTTACGATGGTGGTATAACACAGTTACAATGGTGGTATAACACAGTTACGATGGTGGTATAACATAGTTATGATGGTGGTATAACACAGTTATGATGGTGGTATAACACAGTTATGATGGTGGTATAACACAGTTATGAAGGTGGTATAACATAATTATGATGGTGGTATAACACAGTTATGATGGTGGTATAACACAGTTACGATGGTGGTATAACAGTTATGATGGTGGTATAACATAATTATGATGGTGGTATAACACAGTTATGATGGTGGTATAACATAATTATGATGGTGGTATAACACAGTTATGATGGTGGTATAACACAGTTGTGATATAACATAGTTATGATGGTGGTACAACATAGTTATGAGGGTGGTATAACAGTTATGATGGTGGTATAACACAGTTGTGAGGGTGGTATAACATAGTTATGATGGTGGTATAACATAGTTATGAGGGTGATATAAAATAGTTATGATGGTGGTATAACACAGTTATGATGGTGATATAACATAGTTATGAGTGTGGTATAACATAGTTATGAGGGTGGTATAACACAGTTATGATGGTGGTATAACAGTTATGATGGTGGTATGACATGGTTAGGAGTGTGGTATAACATAGTTATGAGGGTGGTATAACACAGTTATGATGGTGGTATAACATAGTTATGAGGGTGATATAACATAGTTATGATGGTGGTATAACACAGTTATGATGGTGGTTTAACATAGTTATGAGTGTGGTATAACATAGTTATGAGGATGGTATAACACAGTTATGATGGTGGTATAACATAGTTATGAGGGTTATATAACATAGTTATGAGGGTGGTATAGCACAGTTATGAGTGTGGTATAACATAGTTATGAGGGTGGTATAACACAGTTATGACGGTGGTTTAACATAGTTATGAGGGTGCTGGCACCAGGCTTGGCTCAGCTGACGCCTGACGTTGTGACACTGATGTCAGTGGCTCGTTTGGCACTGAAAGCCTGACATATGTGGTCAGTGTGGTCAGAGTGTGGCAGTGGGATTAGATTGTGGCAGTGGGGTTAGAGTGTGGCAGTGGGGTTAGAGTGGAGTGAGGCTGGAGTCAGTGTGTGAGGTCATGGTGAGGTCATGGTGGGGTCATGGTGGGGTCATGGTGGAGTCAGTGTGGGGTCATGATGGGGTCATGGTTGGATCAGGATGGGGTCAGGGTGTGACAGGTAAGGTCAGGGTGGGGTCGGGTGGGATCAGAGTGGGATCAGAGTGGGATGAGTGTGTGGTGAGGGTTGAGTCATTTTCGGGTCATGGTGCGGTTAAGTTATAGCAGGTGGGGTCATGGTGGGGACAAGTTATGGCAGGTGTGGTCATAGTGGGGTCACGGTATAGCTGGTGGGGTCATGGTGGGATCAAGTTGTGGCAGGTGGGGTAATTGTGGGGTCAAGTTGTGACTGGTGGGGTCATGGTGAGGTCAGAGTGTTTAAGATGGGTATTAATTTCTTAGTCTAATTAATTTTGTATTTAAAATCTTCATCACACATCAATATCCAGAAATATAACATTAATGTCTGAGTAAAGTCACCTAGGTGTACTGGGGAAAAATCTCAGTAAAGTCACCTAGGTGTTGTACTGGGGAAACCTCTCAGTAAAGTCACCTAGGTGTTGTACTGGGGAAACCTCTCAGTAAAGTCACCTAGGTGTTGTACTGGGGAAACCTCTCAGTAAAGTCACCTAGGTGTTGTACTGGGGAAACCTCTCAGTAAAGTCACCTAGGTGTTGTACTGGGGAACCTCTCAGTAAAGTCACCTAGGTGTTGTACTGGGGAAACCTCTCAGTAAAGTCACCTAGGTGTTGTACTGGGGAAACCTCTCAGTAAAGTCACCTAGGTGTTGTACTGGGGAAACCTCTCAGTAAAGCCACCTAGGTGTTGTACTGGGGAAACCTCTCAGTAAAGTCACCTAGGTGTTGTACTGGGGAAACCTCTCAGTAAAGTCACCTAGGTGTTGTACTGGGGAAACCTCTCAGTAAAGTCACCAAGGTGTTGTACTGGGGAAACCCCTCAGTAAAGTCACCTAGGTGTTGTACTGGGGAAACCTCTCAGTAAAGTCACCTAGGTGTTGTACGGGGAAACCTCTCAGTAAAGTCACCTAGGTGTTGTACTGGGGAAACCTCTCAGTAAAGCCACCTAGGTGTTGTACTGGGGAAACCTCTCAGTAAAGTCACCTAGGTGTTGTACTGGGGAAACCTCTCAGTAAAGTCACCTAGGTGTTGCATGTGTGGCTAATGTGTCAATTTGTCGAAATGTTCTCTGTGTCAGGACACAACAAAGATGCTACGATGCTCATTTGCTTCAACAAGACCAGACCCAGATGAGGGACTAGACTACAGTATTAGGCTGAGACTAAGCAACTTCACAAAGCCGACACCTGACGTCACCAAGGAAGCAAAGGGGTTCACACGCTCGAGAGTCACTGAACACAAAAACATTTCCCCCTCACGGAAAAAACAATGACTCGTCAGACTTACAACAAGACTAAGGGGCAGCGGGTGTTATACTGGGGGAAGCAGCAAGTGTTATACTAGCAGGATGCACAAGTGTTATACTACAGGGGGGCGCAATGTTAACTACAGGAAGCAGCAAGTCTTATGTACAGGATCTGCAAGGTTTTTAACTAGCAGACATGCAGCAAGGTTATGCGCAGGGATGCAGCAAGTGTTACACAGCGGGATGCAGCAATTTTAAAACAGCGGGAATGCAGCAGGTTTTTAAACTACAGGGACAGCAAGTGTTATACTAGCAGGGAGCAAAAGGGTTTTATCTAGTAGGGAGCTGAAAGTTTTATACAACAGGATGCACAAGTGTATACTAGCGGGATGCGCAAGTGTAATACTGGGAGGGAGCTGTAAGTGTTAACACAGGAGCGCAAGGTTAGCTGCAGGGATGCTGCAAGGTTTTTAACAGCAGGGATTCAGAAGGTTTACTAGCAGGAAATGCACAAGTGTTAACTACGGGGAAAGCAGCAAGGAAAACTGCGGGAATGCCGGGTTTATACTACAAGGGACAGAAAGGTTAACTAGCGGGGATGCGCAAGTGTAGCAGCAGAAAATCGAAAAGGTTTATACAGCAGGGATCAGCGGGTTAACTAGCAAAATCGCAAGTGTTATACAACAGGGAGCGCAAGTGTTAAAATTACGGGAGCAGAAAGGTTATACTACGGGGAGCGAAAGGGTTTTTATACACATGGAACCCAGCAATATTAAAACTAGCGGATGCGCAATTGTTTAAACAGCAGGATGCAGCAAGTGATCTAGCAGGGATGCTGCAAGTTTTTATACTAGCAAGATCAGCAAGTTTATGCACGGGACAGAAAGTTTTACACTAGCAGGGAGCAGAAAGGGTTTTATACTACAGGAAGCACAGGTTTATCAAGGGGACAGCAAGTGTTAACACGGGGGATGCCAAGTGTTATGCATAGGGATGCTGCAAGGTTATACTAACGGGTGCGGGAAAAAGTGTTAAAACGGGGTTTGCAGCAAGTGTTATCTAGGGGGGACTTGAAAGGGTTTTTAATACTAGCAGGGATGCAGAAAAGTTTAAAGCTAGCAGGGAGCTGCAAGTGTTAACTAGCAGGGATGCAGCAATTTTACAGCGGATGCAGCAAGTTTTTACACTAGCGGGGGCAGCAGTGTTTCTGCAGGAATGCAGCAGGTGTTATACACAGGGATGCAGCAAGTTTAAAAATTACAGAGATCAGCAAGTGTAGCTATGGGGGATGCTGAAAGTGTTATCTAGCAGGGTGCAGCAGGTGTTATACTACAGGGATCAGAAGTGTAATACTAGCGGGATCAGAAAGGGTGTTATCTGCAGGGAGCAGCAAGTGTTATACAAAGCATATGCAGCAAGTGTTAACTAGCAGGAATGCACAGGTTATACTAGCGGGGAAATGCAGAACGGTTATACACAGGATGCAGCAAGTGTACCTGCAGAGATGCTGCAAGATTATACTAGCAGGGATCCAGCAGTGTTTACCTAGCAGGATTTGCAGCAAGTGTTAAACTAGCAGGGATTGCAGCAAGTTTTTAAATTAGCAGGGATGCAGAAAGTTTTATACTGCAGGATCTGCAAGGTTATACTAGCAGGGATGCAGCAAGTATTAAAACCAAGATGCAGCAAGTGTTATACTAGCAGGATGCTGCAGTGTTATACTAGCATGTAAGCAGCAGGTGTTATACTAGCACCTAGTGAAGTCAGCAAGTGTTATAACTACAGGGATGCAGCAGGTGTTACTAGCAGGAATCACAAGTGATTATACAGCAGGTGATGCATGGGATTAGTAGAAGGCAGCAGGTGTTGTATAACTTACAGTACGCAGACAGGTGTTAATACTAGCAGGTATGCAGAAATGTTATCTAGCAGGGATGCTGTGCAGGTGTTATACTTGCAGGATGTCATGGCAGTGTTAAACAGAAGGATGCAGTGCAGTGTTATGCAGCAGGGATGCACAAGATGTTTATGCTAGCAGGAATGCAGCCAGAGTAATATACTAGACAGAGATGCAGCAGGTGATATAACAGCAGAATTCACATATAATAACTAGCAGGAATGTAGCAAGTGTTATACTAGCAGGGATGCAGCAGGTTTTATACTAACAGGGATGCAGCAGGTGTTATACTAGCAGAGATGCAGCAGGTGTTATATTAGCAGGGATGCAGGAAGTGTTATACTAGCAGGAATGCAACAAGTGTTATACTAGCAGGGATACAGCAAGTGTTATACTAGCAGGGACGCAGCAAGTGTTATACTAGCAGGGATGCAGAAAGTGTTATATTAGCAGGGATGCAGCAAGTGGTATACTAGCATGGATACAGCAAGTGTTATACTAGCAGGGATGCAGCAAGTGTTATACTAGCAGGGATGCAGCAGGTGTTATACTAGCAGGGATGCAGAAGGTGTTATACTAACAGGAAGGCAGCAGATGTTATTCTAGTAGGAATGCAGCAGGTGTTATACTAGCAGGGATGCAGCAAGTGTTATACTAGCAGGGATGCAGCAGGTGTTATTCTAGCATGGATGCAGCAGGTGTTATATTAGCAGGAACGCAGCAGGTGTCATACTAGCAGGGATGTAGGTGTCATACTAGCTCGGAGGTAGAAGGTGTTATACTAACAGGGATGTAGGCGTCATACTAGCAGGGATGTAGCAGGTGTAATAATAGCAAGTGCCATACTAGCAGGGCTGTAGCAGGTGTTATACTAGCAGGGATGTAGCAAGTGTTCTACTAGCAGGGATGCAGCAGGTGTTATACTAGCAGGGATGCAGCAGGTGTTATACTAGCAGGGATGCAGCAGGTGTTATGCTAGAAGGGATTCAGCAAGTGTTATACTAGCAGGGATGCAGCAGGTGTTATACTAGCAGGGATGCAGGTGTCATACTAGCAGGGATGCAGCAGGTGTTATACTAGCATGGATGCAGCAAGTGTTATATTAGCAGGGATGCAGCAGGTGTTATACTAGCAGGGATGCAGCAAGTGTTATATTAGCAGGGATGCAGCAAGTGTTATACTAGCAGGGATGGAGCAAGTTTTATACTAGCAGGGATGCAGCAGGTGTTATAGTAGCAGTGATGCAGCAAGTGTTATACTAGCAGGAATGCGCAGTGTTATACTAAGCAGGGATGCAGCAATGTTATACTAGCAGGGATGCAGCAAGTGTTATGCTAGCAGAGATGCTGCAAGTGTTATACTAGCAGGGATGCAGCAGGTGTTATACTAGCAGGAATGCAGCAAGTGTTATACTAGCAGGGATGCAGCAAGTGTTAAATTAGCAGGGATGCAGAAAGTGTTATACTAGCAGGGATGCTGCAAGTGTTATACTAGCAGGGATGCAGCAAGTATTATACTAGCAAGGATGCAGCAAGTGTTTATACTAGCAGGATGCAGCAAGTGTTATACAAGCAGGATGCTGCAGGTGTTATACTAGCAGGGATGCAGCAAGTGTTATACTAGCAGGATGCAGCAGTGTATATACTACAGGTAGCAGGCAAGTGTTATGACTAGCAGGGATGCAGCAGTGTTATACTAGCAGGGATGCTAGCAAGTGTTATACTAGCAGGGATGCAGCAGGTGTTATACTAGCAGGGATGCAGCAAGTGTTATACTAGCAGGGATGCAGCAAGGTGTTTATCTAGCAGGGATGCGCAAGTGTATACTAGCAGGGATGCAGCAGGTGTTATACTAGAAGGGATGCAGCAGGTGTTATACTAGCAGGGACGCAGAAGGTGTTATACTAGCAGGTATGCAACAAATGTTATACTAGCAGGGATGCTGCAGGTGTTATACTAGCAGGATGCAGCAGGAGATTAAAACGAGCAGGATGCAGCAGTGTTATGCTAGCAGGTATGCAGCAGGAGTTAGCTAAGCATGGAAGCAGCAGGTTTATACTAACAGAGATGCAGCAGGTGTTATACTAGCAGGAATGCAGCAGGTATTATACTAGCAGGAATGTAGCAAGTGTTATACTAGCAAGGATGCAGCAGTTTTTATTCCAACAGGGATGCAGCAGGTGTTATACTAGCAGAGATGCAGCAGGTGTTATATTAGCAGGGATGCAGGAAGTGTTATACTAGCAGGAATGCAAAAAGTGTTATACTAGCAGGGATACAGCAAGTGTTATACTAGCAGGGACGCAACAAGTGTTATACTAGCAGGGATGCAGAAAGTGTTATATTAGCAGGGATGCAGCAAGTGGTATACTAGCATGGATACAGCAAGTATTATACTAGCAGGGATGCAGCAGGTGTTATACTAGCAGGGATGCAGCAAGTGTTATACTAGCAGGGATGCAGCAAGTGTTATACTAGCAGGGATGCAGCAGGTGTTATACTAGCAGGGATGCAGCAGGTGTTATACTAACAGGGAGGCAGCAGATGTTATTCTAGTAGGAATGCAGCAGGTGTTATACTAGCAGGGATATCAGCAATGTTTAACTAGCAGGGATGCAGCAGGTGTTATTCTAGCATGGATGCAGCAGGTGTTATATTAGCAGGAACGCAGCAGGTGTTATACTAGCAGGGATGAAGCAGGTGTTATACTAGCAGGGATGTAGGTGTCATACTAGCTCGTAGGTAGAAGGTGTTATACTAACAGGGATGTAGGCGTCATACTAGCATGGATGTAGCAGGTGTAATAATAGCAAGTGCCATACTAGCAGGGCTGTAGCAGGTGTTATACTAGCAGGGATGTAGCAAGTGTTCGACTAGCAGGGATGCAGCAGGTGTTATACTAGCAGGGATGCAGCAGGTGTTATACTAGCAGGGATGCAGCAGGTGTTATGCTAGAAGGGATTCAGCAAGTGTTATACTAGCAGGTTGCAGCAGTGTTATAACTACTAGCAGGGATGCAGGTGTCATATACTAGCATGGATGCAGCAGGTGTTATACTAGCAGGGATGCAGCAAGTGTTATATTAGCAGGGATGCAGCAAGTGTTATACTAGCAGGAATGCAGCAGGTGTTATACTAGCAGGGATGGAGCAAGTTTTATACTAGCAGGGATGCAGCAGGTGTTATAGTAGCAGAGATGCAGAAATTGTTATACTAGCAGGGATGCAGCAGGTGTTATGCTAGCACGGATGCAGCATGTGTTATGCTAGCAGTGATGCAGCAGGTGTTATGCTAGCAGGAATGCAGAAGGTGTTATACTAACAGGAATGAAGCAGGTGTTATACTTTCAGGGATGCAGCAGGTGTTATAGTAGCAGGAATGCAGCAGGTGTTATACTAACAGGAATGAAGCATGTGTTATACTTTCAGGGATGCAGCAGGTGTTATAGTAGCAGGGACGCAGCAGGTGTTATTCTAGCATGGATGCAGCAGGTGTTATATTAGCAGGAACGCAGAAGGTGTTATACTAGCAGGGATGAAGCAGGTGTTATACTAGCAGGGATGCAGCAGGTGTAATACTAGCAGGGATGCAGCAGGTGTTATACCAGCAGGGATAAAGCAGGTGTTATACTAGCAGGGATGTAGGTGTCATACTAGCACGGAGGTAGCAGGTGTTATACTAACAGGGATGTACGCGTCATACTAGCAGGGATGTAGCAGGTGTAATAATAGCAAGTGCCATAATAGCAGGGCTGTAGCAGGTGTTATACTAGCAGGGATGTAGCAAGTGTTACACTAGCAGGGATGCAGCAAGTGTTATACTAGCAGGGATGCAGCAAGTGTTATGCTAGCAGAGATGCTGCAAGTGTTATACTAGCAGGGATGCAGCAGGTGTTATACTAGCAGGAATGCAGCAAGTGTTATACTAGCAGGGATGCAGCAAGTGTTAAATTAGCAGGGATGCAGAAAGTGTTATACTAGCAGGGATGCTGCAAGTGTTATACTAGCATGGAATCCAGCAAGTATTATACTAGCAGGGATGCAGCAAGTGTTATACTAGCAGGGATGCAGCAAGTGTTATGCTAGCAGGGATGCTGGCAGTGTTATACAGCAGAGATGCAGCAAGTGTTAATGCTAGCAGGATGCAGCAAGTGTTAGCACTAGCAGGATGCAGCAAGTGTTATACTAAGCAGGAATGCAGCAGTGTTTATACTAGCAGGGAATGCACAAGTGTTATACTAGCAGGGATGCAGCAAGCGTTATGCTAGTAGGGATGCTGCAAGTGTTATACTAACAGGGATGCAGCAAGTGTTATACTAGCAGGGATGCAGCAAGTGTTATACTAGGAGGGATGCTGCAAGTGTTATACTAGCATTGATGCAGCAAGTGTTATGCTAGCAGGGATGCTGCAAGTGTTATACTAGCAGGGATGCAGCAAGTGTTATGCTAGAAGGGATGCAGCAAGTGTTACACTAGCAGGGATGCAGCAAGTGTTATACTAGCAGGAATGCAGCAGGTGTTATACTAGCAGGGATGCAGCAAGTGTTATATTAGCAGAGATGCAGCAAGTGTTATGCTAGTAGGGATGCTGCAAGTGTTATACTAGCAGGGATGCAGCAGGTGTTATACTAGCAGGGATGCAGCAAGTGTTATACTAGCAGGGATGCAGCAAGTGTTATACTAGCAGAATGCAGCAGGTGTTATACAAGCAGGGATGCAGCAAGTGTTATACTAGCAGGGATGCAGCAAGTGTTATGCTAGCAGGGATGCTGCAAGTATTATACTAGCAGGGATGCAGCAGGTGTTATACTAGCAGGAATGCAGCAGTGTTTATACTAGCAGGATGCAGCAAGTGTTAAATAGTCGAGGGATGCAGAAGGTGTTATACTAGCAGGGATGCTGCAGTGTCATACTAGCAGGGATGCAGCAAGTATTATACTAGCAAAGATGCAGCAAGTGTTATACTAGCAGGGATGCAGCAAGTGTTATACAAGCAGGGATGCAGCAGGTGTTATACTAGCAGGGATGCAGCAAGTGTTATACTAGCAGGGATGCAGCAGGTGTTATACTAGCAGGGATGCAGCAAGTGTTATACTAGCAGGGATGCAGCAGGTGTTTATACAGATGCAGGTGATATGCTGGCAAGTGTTATACTAGCAGGGATGCAGCAGTGTTATACTAGCAGGGATGCAGCAAGTGTTATACTAGCAGGGATGCAGCAGGTGTTATACTAGCAGGGATGCAGCAAGTGTTATACTAGCAGGGATGCAGCAGGTGTTATACTAGAAGGGATGCAGCAGGTGTTATACTAGCAGGGACGCAGAAGGTGTTATACTAGCAGGTATGCAGCAAATGTTATACTAGCAGGGATGCTGCAGGTGTTATACTAGCAGGGATGCAGCAAGTGTTATACTAACAGGGAATGAGCAAGTATTATAACTAGGCAAAACAGGTGCAGCAAGTGTTATACTAGCAGGATGCAGCATGTTATACTCAGGGATGCAGCAGGTGTTATACTAGCAGGGATGCAGCAGTGTTATACTAGCAGGAATGCAGCAGGTGTTATACTAGCAGGGATGCAGCAAGTGTTATACTAGCAGGGATGCAGCAGGTTTATACTAGCAGGATGCAGCAATGTATATACATGCAGGGATGCAGCAGTGTTATACTAGCAGGGATGCAGCAAGTGTTATACTAGCAGGGAATGCAGCAGTGTGTATACTAGCAGGAGCAGCAAGTGTTATAACTAACAGCAGGCGTTCAGCAGTGTGTTAATACTAGAAGGATATGCAGGCAGTGTTATACTAGCAGAGACGCAGAAGGTGTTATACTAGCAGGTATGCAGCAAATGTTATACTAGCAGGGATGCTGCAGGTGTTATACTAGCAGGGATGCAGCAGGTGTTATACGAGCAGGGATGCAGCAGTTGTTATGCTAGAAGGGATGCAGCAAGTGTTATGCTAGCAGGAATGCAGCAGGTATTATACTAACAGAGATGCAGCAGGTGTTATACTAGCAGGAATGCAGCAGGTATTATACTAGCAGGAATGTAGCAAGTGTTATACTAGCAGGGATGCAGCAGGTTTTATACTAACAGGGATGCAGCAGGTGTTATACTAGCAGAGATGCAGCAGAGTGTATATTGCTAGCAGGGATGCAGGAAGTGTTATACTAGCAGGAATGCAACAAGTGTTATACTAGCAGGGATACAGCAAGTGTTATACTAGCAGGGACGCAGCAAGTGTTATACTAGCAGGGATGCAGAAAGTGTTATATTAGCAGGGATGCAGCAAGTGGTATACTAGCATGGATACAGCAAGTATTATACTAGCAGGGATGCAGCAGGTGTTATACTAGCAGGGATGCAGCAAGTGTTATACTAGCAGGGATGCAGCAAGTGTTATACTAGCAGGGATGCAGCAGGTGTTATACTAGCAGGGATGCAGAAGGTGTTATACTAACAGGGAGGCAGCAGATGTTATTCTAGTAGGAATGCAGCAGGTGTTATACTAGCAGGGATGCAGCAAGCGTTATACTAGCAGGGATGCAGCAGGTGTTATTCTAGCATTTATGCAGCAGGTGTTATATTAGCAGGAACGCAGCAGGTGTCATACTAGCAGGGATGAAGCAGGTGTTATACTAGCAGGGATGTAGGTGTCATACTAGCTCGGAGGTAGAAGGTGTTATACTAACAGGGATGTAGGCGTCATACTAGCAGGGATGTAGCAGGTGTAATATAGCAAGATGCCATTACTATGCAGCAGAGCATGTGCAGTTATACTAGCAGGGATGTAGCAAGTGTTATACTAGCAGGGATGCAGCAGGTGTTATACTAGCAGGGATGCAGCAGGTGTTATACTAGCAGGGATGCAGCAGGTGTTATGCTAGAAGGGATTCAGCAAGTGTTATACTAGCAGGGATGCAGCAGGTGTTATACTAGCAGGGATGCAGGTGTCATACTAGCAGGGATGCAGCAGGTGTTATACTAGCATGGATGCAGCAAGTGTTATATTAGCAGGGATGCAGCAGGTGTTATACTAGCAGGGATGCAGCAAGTGTTATATTAGCAGGGATGCAGCAAGTGTTATACTAGCAGGGATGGAGCAAGTTTTATACTAGCAGGGATGCAGCAGGTGTTATAGTAGCAGTGATGCAGCAAGTGTTATACTAGCAGGAATGCAGCAGGTGTTATACTAGCAGGGATGCAGCAAGTGTTATACTAGCAGGGATGCAGCAAGTGTTATGCTAGCAGAGATGCTGCAAGTATTATACTAGCAGGGATGCAGCAGGTGTTATACTAGCAGGAATGCAGCAAGTGTTATACTAGCAGGGATGCAGCAAGTGTTAAATTAGCAGGGATGCAGAAAGTGTTATACTAGCAGGGATGCTGCAAGTGTTATACTAGCAGGGATGCAGCAAGTATTATACTAGCAAAGACGCAGCAAGTGTTATACTAGCAGGGATGCAGCAAGTGTTATACAAGCAGGGATGCAGCAGGTGTTATACTAGCAGGGATGCAGCAAGTGTTATACTAGCAGGAATGCAGCAGGTGTTATACTAACAGGTATGCAGCAAGTGTTATACTAGCAGGGATGCAGCAGGTGTTATACTAGCAGGGATGCTGCAAGTGTTATACTAGCAGGGATGCAGCAGGTGTTATACTAGCAGGGATGCAGCAAGTGTTATACTAGCAGGAATGCAGCAGGTGTTATACTAGCAGGGATGCAGCAAGTGTTATACTAGCAGGGATGCAGCAGGTGTTATACTAGAAGGGATGCAGCAGGTGTTATACTAGCAGGGACGCAGAAGGTGTTATACTAGCAGGTATGCAGCAAATGTTATACTAGCAGGGATGCTGCAGGTGTTATACTAGCAGGGATGCAGCAGGTGTTATACGAGCAGGGATGCAGCAGGTGTTATGCTAGCAGGGATGCAGCAGGTGTTATGCTAGCAGGAATGCAGCAGGTATTATACTAACAGAGATGCAGCAGGTGTTATACTAGCAGGAATGCAGCAGGTATTATACTAGCAGGAATGTAGCAAGTGTTATACTAGCAAGGATGCAGCAGGTTTTATACTACCAGGGATGCAGCAGGTGTTATACTAGCAGAGATGCAGCAGGTGTTATATTAGCAGGGATGCAGGAAGTGTTATACTAGCAGGAATGCAACAAGTGTTATACTAGCAGGGATACAGCAAGTGTTATACTAGCAGGGACGCAGCAAGTGTTATACTACAGGGATGCAGAAAGTTTTATATTAGCAGGGAGCAGCAAGTGGTTACTACATGGATACAGCAAGTATTATACTAGCAGGGATGCAGCAGGTGTTATACTAGCAGGGATGCAGCAAGTTTTTATACTACAGGGATGCAGAAAGGGTTGTTATACTAGCAGGGATGCAGAGGTGTTATACTACAGGGATGCAGAAGGTGTTATACTAACAGGGAGGCAGCAGATGTTATTCTAGTAGGAATGCAGCAGGTGTTATACTAGCAGGGATGCAGCAAGTGTTATACTAGCAGGGATGCAGCAGGTGTTATTCTAGCTTTTAATGCAGCGGTGTTTTACAGCCAGCAGGGAAAAGGGGGAAGCAGGTTTTATACTAGCAGGGATGTAGGTGTCATACTAGCTCGGAGGTAGAAGGTGTTATACTAACAGGGATGTAGGCGTCATACTAGCAGGGATGTAGCAGGTGTAATAATAGCAAGTGCCATACTAGCAGGGCTGCAGCAGGTGTTATACTAGCAGGGATGTAGCAAGTGTTCTACTAGCAGGGATGCAGCAGGTGTTATACTAGCAGGGATGCAGCAGGTGTTTATACTGAGCAGGAATGCGGGGCCAGGTGTTATGCTAGAAGGGATTCAGCAAGTGTTATACTAGCAGGGATGCAGCAGGTGTTATACTAGCAGGGATGCAGGTGTCATACTAGCAGGGATGCAGCAGGTGTTATACTAGCATGGATGCAGCAAGTGTTATATTAGCAGGGATGCAGCAGGTGTTATACTAGCAGGGATGCAGCAAGTGTTATATTAGCAGGATGCAGCAAGTTTTTAATACTAGCGGGGATGGACAAGTTTAATACTAGCAGGGATGAGCAGGTTTTTATATACAGTGAATGCAGCAAGTGTTCATCCTGGTGTGGAGGCGCAGGTAACAGAGTGCCACATTACTCATCTTTAGTGGCGTCTCCTGTCCTGTCCAAGATGCCACCTGCAGAATTTTCCCAACAGTGGGGTGAGTGTTACTCATTTCCAGCAGCGTTTTGCGTCTGGAACTCGGTGAGTTTGTGCGAGTCTCTCCCGCCCCTATTCTCCTGTTCCAGGAATCTTCTGCCACAGTATCTTCTTTACGGCGAAGCAGCTACTGCACAAAATCTCATCTTGACCACAGGAAAGCCTATAAAACCCGTCCTGGCTGTTTTTCTACGATTTCACTGAAAGAAGTTGCTGCTAAGTGCATGGTAGAGGGTAGTGCATGGTAGAGGGTAGTGCATGGTAGAGGGTAGCGCATGGTAGAGGGTAGTGCATGGTAGAGGGTAGCGCATGGTAGAGGGTAGCGCATGGTAGAGGGTAGTGCATGGTAGAGGGTACTGCATAGTAGAGGGTAGTGCATGGTAGAGGGTAGCGCATGGAAGAGGGTAGTGCATCGTAGAGGGTAGCGCATGGTAGAGGGTAGTGCATGATAGAGGGTAGCGCATGGTAGAGGGTAGTGCATGGTAGAGGGTAGCGCATGGTAGAGGGTAGTGCATGGTAGAGCGTAGACCATGGTAGAGGGAAGCGCATAGTAGAGGGTACGGCATGGTAGAGGGTAGCGCATGGTAGAGGGTAGCGCATGGTAGAGGGTGGCGCATGGTAGAGGGTAGCACATGGTAGAGGGTGGCGCATGGTAGAGGGTAGCGCATGGTAGACGGTAGCGCATGGTAGAGTGTAGAGCATGGTAGAGGTTAGCATATGGTAGAGGGTAGCGCATGGTAGTGGGTAGCGCATGGTAGAGGGTGGCGCATGGTAGAGGGTGGCGCATGGTAGAAGGAGGCGCATGGTAGAGGGTGGCGCATGGTAGAGTGTAGCTCATGGAAGAAGGTAGCGCATGGTAGAGGGCAGTGCATGGTAGAAGGTGGCACATGGTAGAGGGTAGCACATGGTAGAGGGTGGCGCATGGTAGAGGGTGGCGCATGGTAGAGGGTGGCGC
>NC_069421.1:37712260-37730307 GCF_026875155.1 Cherax quadricarinatus | reverse complement strand
AAAGGGACAGGCGGGAGGGGGACAAGGGAGGGACAGGCGGATTTGGAAAAGGAAGGCCCAGGGGGCGGTGACGGGGACAAGGAGGCAGGGGTGACTTTGGACAAAAAGGGACGGGGCGGTGCCCGGGGGACAAGGAGGGACAGGCGGTGATTTTTGGACAGAGGGACAGGCGGTGACTGGGACAAGGAGTGACAGGCGGTGATTTTGGGACAAAAAGGGACAGCGGTGACCGGGGAAAGGGAGGGACACGGGAGTTTACCTGGAGAGTTCCGGGCGGTGATTTGGACAAGGAGGACAGCGGTGACTGGGGACAGGAGTGACAGCGGTGATTTTGTGACAAAAAGGGACAGGGGTGACCGGGACAAGGGGGGACAGGGGGTGACTGGGGACAAGGAGGGAAAAGCGGTGACGGGGGACAAGAGGACAGCGGTGACTTTGGACAAGGAGGACAGGCGGTGACCGGGAAAAGGGGGGGGAGGGGACAGGCGGGACTTTGGACAAGGGGACAGGCGGTGACTGGGGACAAAAGGGACAGGCGATGACTGGGGACAAGGAAGGACAGGCGGTGACTTGGACGAAAGGACAGGCGGTGACTTTGGACAAGAGGGACAGGCGGTGACCGGGCAAGGAGGGACAGGCGGTACGGGGGACAAGGAGGGACAGGCGGTGACTGGGACAAGGAGGGACAGGCGATGACTTTGGACAAGGACGGACAGGCTGACTGGGGACAAGAGGGAAACAGGGGGTGACTTTGGACAAGGAGGACAGGCGGGGGACTGGGGACAAGGAGGACAGGCGTGACTGGGGAAAAGGGGAGGGACAGGCGATGACTGGGGACAAGGAGGGACAGGCGGTGACTGGGACAAGGAGGGACAGGGGGTGACGGGGCAAGAGGGGACAGGCGGTGACTGGGACAAGGGGACAGGCGGTGACTGGGGACAAGGGGGACAGGGGGTGACTGGGACAAGGAGGGACAGGGGGTGACTGGGACAAGGAGGGACAGGCGATGACGGGGGACAACAGGGACAGGCGGTGACTGGGGACAAGGAGGGACAGGGGGTGACGGGGAAAAGGAGTGACAGGATAAACTGGGGACAAGGAGGGACAGGCGGTGACTGGGGAACAAGAGGGACAGCGGGACTGGGGACAAGGAGGGCAGGCGGTGACTGGGGAAAGGAGGACAGCGATGACTGGGGACAAGGAGGGACGCGGTGACTGGGACAAGGGGGGACAGGCGGTGACTGGGGACAAGGAGGGACAGGGGGTGACTGGGACAAGATGCACAGGCGGTGACTGGGACAAGGAGGGACAGGCGGTGACTGGGACAAGGAGGGACACGGTGACGGGGACAAGGGGGACAGGGATGACTTTGGACAAGGAGGGACAGGCGGACTGGCGACAAGGGGGGACAGGGGGTAACTTGGACAAGGAGGGACACGCGGTGACCAGGGACAAGGAGGACAGGCGGTGACTTTGGACAAGGGGGGACAACGGTACTTTGGACAAGGAGGGAAAAGGGGGTGACCGTGACAAGGAGGGACAGGTGGTGACTGGGACAAGGAGGGACAGGCGGACTGGGACAAGGAGGAACAGGCGGTGACTGAGGACAAAGAGGGACAAGCGGTGACTTTGGACAAGAGGACAGGCGGTGACTGGGGAAAAGGAGGGACAGGCGGTGACTAGGAACAAGGAGGGACAGGCCGTGACCGGGGACAAGGTGAAAAAGGCGGTGATTTTGGGACAGGAGGGACAGGCGGTTGACTTGACAAGGAGGGACAGGCGTGACCGGGGACAAAAGGGACAGGAGGTGACCGGGACAAGGGGGGACAGGTTACCGGGACAAGGAGGGACAGGCGGTGACTGGGACAAGGGGGACAGGCAGTGATTTTGGGGGACAAGGAGGACAGGCGGTGACCGTGGAAAAGGAGGGACAGGCGGTGATTTGGGACAAGGAGGGCAGGCGTGACCGGGGAAAAGGGGGGACAGGGGTGACTTTGGACAAGGAGGGACAGGGGGTGACTTTGGACAAGGAGGGACAAGAGGGTGACTGGGACAAGGGAGGACAGGCGGTGACCGGGAAAGGAGGGACAGGCGGTGACTTTGGAAAAGGGAGGGACAGGCGTGACTTTGGACAAAGGGGGACAGGCGGTGACTTTGGACAAGAAGGGACAGGCGGGACTTGGACAAGAGGACAGGGGCGTGCTTTGGAAAAGGGAGGGACAGGCGGTGACCGGGGACAAGAAAGGGACAGGGTGGACTGGGACAAGGGGGGACAGGTGGTGACCGGGGACAAGGGAAAAGCGGTGACTGGGGACAAGGAGGACAAGCGTGACTTTGGACAAGAAGGAGACACGCGGTGACGGGGGACAAGAGGGACAGAGGGGACTAGGGACAAGGAGAGACGGGCGGTGCCCTTTTGGGACAAGGGGACAGGCGTGACTGGGGACAAGGAAAACGGGCGGTGACTGGGACAAGGAGGGACAAGCGGTGACTTGCACAAGGAGGCGGGCGGTGACTGGGACAAGGAGGGACAGGGGGTGACTGGGACACGGAGGGACAGGCGGTGACTTTGGACCAGGGGGGACAGGCGGTGTCTTGACACGGAGGGACAAGCGGTGACTGGGAACAAGGAGGACAGGCGGTGACTTGGACAAGGAGGGACAGCCGGTGACTTTGGACAAGGGGGACAGGCGGTGACTGGGGACAAGGAGGGACAGGCGGGACTTTGGACAAGAGGGACAGGGTTCCCGGGACAAGAGGACAGGGCGGTGACTGGGCACAAGGAGGGACAGGCGGTGACTGGGGAAAAGGGAGGGACGGGCGGTGACTTTGACAAAAGGACAGGCGGTGACCGGGACAAGGAGGGACAGGCGGTGATTTTGGACAAGGAGGGACAGGCGGTGACTGGGGCAAGGAGTGACAGGCGGTGACTTTGGACAAAAAGGGACAGGCGGTGACCGGGACAAGGAGGGACAGGCGGTGATTTGGACAAGGAGGGACAGGCGGTGACGGGGGACAAGGAGTGGACAGGCGGGACTTTGGACAAAAGGACAGGGGTGACCGGGACAAGGAGGACACCGGATTTTCCCTGAGAGAGTTCGGCGGTGATTTTGGACAAGGGGGACAGGGGGTGACTGGGACAAGGATGACAGGCGGTGACTTAGGACAAAAGGGACAGGCGGTGACCGGACAAGGAGGGACAGGCGGTGGAACTGGGGACAAGGAGGGACAGGCGGTGACTGGGGCCCAAGGAGTAAGGCGGTGACTTTGGACAAGGAGGACAGCGGTGACTCGGAAAAGGGAGGGACAGGCGGTACTTTGGACAAGGAGGACAGGCGGTGACTGGGAAAAGGGAGGGACAGCGATGAACTGGGGGGGACAAGGAAGGAAAAGCGGTGACTTTGGACGAGAAGGGACAGGCGTGACTTGGACAAGGGGGGACAGCCGGTGACGGGGACAAGGAGGCCCGGCGTGACTGGGACAAGGAGGGACGGGCGGTGACTGGGACAAGGGGACAGGCGATGATTAGGACAAGGACGGACAGGCGGTGACGGGGACAAGGAGGACAGGCGGTGGACTTTGGACAAGGAGGGACAGGCGTGACTGGGACAAGGAGGACAGGCGGTGCTGGGACAAGAAGGGACAGGCGGGGGCTGGGGACAAGAGGGACAAGCAGTGACTTGGACAAGAAGGACAGGCGTGACGGGGAAAAGAAGGGACGGGCGGTGACGGGGACAAGGAGACAGGCGAAGACCGGAAAAGAGGACAGGCGGTGACGGGGACAAGGTGGACAGGGGGTGACGGGGGAAACAAGGAGGGACAGGCGGTGACTGGGACAAGGAGTGACGGGCGTGATTTGGACAAAAAGGGACAGGGCGATGTCGGGACAAGGAGGACAAGCGTGACTTGGACAAGAAGAGACAGGCGGTGGGTGGACAAGGAGGGGGACAGGCGTGACTGTGACAAGAAGAGACAGGCGGGGGACCGGGGACAAGGAGGGATAGGCGTGACCTGGGGACAAGAGGGACAGGCGGGGACTTTGGAAAAGGGAGGGAAAAGGTTTGACTGGGGACAAGGTGGGACAGGGGTGCCCGGGGGACAGGGGGTACAGGCGGGATGGGACAAAGAGGACAGCGCGACATTGGACAAGGAGGACAGGCTGTGACTTTGGACAAAAAGGGGACAGGTGGTGACCGGGGACAAGGAGAACGGCAGTGACGGGGACAAGGGGGTACAGCGTGACTGGGGACAAGGAGGGACAAGGCGATGTCTGGGGACAAGGAGGACAAGCGCGATTTTGGACAAGAAGAGACAGGCGGTGGCTGGGACAAGGAGGGACAGGCGTGACTGGGGACAAGAAAACAGGCGGAGACCGGGACAAGGAGGACAAGCGGTGACTTGGACAAGAGGGACAGCGGGACGGGACAAAAAGGGGACGGGCGGTGACTGGGAAAAGGGAGAGACAGGGGGAAGACCGGGAACAAGGGAGGACAGGCGTGACTGGGACAAGGAGGGACAGGCGGTGACTGGGCCCAGGAGGGAGAGGGGGTACTGGAAAAGGGAGAGACAGACGGTGACTGGGACAAGGAGGACAGCGATGTCGGGGGACAAGGGGGGAAACAAGCGGTGACTTTGGACAAGAAGGGACAGGCGGTGCTGGGGACAAGCAGGACAGGCGGTGACTGGGACAAGAAGAGACAGGCGGTGACCAGGACAAGGAGGAAGGCGTGACGGGGGACAAGGAGGGACAGCGGGACTTTGGACAAGGAGGGACAGGTGGTGACTGGGGACAAAGAGGGACAGGGTGACCGGGGACAAGGGAACAGGCGGTGACTGGGACAAGGAGGAACAGGCGGTGACTGGGGACAAGGAGGACAGAGGCGGTGACTGGGACAGGAGAGAAAAGGGGGTGACTGGGGACAAGGGGGGACAAGCGGTGACTTTGGACAAAGGGACAGGTGACTGGGACAAGGAGGGACAGGAGGTGACTGGGGACAAGGAGAGACCAGGTGGGACCTTGACAAGGAAAGGGACAGGCGGTGACTGGGGACAAGGAGAGACAGGCGGTGACTGGGGACAAGGGGACAAGCGTGCTTTGGACAAGGAGGACAGGCGGTGACTGGGACAAGGAGGGACATGCGGTGACTGGGAAAACGGGGACAGGCGGTGACTTTGACCAGGGGGGAACAGGCGGTGTCTTTGGACACGGGGGAAAAGCGTGACTGGGAACAAGGAGGGACAGGCGTGACTTTGGACAAGGAGGGACAGCGGTGACTGGGGACAAGCAGGCACAGCGGTGACTTTGGACAAGGAGGGCAGGTGACCGGGGACAAGGGGGGAAACAGGCGTGACTGGGTCAAGGAGGGAAGACGGTGACTGGGTCAAGAGGACAGGGGGTGACGGGGGAAAAGGGAAAGGCACAGGCGGTAAAGTGGGACAAGGAGGGACAGGCGGTGACTTTGACAAAGATGATCGGCGGTGACTGGGGAAAAGGGAGGACAGGCGTGACGGGAGTAAAGGAGGACAGGCGGTGCTGGGGACAAGGAGGGACAGGCGGTGAACTTGGACAAGGAAGGACAGGCGGTGACTGGGGACAAGGGGGGACAGGTGGTGACTTTGGACAAGGAGGGACAGGGTGACTGGGACAGGAGGGAAAAGCGGTGACTTTGGAGAAGGAGGGACAGGCGTGACCGGGGACAAGGAGGGACGGGCGTGACTGGTACAAGGAGGACAGGCGATGACCGACAAGGAGGGACAGGGGGTGACTGGGGACAAGGAGGACAGGAGGTGACTTTGGACAAGGAGGGACAGCCGTGACTGGGAAAAGGGAGGGACAGCGGTGACTTTGGACAAGGAGACAGGCGGTGACTGAGGACAAGGGGGGACAGACGTGTCTGAGACAAGGAGGGATAGGCGGTGACCGGGACAAGGAGGGACACCGTGACGGGGGACAAGGAGGGACAGGCGGTGACTGGACAAGTAGGGACAGGCGATGACTTGGACAAGGAGGGACAGGGGTGACTGGGGACAAGGAGGGACAGGCGGTGACTTTGGAAAGGAGGACAGCGTGAAAAGGGACAGGAGGGACGGCTGTGACTTTGACAAGGAGGGACAGGCGGTGACCGGGACAAGGAGAACAGCGGTGACCGGACAAGGAGGGACAGCGTGACTTGGACAAGGAGGACAGGGGGTGACGGGGGTCAAGGAGGGACAGGCGGTGACTTTGGACAAGGAGGCCCAGCGTGACTTGGACAAGGAGGAAAGGGGTGACTGGGACAAGGTGGGACAGGGGGTGACTGGGACAAGGAGGGACAGGGGGTGAGTTGAGCAAGAGGGACAGGCGGTGACTTTGGACAAGGAGGGACAGGCGTGACCGTGGGACAAGAGGGACGGGCGTGACTGGGACAAGGGGGAAAAGGGGTGACTGGGGACAAGGGAGGGGGGCAAAGACTTGGACAAGGAGGGGACTGGCGGTGACTGGTGAAAAGGGAGGGACGGGGGTAAGTTGGACAAAGAGGGAACAGGGCGGTGACTTGGACAAGGAGGGACGGGCGGGCCCGGGGGGGGGGTGGAAAAGAAGGACGCGGTGGCAGGGACAAGGAGGGAGCAAGCGGGACTTGGCAAGAAGGGACAGGCGGGACTGGGCAAGCAGGGACAGAGGTGACTGGGGACAAGAGGGGAAGGCGGTGATTTGGGGAACAATGAGGGACAGCGTGACTGGGGACAAAAAGGACAGGGTGGGGGACTTTGGAAAAGGGAAAGGACAGGCTTTGACCTGGGAAAAGGGAGGGACAGGCTGTGACTTGGACAAAGGGGGACAGGCGGACTTGGAAAGGGGGACAGGCGTGACTGGGGACAAGGAGGACAGCGGTGACTTTGGACAAGGAGGACAGGGTGACCGGGGACAGAGTACAGGCGTGACTTTGGAAAAGGGAGGGACAGGGTGACTGGGGACAAGGAGGAACGGGCGTGACTGGGAAAAGGGGAGGGACGGGCGGTGATTTGGAACAGGGGGGACAGGCGTGACTGGGGACAAGAGGGACAGGCGGTGATTTGGACAAGGGGGGACAGGCGGGGACTTGGACAAGGAGGGACAGGCGGGACCGGGCCCAGAGGGACAGGCGATGACTTGGATAACGGGGGACAGGCGGTGACTGGGACAAGGGGGGACAGGCGGTGACTTTGGAAAAGGAGGGACAGGCGGTGACCGGGGACAAGGAGGACAGGGTGACTGGGGACAAGGAGGGACAGGGGGTGACTGGGGACAAGGAGGGTCAGGCGGTGACTGGGGACAAGGAGGACAGGCGGGGGATTTTGGGGACAAGGAGGGACAGGCGGTGACTGGGGACAAGGAGGGACAGGCGGTGACGGGGGACAAGGGGGGACAAGGCGATGACTTTGGACAAGGACGGACAGGCGGTGACGGGGAAAAAGAGACAGGCGGGACTTTGGACAAGGAGGGACAGGCGGTGACTGGGACAAGAAGGCCCAGGCGGTGACTGGGGAAAAGGGAGGGACAGGCGGTGGCTGGGGACAAGAGGGACAAGCGGTGACTTTGGACAAGGAGGGACAGGTTGTGACTTTGGAAAAGGGAGGGACGGGCGTGACCGGGGAAAAGGGAAAGGGGAACGGGCGTAACTGGGACAAGGAGGGACAGGCGGTGACTGGGAAAAGGGAGGGACAGCGGTAACTGGGGTAAAGGAGGGACAGGCGGTGACTGGAGACAAGGAGGACAGGGGTGACTGTGACAAGGGGGGACGGGGGTGGCGGGAGACAAAGGAGGGAAAAGGCGGTGACTTTGTACAAGGAGGGACGGGCGGTACTGGGACAAGGAGGGACAGGGGGTAAACCGTGTCCAAGGAGGGACAGGGGTGACTGGGGACAAGGGGGGACAAGCGGTGGCTTTGGACAAGGAGGGACTGGCCGGACTTTGACAAGGGGGGACAGGTGGTGCCCGGGGGAAAAGGAGGGACAGGGGTGACTGGGGACAAGGAGGGACAGGCGTGACTGGGACAAGGAGGGTCAGGCGGTGACTGGGGACAAGGAGGGACAGCGTAACGGGGGTCAAGGAGGGACAGCGTGACGGGAAGACAAGGAGGGACAGGCGGTGACTGTGGACAAGGGGGGACAGGCGGTGACTGGAGACTAGAGGGACAGGGGGTGACTTTGTACAAGGAGGGCAGGCGGTGACTGGGGACAAGGGGGGACAGGCGGTGACCGGGACAAAGGGACGGGCGGTGACTGGGGACAAGGAGGGACAAGCGGTGGTTTTGGGACAAGAAGGGACATTCGGTGACTGGGGACAAGGAGGACAGGCGGTGACTGGGGACAAGGAGACAGGGTGACCGGGGACAAGGAGGGACAGGCGGCGACTGGGGACAGTGGGGAAACAGGGGGTGACTGGGGATAAGGAGAGACGGGCGGTGACGGGGGACAAGGAGGGACAAGCGGTGACTGGGGGCAAGGAGGGACGGGTGGTGACTGGGGACAAGGAAGACAGGCGTGACTGGTGACAAGGAGGGACAGGCGGTGACTTGGGACAAGGAGGGCAGGTGTGGTGACCGGGACAAGGAGGGACAGGCGGTGACTTTGGACAAGGAGTGACAGGCGGTGACTGGGGACAAGGAGGGACAGGCGGTGACTGGGTCAAGGAGGGACAGGCGTGACGGGGACAAGGAGGACAGGCGGGGGACTTTGGACAAGGAGGACAGGCGGTGACTGGGACAAGGAGGGACAGGCGGTGACGGGGGAAACTAAAAAGGGACAAGGCTGGTCTTTGGAAAAAGGAGAGACAGGCGGTGACCGGGACAAGGAGGGACAGGCTGTTTTTTGGGACAAGGGGGAAACAGGCGGTGACTTTGGACAAGGAGGACAGGTGGTGACTGGGACAAAGGGGGACAAGCTGTGACTTTGGGCAAGAGGGACAGGGGGTGACCGGGACAAGGAGGGACAGGCGGGGGACTTTGGACAAGGAGGGACAGCGGTGACTTTGGATAAGGAGGGACGGGCGGTGACGGGGGACAAGGAGGGACAGGCGGTGACTGGGGACAAGGAGGGATAGGGGGTGACCGGGACAAGGAGGGGACAGGCGGTGACCGTGGACAAGGAGGGACAGGGGGTGACTTTGGACAAGGAGGGACAGGCGGTGACTGGGGACAAGAGGGACAGCGGTGACCGGGGACAAGGAGGATGGGCGGTGACCGGGGATAAGGAGGGACAGGCTGTGACTTTGGACAAGGAGGGACAGGCGGTGACCGGGGACAAGGAGGGACAGGCGGTGACTTTGGACAAGGAGGGACAGACGGTGACTTTTGGACAAGGAGAGACAGGCGGTGACAGGGACAAGGAGGGACAGGCTGTGATTTGGGGACAAGGTGGGACAGGCGGTGACTGGGACAAGGAGGGACAGGCGGTGACTGGGGAAAAGGGAGGACAGGCGGTGATTTGGACAAGGGGGGACAGGGGGACTTGGACAAGGAGGGACAGCGGTGACTGGGGACAAGGAGGGACAGGCGGTGACGGGGGAAAAGGAGGACAGGCGGTGACTTGGACAAGGAGGGACGGGCGATGACTTTGAAAACGAGGGACAGGGTGATGGGGACAGGAGGGACAGGCGGTGACTTTGGACAAGGAGAGACAGGCGGTGACTGGGACAAGGAGGGACAGGCGGTGACTTTGAACAAGAGGGACTGGCGGTGACTTTGGACAAGGAGGACTGGCGGTGACTTTGGACAAGGGGGGACAGGGGGTGATTTTGGGACAAGGACGGACAGGCGGTGACTGGGACAAGGAGGGACAGGCGATGATTTTGGACAAGGACGGACAGGCGTGACTGGGGACAAGGAGGGAAACAGGGGGTGACTTTGGACAAGGAGGGACAGGCGGTGACTGGGGACAAGGAGGGACAGCGTTGACTGGGGACAAGAGGGACAGGCGGTGGCTGGGGAAAATTAGGGACAAGCGGTGAACTTTGGACAAGGAGGGACAGGGGGTGACTTTGGACAAGGAGGGAACAGTGGTGACCGGGAAAAGGAGGGACAGGGGGTGACTGGGACAAGGGATGGACAGGCGTTGACTTTGGACAAGGAGGGACGGGCCGTGACTTTGGACAAGGAGGGACAGGTGGTGACCGGGACAAGGAGGGACAGGGGGTGACTGGGGACAAGGAGGGACAGGCGGTGACTGGGACAAGGAGGGTCAGGCGGTGACTGGGGACAAGGAGGGACAGGCGTGACTGGGTCAAGGGGGGACAGCGGTGACTGGAAAAAGGGAAAGGAACAGCCGGTGACGTGGACAAGGAGGGACGGGCGTGACTGGGGACTAGAGGACAGGCGGTGACTTTGGACAAGGAGGGACAAAACGGTGACTGGGACAAGGAGGGACAGCGGTGACCGGGACAAGGGGGGATAGGCGGTGCCCGGGGGACAAGAGGGACGGGCGGTGACCGGGGACAAGGAGGGACAGCGGTGACTGGGGAAAAAGAGGGACAAGCGGTGCTTTGGACAAGAAGGGACATTCGGTGACTGGGGACAAAGGGACAGGGGGTGACTGGGACAAGGAGAGACAGGCGGTGACCGGGGACAAGGGACAGGCGGCGATTTGGGGACAGTGAGGAACAGGCGGTTGACTGGGGATAAGGAGAGACAGGCGGTGACTGGGGAAAAAAGGGGACAAGGGGTTGACTTTGGACGAGGAGGGACAGGGCGTTAAACTGGGGGCAAGGAGGGACAGGCGGTGACTGGGGAAAAGGAGGACAGGCGGTGACTTTGGACAAGGAGGGACAGGCGGTGACTTTGGACAAGGAGGGACAGGCGGTGACGGGGGACAAGGAGGGACAGGCGTTGACTGGGGACAAGGAGGGCAGGCGGTGACTGGGGACAAGGAGGACAGGCGGTGACTTGGGACAAGGAGGGGCAGTGGTGACCGGGGGACAAGGAGGGACAGGCGGTGACTTTGGACAAGGAGTGACAGGCGGTGACTGGACAAGGAGGAAAAGGCGTGACTGGGGTCAAGAGGGACAGGCGGAGACTGGGACAAGGAGGGACAGGCGGTTGACTTTGGACAAGGAGGGCGGGCGGGGGACTTTGGACAAGGAGGGACAGGCGGTGACGGGGGAAAAGGGAGGGACAGGCGGTGACTTTGGACAAGGAGGGACAGGCGGTGCCTTTGAACAAGAGAGACAGCGGGACCGGGACAAGGAGGGACAGGCTGTGTTTTTGGACAAGGAGGACAGGCTGTGTCTTTGGAAAAGGGAGGGACAGGCGGTGACTTTGGGCAAGGAGGACAGGCGGTGCCCGGGGGACAAGGAGGGACAGGCGGTGACTTTGGGACAAGGGGGGACAGGCGGTGACTTTGGATAAGGAGGGACAGGCGGTGACTTGGACAAGGAGGGACGGGCGTGACTTGGACAGGAGGGACAGGCGGTGACCGGGAAAAGGGAGGGATAGGCGGTGACCGGGGACAAGGAGGGAATAGGCGGTGACCGGGGACAAGGAGGGACAGGCGGTGACTTTGGACAAGGAGGGACAGGCGGTGACTGGGGACAAGGAGGGACAGGCGGTGACCGGGGACAAGGAGGGATAGGCGGTGACCGAGGACAAGGAGGGACAGGCGGTGACCGGCAGGAGGTAGGGGGTGACCGGGACAAGGAGGGACGGGGCGGTGACTTTGGACAAGGAGGGACAGGCGGTGACCGGGGACATGGAGGGACAGGCGGTGACTTTGGACACGGAGGGACAGGCGGTGACTGGGAACAAGGAGGGACAGGCGGTGACCGGGGACAAGGAGGGACAGGCAGTGACCGGGGACAAGGAGGGACAGGCGGTGACCGGGGACAAGGAGGGACAGGCGGGGGACAAGGAGTCACTGTTGGAAGTTAGAGACACAACTAAGGTAGACTGATTCAGGAACTGTTTTCTCCACCCCAGGACGCGGGAAGAACTAACCAAAGAAGTTACAAAACAGACCTAGTACACAGTTTAAATAATAAGTACGGCAGAGTTCACCAGGTGGTCGTATGTAGTTAAGAAGCAGCGGAACCAGAAACCTGAGACTTGCCCCATAAACATAGTTGACAAATTTTGACGCCGTTAATTAATGACACCGGGACGTAAGTTTCTGTAGCTTGGTTAATTATGATGGTTAAGATAATCTCATGTTACATCAGAGAAAGTAGACAGGTATTAAGATGAGGGGGACAACAGTCGTTATATGTGTGCTTCGTAGCTCAAGTGATAAGCATTTTATTTCACAAGCGAAAGGACCCGAGTCGAATCCTGGGCGGGGCGAGTATTTACGAGCAAGTCTCCTAGCACCTGCTGTTGAAACCTAGCAGTAAATCAGACCAAGTATTTAAATGACTTGAGGGTTATATCTTAGACGTAAAAATGTCTAGCGCCTTTAAACGTAAGTTATAACCCCCCTGGATTAATAATCCAAATGAATTTTGCTTTGGGAGGGACTCGGTTAGAGACTTGAGCATCGTCCGCTAGGAGATCAACACTCATTTATTCTCTAAAAATTATACGATGCTTAGTAAATAATTACATTCGCAAATTAGAGGTGTTCATTGCCCACTGACAGAGCCCATACAAACTTCGCAAATATTTATAATCTCCCCGTGAAATCAGTCTGGAAAACTATTTACCGTGAGCGTTGGCGCCCAAAAATGTTCACTTCTTTCATTCGGTTGATATCTTAAAGTATACTAATGAAAATTATTATTTCCCCTCGCTCTAACCCCCTGCGATATGTAACAAGTGGAGATTTTACATTAGCACAGTGGGAAAATGGCTTTAATTTCTTTCCCAGATGTATGGGCTACATATACCATACTTAATTAGTACTAAATCTTATCGTAACTATGACCAGCACAACCATTGGTTTCTACTACCACCATCATTACTATTACTTGTAGTAACGTGATTGGCTCGTAGTCAACTGTTCGTCTTGATACAGACATTGAACAGACATCAAGAATCCGTTGAGTTTTAGCGCACCTCAGGTAATATCTAGACGAGTGCTTGTTTTCCCCTGATTTTTTTAAATGACTGTTTTGTCTTAAGCGTTTACAGCTTCAGCGAGTAGCGTGCTCTACTCTGCTACAAACTTTGCATATGTTCGTGTTGCATCTTCTACCCCGATTTTTATTTCAGTATTTCGGGGTAATAGACTCATTTTGCACTTCAAATAGCTCTTCATGTTGGAGTGTATCTTTAACCATTTGAATGGAAAAAAGATCTCTTAGTGTTCGTTTCCTTAGGAAGATTAATGCTTCAACTCTTTTTCACAGTCTGTTTCAGTTGTTTTTTATACAGTTATTCTTGGTGATGGTATGAGGCTGAGAGAGAGAGGGGTGGGGGTGGGGGGGAGTGAAACAGTCTTGTGATAAGGGTTATCTTATCTAGTCTTTGGTGGAAACTTATACCCAACCCACCTTCACTATACAACCCACCTTTCCCCCCCCAACCCACCTTCACCACTCAGTCTACCTATACTACCCAGCCCCCACCTCCACTATCCAGCCACCAGTACTACCCAGCCCATCTTCCCAAAAACCAGCCCACCTTTATTACCCAGCCCACCCAACTACCCAGTCCATTCTACCACTGACCCACCTTCGCCAACTTAGCAGTAAAGTAAAAGCACCTGAGTTTAGCTGACATTGCAAGTTACATCCAGAGGACAGATGCTGTGCAAATGTGTGAGAAACTTCATTCCAGCCGGAAATCATATCTTGGGCCAAATACCGGAAGTATATCTGGAGGATGTTTCAGTTTCAACGCCCCACGACCCAGTCCCCCGACTAGACCTGTATAAAATATATAAGACAAATCCAGATCTCTACACTTACTAAAATGCTGGATAAAAGTTTTTCCAAGCAGCGCAATAAAAAAAAAAATATATTGATAAATAAGGCTTGTTTGGGTTTCCTTTGTAAAACAAAATCTTGAGTTTTTAAAAGCAAGATGGGTACACAAGTGTGTTGTCAAGGTTTGCACCCCAGACAGCACGGTTCAGCAGGTCGTCCCTCCTGCTTTTTGCAACTACTGGATCACTACACCATGGTCTTCGATGTACTGGTAAACAGAAAAAATATCGGATGTAGAACACACAGACTTGCCATGGTGTAATAGCTCACAGAGTGCATGCAAAATGAATAATTGGAAAAGTGGGCAGATGAATAACTTTCTAACAAATAGATACAAAGAGAGTCAAGTCAGAAGGTGCTACAGTGAGAAGGTCTGTTCCCAAGGCACTGTACTCGCTCCTATTCTTTTTCCCTCATTTTCATATCCACATAGGGACATAATTCATAGCATATCACCCTCTGCAAACAATGCTAGAATTGTATGAGAGGGACATCCACCGAGGACTTTTGCAAATCGCCAGGCAAATATAAACAAGTCTTCCAGTAGACTACTAAAAACAACATGACGATCAATGAGCACAAATTTCAGCTCCCTCTGGTAGGAAAAAGTGAGGAAATAAAAACGAGAATGTATAAATCTAACTGTAACCACTAATAGAGCGAAAAACTAAAGACGAAGGTTTTTAGGAGCGATAATGTCAAAATCAAAGATCACAACTTTTAGTTATCACAACTAACAAAAAAAAATGATAGGATGAATAACGAGAACCTTCAGAACAACAAATGCCAGACTATAATGGTCCTCCTTAAGTCCTTGTACTTTTTTAGGCGGGAATATTGCTATACAATAACAGCCCCTTTCAATACAACAGAAATTGCAGACAAAGAGAATTTGGCAAATTATAAAGTCAGTCAAACACCAAAATTACTGAGAACGTTTAAGTCTCCTGAGCTGTACCCCTTTGGGGATAAAAGGCGAGTTTAAAACCCAAACATAATTTACACCTCGAAATCACTCCCTACAAAGCAAGAGGCTCGGCAAACAGTGCAAACTACCCAAATGAAAAGCAGGGTGCCATGAGTACACTAGTACACTAAGAGAAAACACATATGTATAAGGGGGACCAACAGCCTTCCATCATACATAAGAAAGATTGAAGAATGAACACTTGTACAACAGTGGGAATCTTATTGAGGAAACGTCGGGCCAGATTTCCTGTAACGCCAATCCCTTCTAACCTCAGTGCATGGAGGGGGGATCGTACTCCTACTTCAAAATCCTGAAGAAGCAAGGACCTGCACCGAAATTCCTTAAGAGCAGATAAAGCTCAACCCTCTCAAAAAGCCATTTACCATGCATAGTATGTTACGCTTTTCTTGTTTTGGCTGCGTAACGTATATAAAAGTCCTGGTTTTCTAAATTATCAGCTCAGTTCTGGTCTCCATATTACAGAATGGATAAAAATTTCGTTAGAAAACATTCAGCGAAGAAATGACAAAATTAATACATATCATTAGAAATCTTCCTATGAAGAAAGATTGAAATCCTTAAATTACATTCACTTGTAAGACGAAGAATGAAGGAGACATGATCGATGTGTAAAAAGGGGAAGTTTGGTTATTAACAAGGGGATATAAATAAGGTCTTGAGGATATCTCTCCAAGAGAGAACCAGCAATAATGGTTTAAAAATTTAGATAATTTTAGATTTAGAAAGGATATAAGAAAGTCTTGGTTGGAAATATAGTAGTTGATGAGTGGAAAAGTCGCCTAGTAGGTTATTGAGGCAAAAACCCTTTAGTAGTTTCAAATTTAGGTTGGATATATACATGAGTGAGAGGGGTTAACTTGAGTGGGACTACACATGAGTAAGTGGTTTTTATCAGAGCTTATTGTTGGGATAGAACTAAAGTGGGTTGGACAAATATTCGTTAGTGGGGTGGGTTTTGTGAAGAACCTGCCCATATGGCCACAGGCCTACTATAGTACTCCTCCTTTCTATGTTCTTATGTAAACAACCTGTTATGTCTAGGGGCATTTATATTATTTAAAATAGAAAAAGAAACCACTCTAGTGCCACTTGTAACTTCACATTAAAAGTAAAAGTTAATTAGTCAATAATTTATTATAAGGAAGGGCACAAAAACTCACCTATAAAAAAAATATAATATATATTAAAAGTAAAATAGCATATACAACGTACAATCTACTCTACTACATATAACATCACCTTCACTCACACACAGTAGCTCACTAGCACACTGCCTGGAGTTTACCTGGAGAGAGTTCCGGGGGTCAACGCCCCCGCGGCCCGGTCTGTAACCAGGCCTCCTGGTGGATCAGAGCCCGATCACAGGCTGTTGCTGCTGGCTGCACGCAAACCAACGACGAGCCACAGCCCCGGCTGATCCGGAACTGAACTTTAGGTTGGTCCAGTCCAGCTTGAAGACTGCCAGGGGGCTGTTGGTAATCCCCCTTATGTGTGCTGGGAGGCAATTGAACAGTCTCGGGCCCCCCGACACTTAATTGTATGGTCTCTTAACGTCCTAGTGACACCCCTGCTTTTCATTGGGGGATGGTGCATCATCTGCCAAGTCCTTTTGCTTCGGTTGTGAGTGATTTTCGTGTGCAAGTTCGGTACTAGTCCCTCTAAGATTTTCCAGTGAAAATAATCATGTAAACCTCCCTCCTGCGTTTTCCCGGAGTACGGGTTTTGGAACCTCAAGCACTAGTAACACAAAATAAAAAAAACATTTTTTAAACATGAAGGCTCCATGACCCCCCCCCCCACCCTTCTTCTGTAGGCTGTACGAGTACTCTCCCAAAACTTAAATAGGCCTCTGCACACTAGGGTCTTACAATTAAACATGAGAGCACTGAAACACGAATAAAATTACCTATAGTATAAACAAAAAAACCTCACCAGCTCACCTACTCAAAAACAACTACATTTTCTCTGCTTCACCTACTGAAAAAAAACACACCTCACTCTACCCCCTCCACTCTCGCTCCTACCGGGAATAATACCGCCCATTTTTCAGTACAAATCCCGGAAAATGACATTGTATATGTAACTTGCCATGATTGTGACCAGATCTACCTGGAGTTCATTACCTTTGTAACTAGTTCAGCTATCATAACTTTGGGGTCCAGTCCCTGGACCCATTATGTACCTTTGTAATCTTTTGACTACCGCCCACAGGATCGGTATGGGGTGCATAATAAAGATATTAAACTAACTATATGGAGCGTTATTCTGGTTACACAATATTCACCAACACACTGCGTAACATAGTAACATATGTATAAATAACATAGGATAACCCGAAAATAAAGAGTACCAAGTAAAAAGGTCTTCAGGTGTTGTAAAGAGTCAGCCTAAGAGTGAACAGTAACACATCCACAAAGAACAATAACTGGCCACTATTGACAGAAATAAGACTCAGATCCTGTAAGGTGCAGATGTTGTCGCAGTGATTTATTCCCATTAGGTCGCTGTAAAATCTCATTATTTACATCTTAGTGGATGGGTTTATGAGTTGGGAAGAGGAGGAAGTTCGTGGGTGAGTTGGGAAGAAGATCGTGGGTTGATGAGTTCAGAGGAAGAGGAAGTTCGTGGGTGGGTTGATGAGTTGGGAGGAAGATCGTGGGGGTTGATGAGTTGAGAGGAAGAGGAGGAAGTTCGTAGGCGGGTTGATGAGTTGGGGGGAGAAGTTCGTGGGTGGGTTAATGAGCTGGGAGGAGGGGAGATTCGTGGGTGGGTTGATGAGTTGGGAGAAATCCATGGGTGGGTTGATGAGTTGGGAGGAGAAGTTCATGGTGGGTTGATGAGTTAGGAGAAGTTCACGGGTGGGTTGATGAGTAGAGAAGTTCATGGGTGGGTTGATGAGTTGGGAAAGGGGAAGTTGGTGGGGGGTTGATGAGCTGGGAGAAGTTCATGGGTGGTTTTGAGTTGAGAGGAGAAGTTTCATGGGTGGGTTGAGTTGGAAGGAGGAGAAGTTCGTGGTTGATGAGCTGGGAGAAATTCGTGGGTGGGTTTAATGCTGGAGGAGGAAGTTCTGGGGGATATGAGGAGGATTTCGTGGTGGGGTTGTTGCGGAGGAGGGAAATTTTTATGGTTTGATGAGTTGAGAGAAAGAGGAAGTTCGTTGGGGGGGGGTCGGGGGGGAAAAGGGTG
>NC_069421.1:37602211-37711760 GCF_026875155.1 Cherax quadricarinatus | reverse complement strand
GTAGGCCTCATTTAGATTATGCTGCACAGTTTTGGTCACCGTATTACAGGATGGATATAAATTCTCTGGAAAATGTACAAAGGAGGATGACAAAGTTGATCCCATGTATCAGAAACCTTCCCTATGAGGATAGACTAAGGTCCTGAATCTGCACTCTCTAGAAAGACGTAGAATTAGGGGGGATATGATTGAGGTGTATAAATGGAAGACAGGAATAAAATAAAGGGATGTAAATAGTGTGCTGAAAATATCTAGCCTAGACAGGACTCGCAGCAATGGTTTTAAGTTGGAAAAATTCAGATTCAGGAAGGATATAGGAAAGTACTGGTTTGGTAATAGAGTTGTGGATGAGTGGAACAAACTCCCGAGTACAGTTATAGAGGCCAGAACGTTGTGTAGCTTTAAAAATAGGTTGGATAAATACATGAGTGGATGTGAGTTGGACCCGATAGCTTGTGCTACCAGGTCGGTTGCCGTGTTCCTCCCTTAAGTCAATGTGACCTGACCTGACTAGGTTGGGTGCATTGGCTTAAGCCGGTAGGAGACTTGGACCTGCCTCGCATGGGCCAGTAGGCCTTCTGCAGTGTTCCTTCGTTCTTATGTTCTTAATTAAAATACCCAGGTGCTGCACATACTCGGGTGCTGCACATGTCTCATTCATCAACTAAAACACTCAATGGTCTTTAGTTGACAGATCTGTCAATTATTATCTGCAGACACCTCCTCTCCTAATTCCCCAGGAAAGTATGACTCTGCTGCTACTCTTGCCTTAGTGATACTGTTCTCTCAATACCCCGCCCATACCCAGTCAATCCAAAACTGAAAAATTCAACCCAAACTTAAATCAATGAATTTTTACACTCTCATTTCCTAAGTTAATAATTAGTAACTTCCCGGGTCACGGTATTATTTGAAACCTGGTAGCATAATGTGGGTGTTGGAGGGTTGTGGTGGAGGGGTGGAGGGGCTGGTGTGGAGGGTTGTGGTGGAGGGTTGGAGAGGCTGGTATGGAGGGTTGTGGTGGAGGGCTGGAGAGGCTGGTGTGGAGGGTTGTGGTGGAGGGTCGTGGTGGAGGGTTGTGGTGGAGGGTTGGAGTGGCTGGTGTGGAGGGTTGTGGTGGAGGGTTGGAGAGGTTGGTGTGGAGGGTTGTGGTGGAGGGTTGGAGAGGCTGGTATGGAGGGTTTGTGGTGGAGAGGTTGGAGAGGCTGGTGTGGAGGGTTGTGGTGGAGGGTTGTGGTGGAGGGTTGGAGAGGCTGGTGTGGAGGGTTGTGGTGGAGGGTTGGAGAGGCTGGTGTGGAGTGGTTGTGGTGGAGGGCTGGAGAGGCTGGTGTGGAGGGTTGTGGTGGAGGGTTGGAGAGGCTGGTGTGGAGGGTTGTGGTGGAGGGCTGGAGAGGCTGGTGTGGAGGGTTGTGGTGGAGGGTTGGAGAGGCTGTGTGGAGGGTTGTGGTGGAGGGCTGGAGAGGCTGGTGTGGAGGGTTGTGGTGGAGGGCTGGAGAGGCTGGTGTGGAGGGTTGTGGTGGAGGGTTGGAGAGGCTGGTGTGGAGGGTTGTGGCGGAGGGCTGGAGAGGCTGGTGTGGAGGGTTGTGGTGGAGGGCTGGAGAGGCTGGTGTGGAGGGTTGTGGTGGAGGGCTGGAGAGGCTGGTGTGGAGGGTTGTGGTGGAGGGCTGGAGAGGCTGGTGTGGAGGGTTGTGGTGGAGGGCTGGAGAGGCTGGTGTGGAGGGTTGTGGTGAGGGCTGGAGAGGCTGGTGTGGAGGGTTGTGGTGGAGGGCTGGAGAGGCTGGTGTGGAGGGTTGTGGTGGAGGGCTGGAGAGGCTGGTGTGGAGGGTTGTGGTGGAGGGCTGGAGAGGCTGGTGTGGAGGGTTGTGGTGGAGGGCTGGAGAGGCTGGTGTGGAGGTGTCAACATGCAGGGCAACACCAACAACAATCAGCTGAGCCACACACAAAACACTATACCCACACCATAACAATACCATTATTTCGCTAATAAAGCTCCTCGAGGCAAAATAATACGTGTGGTGGTGGCCTACAGAGCTCAAAGAACGGCGCAGTAGCGGCATTTCAACACAAAACCTTCACATGATGATAATGTAAACAATTTTGTTTGACGGGCGAGATGCAACTTGCAGACCACCCAAATACCGACACACTTTCTCAATTTATTTACACTTCACGGCACTTATCACACCAAAATTACGCTTACACGCTTACCCAATAATAGTAGTTTAAGTTCTCTTCTAGCATCTCTCTTATCCTTGCGTAATTGTCGTTCTATCTCTTGGTTTATCCTCTTCTGTTCCTTGGCTTCTTCACTTAAGCAGCACGCCATGTTTGCTGATCAACTAATATTATCGCGGTAATTTTGACGACTTTCACCACAATCTCCTTACTAAACTATCCTTCTTCCTCTTCTCTTTCCCCGCCTTTCTCCACGAAGGGGAAGCGGCGCGTAATCGGGGAATTTTCTCAATTTTTTGTTATTTCCTTCACACAGGTCAAATCTAAGCCAAATGGGGTGGGGTTTGGTGCAGCCGAGAGTGTGGCGCCTCCCCGCTTCTTAAATTCTCTTTCACACTCCTCACTCTCTTATATACACCATTAACTGCTGCCTCCCCACCCGCTTTTACTTAATTAGTGTCACTTGGCCGGCTTCTGGCTGCCACAAAAGGCCTCCTGGAGGAATAATTGGGTAAAGTGAGCAGCGTTGCCGGGGAAGAAGCTGCTCGGGGGAACAGCCACCCTCTTGCGAGCTCACAATTTGAGGAAGTGTACATAGAAGGTAATGTTAAGCTCCATGTGAGGCTCTCTGAGCTCTCCTAGCGCTCACATTCACATACTGCTACCTCGCTCATTCTAAAGGCAGTGTACGTGTAGCGGTATAAGGCGTGGGTGGGCATTTCTACATGTTTATTTTATTGAAGCGAGAATAAGGCGCTCCTGGCATCGACTATGACTTCCCATCATCCCCAACAATAAACAGAGGAGGGAAGGTGTGCGCCTGTTTACTGTGAGGGCGACCCTGCCAGCCACCCCTGCCACACCCCCACCACCACCACCACACTACCTCATATACACCACATATACTACTATTGTGTATATCCACACCCTCATCCACTTGTGTGCACCTCCACATCCACATCAGTCCCTCCATACACCCGACATCACACTATTTTACCCACTCTTGTACACCTCCACACGTATGTACTTACATACCCCTTCCATTACTATTGTACTTCATTAACTCCTCATGTACACCTCCATACCCTCACTACCTCAGCTACTCATGATATATATATATCATAATTTACACATATGTTACAATGTATGATAACTGTAATCTAAATTTGTATAGCTACTTGTGTGCGCCTGTATTTAAACTCTATTTCCGCTACGCTACATCACCCATTATACACTTCCACTACAATTCACGCACTGTACACCCCAAAACATATATACAATACTCATGATGTACACCATCTCACAACCTCAGACATTGTACACCCCACAACCTCAGAAACTGTACACCCCACAACCTCAGAAACTGTACACCCCACAACCTCAGAAACTGTAAACCCCACAACCTCAGAAACTGTACACCCCACAACCTCAGAAATTGTACACCTCACAACCTTAGAGATTGTACACACCACCCCACAACCTCAGAAACTGTACACCCCACAACCTCAGACATTGTACACCCCACAACCTCAGAAACTGTAAACCCCACAACCTCAGAAACTGTACACCCCACAACCTCAGAAACTGTAAACCCCACAACCTCAGAAACTGTACACCCCACAACCTCAGAAATTGTACACCTCACAACCTTAGAGATTGTACACACCACCCCACAACCTCAGAAACTGTACACCCCACAACCTCAGAAACTGTAAACCCCACAACCTCAGAAACTGTACACCCCACAACCTCAGAAACTGTAAACCACACAACCTCAGAAACTGTACACCCCACAACCTCAGAAACTGTAAACCACACAACCTCAGAAACTGTACACCCCACAACCTCAGAAATTGTACACCCCACAACCTCAGAAATTGTACATCTCACAACCTCAGAGATTGTACACACCACCCCACAACCTCAGAAACTGTAAACCCCACAACCTCAGAAGCTGTAAACCCCACAACCTCAGAAACTGTACACCCCACAACCTCAGAAATTGTACACCTCACAACCTCAGAGATTGTACACACCACCCCACAACCTCAGAAACTGTACACCCCACAACCTCAGAGATTGTACACACCATACAACCTCAAAAATTGTACACCCCACCCCACAACCTCAGACATTGTACACCCCACCCCACAACCTCAGAAACTGTACACCCCACAACCTCAGAAATTTATACACCCCACCCCACAACCTCAGAAATTGTACACCCCACCCCACAACCTCAAAAATTTTACACCCCTCACCCCACAACCTCAGGAATTGTACACCTCACCCCACAACCTCAGAAATTGTACACCCCACCCCACAACCTCAGAAATTGTACACCCACCCCACAACCTCAGAAATTGTACACCCCCACCCCACAACCTCAGAAATTGTACACCCCACCTCAGTGATTGTACATACACCACCCTACAACCTCAGAAGTTGTACATCCCAACACTACCTCAGAATGTACACCCCACTACACTACCACTACTCATACGAGCTCCCGCCCCTACCACACGCCCGACATGTGCTTACAGTGTGCACCTTCCCACACCTCAGCCACCACCACTTGTTCCCCAACCGCCGCCCAACACACGCCCCCCCCCCACCACCACCACCACCACAACAACAACCACACGTTCCCACCACTCGTTCCCCAACCGCCGCCCAACGCCCCCCCAACACCACAACCACACGTCCCTTCCACTCGTTCCCCAACCGCCGCCCAACACGTCCACCACAACCACACGTCCCCACCACTTGTTCCCCAACCGCCACCCAACACGCCCCCACCGCTTGTTCCCCAACCGCCACCCAACACGCCCCCACCGCTTGTTCCCCAACCGCCACCCAACACGCCCCCCACCACCACAACCTCACGTCCCCACAAATAAATAACAAAAAGGCACAATACCGTGACTGGAACGATACACAAATAACCCGCACGGTGTGACTTTGTCAATGGTCCAAGTCGGACCGAAACGTCGTCGTAAGCTTCTGTCTTTTATGTGCGGGTTATTTGTGTATCACGTCCCCACTATTTGCTCCCAACCGCCAACACCAATACATGACCCCTCCACCACCATATGCCTCCACCACTAGCACAACATGCCTCCTCCACCTCCACCAGCACACACTTTGCATACACCTACTCCACTTAGCCGACAGTGGTCCAGGGAAGTAAATGCCCCAGCAGCCCGGTCCCAGACCAGACCTCCGCCAGCGGTAGATATGGGAATGACGCGTCTTTGTTTACATTCGATGTGTGCTTGTTTATGCTGCTCTGATTGGCCAGACGCGTTACACCTGGATTTACACCTGACGTACTGCTCATATACCTGGAGAGTGTTCCGGGGGTCAACGCCACCACGGCCTAGTCCATAACCAGGCCTCGCGGTGGATCAGGGTCTGATCAACCAGGCTGTTACTGTTGGCCGTACTTAATGTATCATTTTTGCTAATATCTCATAAAATAAAAAGTTACACAAGAAATAACATTTGTTGCCAGGGTATATATAAAATGTTGATATTTTATATAATATAGTGTGTGAGTTCTGGCGAGGGCCTAAACCCCATAACTGCAATAATAATAATAATGATATCACTTATTGTATGGACGCTGAAACTGCTAGATATCCATGACCTGTAGCAAATGCAACTCTCAACCAGTAGCTTCCGGGTACACATGCAACAGGGCGAGACATATAGCGTGTCTCCGAATACTTCTTCCTCAACGCAGTGATCAACAATAACACTGACACACACACGCACCGGGGCCAGGAGCTAGGACTCGACCCCTGCAATCTCAACTAGGTGATTACACTGGCAGGCAGGCAGGAATAACAGGAAAAATACTACAATGGATCAGGGAATATATGGCAGGAAGGAAACAAGGAGTGATGGCCCGTGACGAGGTGTCGGAATAGGTGCATGTGACGAGTGGGGCTCCACATGGATCAGTCCTAGGGCCGGTGCAGTTTCTTGTGTAAGTGAATGACATGGCAGAAGAGATAGAGTTGGAGGTATCCCTGTTCGCAGATGATGTGAAACTACTGAGAAGAATAAAGCGGACGAGGACCAGGAAAGACTTCAGTGGGATCTGGATAGGCTACAGGCCTGGTTTGACAAATGGCTCGTGAAGTTTAAATTTAACGAGTGCAAAGTTATGGAGCTTGGGGAAGGACAAGTAAAACCGCAGACGGAGTACTGGCCCGGGGTCCGAAGTCTGCAAACCTTACTCAAGGAGAAGGATCTTGGGGTGAAAATCATACGAGCATATCCCCTGAGGCGCATATCAATCAAATAACCTCTGCACGCATATGCAGTCTGACAAATGTAAGAACTGCGTTTCGACATATAAGGATTTATTCAAGACACTGTACACTGTTTACACCAGGCCCATATTGGAGTATACAGCACCAATATGGAGCCCACACCTAGTCAAACACGTCAAGAAATTGGAGAAAGTGCAAAAGTTTGCAACAAGACTAGTCCCGGATCTGAGGGGTATGTCTTATGAGGAGGGGTTAAGGGAACTCAACCTGATGACACTGAAGGATATGGGGGGGACATGGTAACGACGTATAAAATAGTTTAGTTAGTTTAATATGTTTATTATGCACCCCATACCCATCCTGTGGGCGGTAGTCAAAAGATTACAGAGGTACATAATTGGTCCAGGGACTGGACTCCAAAGTTTTGATAGCTGAGCAAGTTACAGAGGTAATGAACTCACAATTTACAAAGGTAATGAACTCACAATTTACAAAGGTAATGAACTCACAATTTACAAAGGTAATGAACTCCAGGTAAGTCTGGTCACAATCATGACAAGTTACAAAGGTATTTACAGATTACAGAGGTACGTAATGGGTCCAGTGGATGGGCCCCAAAGTTTTGATGTGAACTAGGTACAAAGGTAAGAGCTCACAAGTTACAAAGTAATGAATTCTGTAGAATGGTTACTTACGTTTATACTTTGGCTACAATCATGAACAAATTATAGAGTAATGAGCAATTCACACTTCCACACCCGGTCACAACTGTAATGAGTTATTGGTGCAAATATTGATAACCACCGGTTTCCAACGATTCTAGGCACTGTGCATACTCTGAGACAGAGTAGCACGTAGTGGATCCTAAGCGCACGCCCCAGAAGGGCACATCCACTCCGTTGAATTCCGCTTTCCACTCAGCTGGATCTAAACGGATCCTAAGATCTGCCATGGAAAATACTGAGAGGAATTGACAAGGTGGACAAGGCTAGAATATTCCAGAGCTGGGACACAGGATCAAGGTGTCACAACTGGAAGTTGAAAACTCAGATGAGTCATAGGGATGTTATGAACTATATCTTTAGTCTTAGAGTTGCCAGGAAGTAGAATAATCTGGAGAGTGAAGTAGTGGAGGCAAGATTCATACATAGCTTTAAGAAGAGATATGATAAGGCTTTAGGAGCAGGGAAAGAGTGACCTAGTAGCGGGTAGCAAAGAGATGGGGCCAGGAGCTGTGAATCGACCCCCACAACCACATATAAGTGAGTACACACACAAGGCAATGGTGGACACAGCAGTTGTGGGTGATTTCATCCACAAGGAGATTGACTGGGAAAACCTAGAGCCACATGAGAGACCAGAAACGTGGAGGGCTAAAATGATGGAGGCGGTACTGGAAAACATCATGCATCAATAAGTTAGGAACACTACCAGAGAGAGAGAGAGAGAGAGAGAGAGAGAGAGAGGAGAAATGAGCCAACAAGGCTGGACCTCGTATTCACCTTCAGCATTCCAGAAATTTGGAATATCACTTACGAAAGGCCTCTCAGAGCTAGCGAAAATGTAATCTTGAGCTTCGAATACATCAGAGAGTTAACAGTAGAGAGTGAAGCAGCAGCACAAAACTGACTGGAGAAACCAAACTACAAAAGAGGGGACTGCAAAGGCATGAGGCAATTCCTGCACGAGGTGCAGTGGGGAAGAGAACTGGAGGGAATGACTGTAGATGAAATGATGGAACATATGACCACAGAGTGCAGGGAGGCAGAGAAGCTTGTACCCAAAGGCAACAGAAATAATGGGAAGACCAGAACGAGCCCTTGGTTCACCCAGAGATGTAGTGAGGCCAAAGCTAAGTGCCCTAGTGTATGGAAAAAGTATAGAAGACAAAGGACCCAAGAAAATAAGGAGATGTGCCAAAGAGCCAGAAATGAATATGCATGGATAAGGAGGGAGACCCAGCGACAATACAAGAATAACGGTATCAAAAACAAAATCTGACCCACAACCCTCACACAGCCACATCAGGAGGAAGGAAACCAACAGTCAGGGACCAGGTAATCAGGGTGTGGAACAAAGCAGGGGAGATCACAAGAAATGACCAAAAAGTATGTGAGCAGCACGAGATTTAGCACGAGATTTAGGGAGGTATTTTCAGTGGAGACAGAAAGGCTTCCAGCAAACCGGGATGGTAGGGTAGACCAACAAGTGCTGGACACACTACATACAACCGAGGAGGAGATGAAGAGACTGCTAAGTAAACTAGATACCTCAAAGGCAGTGGGGGGCAGACAACCTCTCTCCATGGGTCCTGAGAGAGTGAGCAAAAGCACTGAGTGCCACTAACAACAATCTTCAACACATCCATCGTAAAAGGGCAACTACTTGAGGTATGGATGACAGCAAATGTAGTCCCAATTTTAAGAGGCAGACAGGCAGCATTAAACTGCAAGCCAGTGTCACTGACATGTATAGTGTATAAAGTCATGAAGATTATCAGAAGAGTGGTGGAACACCTAGAAAGGAATGGGCTTATACATGATAACCAGTACATTTTCAGGGATGGGAAATCTTGTGTCATAAACCTACTGACCAGAATTTTATGACAGGGTGACAAAAGTAAGAGAGGGGGGTGGATAGAATGCATATCCTTGGATTGTAAGAAGGCTTTCGACACAGTTCCGCACAAGAGATTAGTGCAAAAGCTAGAGGAGCAGGCAGGCAGGGATGGCAGGGATAGCAGGAAAGGCACTGCAACTGCAATGGATCAGGGAATACCTGACAAGAAGGAAACAACGAGTGATGGTACGTGATGAGGTGTCATAATGGGCGCATGTGACGAGTGGGGTTTCACAAGGGGTTAGTGCTGTTTCTGGTATATGTGAATGACATGACTGAAGGGACAATTCAGAGGTGTCCCTGTATGTAGACGACGTGAAGTTAATGCAGAGAATTCAAGCGGACGGGGATCAGGTAGGACTACAACGGAATCTAGACAGGCTGCAAACTTGGTCCGACAAATGGCCCTCTGGAGTTTAACCCCATCAAGTGCAATGTCATGAAGATTGGGGAAGGTCAAAAATGACCTCAGAGTACATTCTACGGGGTCAAAGGCTGCAAGCTTCACTCAAGAAAAAGGATATTGGGGTGCGTATCATACTGAGCACATCTGAGGCGCACATCAATCAAATAACTGCTGTAGCTTATAGGCGTCTGGCAAACCTAAGAATAGCGTTTCGACACCTAAGTAAGGAGTCATTCTAGACACTATACACTGTTTGCGTGAGGCCCATATTGGAGTATGCAGCACCAGTATGGAACCCACACCTGTTCAAGAATGTCAAGAAATTAGAGAAAGTGCAAGGGTTTGCAACAAGACTAGTCCTGGAGCTAAGGGTTATGTCCAATGAGGAGAGGTTAAGGAAAATCAACCTGATGACACAGGAGGGATAAGAAAGACATGATAACAACATACATAATATTGAGAGGAATTGACAAGGTATGTGACACAGCAACAAGGGATCACAACTGGAAGTTGAAAACTCAGATGAGACACAGGGATATAAGGAAGTATTTCTTCAGTCACAGAGTTGTCAGGAAGTGAAACAATCTGGAGAGTGATGCAGTGGAGGCTGGATCCATACATAGCTTTAAGAGGTCTGATAAGGCTCCTGGAGCTGGGAAAAACTGACCTAGTAGCGACTAGTGAAGAGGCGGGGCAAGAAAGTGTGATTTGATTCCTGCAACCACACACAGGTGGGTATATATAAATGAGTACACACACACATGCACATGCATACATATATGCTTAACAATTCTCAAACACGCGAAATTATTTACAAACATCATCTCTATGTCCATAGCAGGACTCGAAGCTGCAAACTTTGCATCAGAGCTTTTGTGGGCTGATGAGCTGGGAGGAGAAGGATGAAAGTTCGTGGGTGGGTGGGTGGGTCTGGAAGAGGAGGGAGCAGGACTAGTGGAATTACCCGCTTACTCCCCAGGTAGGAGACGGGAAAAGGAGTCGTGGACTGTGGATACAAGGAGTTATCAACTTGTCTTCCCCTACCCACCTCCTCCTAACCCCCAACCCCAAACTCTTGCTCCGACGTGTTCCATCGGTCAGCTTTGCCTCCGGACTTCCAGGATACGTTCAGATCTGAACGTTCCTCACTCGTGATGCGAGACTGAGCTGTAAACATATGTGTCCACAACACCTGTGTGCCTACAAACACCTGTGTGCCCACAAACACCTGTGTGCCCACAAACACCTGTCTGCCCACAAACACCTGTCTGCCCACAAACACCTGTGTGTCAGCCATACCCCTCTTCCGTTACAATTATGGTACAAATTTATACCCCAATTAATAAATTCACTTGAAGTTTGTTGAAATGTTATCATATCTAATGTGCCTCTCGTAATCTTTCAACTACTACCCTCAGGATGGGTATCAGGTGATTACTATCTATAGGTTAGGTTAAGTAAGGTGTGTCAGGAAACAGGACATTTCCTGACATGGGTCTTAGTCATATGCTGACTCGCAGCTGGAGCTTTTGGTCATCTGACCGACACCTTCCGCTGGCTTACCGGTCCACCCCTTTAAAAATTATGGTTATGATTATAATCATTGAGTTTTTTAGGATGGGTATAAGGTGGGTACCATCCTCAGGATGGCAGGATGGGACTGAGGTGGGTACCATCCACAGGATGGCAGGATGGGACTGAGGTGGGTACCATCCACAGGATGGCAGGATGGGACTGAGGTGGGTACCATCCACAGGATGGCAGGATGGGACTGAGGTGGGTACCATCCACAGGATGGCAGGATGGGACTGAGGTGGGTACCATCCACAGGATGGCAGGATGGGACTGAGGTGGGTACCATCCACAGGATGGGTATGACGTAACTGCGGTTATGATTTTATCATATAGAAGGGATTATATCTCTCTGTATATATACAACGAGAAGTGTATATCTCTTAGGATATATAGTACACCGAGAAGTGTATATCTCTCAGGGTATATAGTACACCGAGAAGTGTATATCTCTCAGGGTATATAGTACACCGAGAAGTGTATATCTCTCAGGGTATATAGTACACCGAGAAGTGTATATGGAGGTGGCCCGGTGGCCTGGTGGCTAAAGCTCCCGCTTCACACACGGAGGGCCCGGGTTCGATTCCCGGCGGGTGGAAACATTTCGACACGTTTCCTTACACCTATTGTCCTGTTCACCTAGCAGCAAATAGGTACCTGGGTGTTAGTCGACTGGTGTGGGTCGCATCCTGGGGGACAAGATTAAGGACCTCAATGGAAATAAGTTAGACAGTCCTCGATGACGCACTGACTTTCTTGGGTTATCCTGGGTGGCTAACCCTCCGGGGTTAAAAATCCGAACGAAATCTTATCTTATCTTATCTTATATCTCTCAGGGTATATATGTACACCGAGAAGTGTATATCTCTCAGGGTATATATACCGAGATGTAACTCTCAGTATATATACAGTGAAAAGTATGTTATATACACGGAGAAGTATGTAGCTCTCAGTGTATATATTCCAAGGAGTATTATATATACTGAAAGTTATATACTCCAAGGAGTATATAATTCTCAGTATATATAAGAACATAAGAAAGTAGGTGGGCCGGTGGCCTGGTGACTAAAGCTGCCGCTTCACACACGGAGGACCCGGGTGCTGGAAACATTTCGACACATTTTCCTTACACCTGTTGTCATGTTCACCTAGCAGTAAATAGGTACCTGGGTGTTAGTCGACTGGTGTGGGTCGCATCCTGGGGGACAAGATTGAGGACCCCAATGGAAATAAGTTAGTCTTAGATGACGCACTGACTTTCTTGGGTTATCCTGGGTGGCTAACCCTCGGGGTTAAAAATCCGATTAAAATATTATCTCTTATCTTAAGGAACACTGCAGAAGGCCTAATGGCCTATGCGAGGCAGGTCCAATTCTCCCACCGGCTTAAGCCAATGCCTTGACCTAGTCAGGTCAATCACGTCACTTAAGGGAAGAGCACGGCATCCGACCTAGTAGCACAAGCTAGTCACCTCCAAGAGGAGAGACAGGCACCTAGCAACATCTGTTGTTGGGGCAATGGATGAATTCCCTACTATGTTTGTTAACTGCTCATTACTCTGTAATTTGTCTGTGATTGTAATCATGTCATAACGTGTTTATCATTCATTACCTTTGAAACTTGTCATGATTTTGACCAGCTCTACCTGGAGCTCATTACCTTTGTAAATTCTCATGATTAATGTGTTTATGATTCATTACCTTTGCAATTATTCATGAGTGTGACCAGCTCAACCTGGAGCTCATTACCTTTGTAACTTGGTCATGATTATGACCAGATCTAGTTCATTACCTTTGTAACTTGCTCAGCTATCAAAACTTTGGAGTCCAGTCCCTGGACCAATTATGTACCTCTGTAATCTTTTGACTACCGCCCACAGGATGGGTATGGGATGCATAATAAACATATTAAACTAACTAAAACTCCAACTCACACCCACCCACACACACCCAGGGCCGGATTACCGAATAGGCAAACTAGGCATTTGCCTAGGGCCCCACGCATTTGGGGGCCCCACGGTCCAAGGGGTTCAGGGGCTCATCCAAGACTGCGCACATGGTGCAAGTGCAAAGGGGTCCCTACATAAAAAGTTCAAGTGTTTGGAGAGTAAAATTGATTTTTAAAAATTAATCAAAACAAAAATAAATAATGAAATAAAATAAAATAAAAAAAAATAAAAAAACCAAGAGGAAAACACCAACCCCCTTTGTTTTACATAAACAGCTGGTTTTCCCTAATGGGTGATTTTGGGGAGATTCTCTCCAATTTCTGTAGTTTTTCAGTTATCTAGACTTGTCGTGACAAATTAATGAAGTGTTGTTGATAGACATTGATGTGAGGGAAAAAATGTTTGTTTTGCCTCTAAATTTTTAAGGGAGGACCTGTAGGGTTACTTGACCAGTAAAGCGCATGGACCAGAAAAAGCCCTTTTTGGAAAAAAATATAAAAAGAAAAACAAAAAAAAACGCTAACTGACCCCGGTGATTTTTTAAAAAGATTGCCCCTGTCTTTAGTCTTTATCTTTTTAAATTTAAAGATCTCATTGTTTGAGTTAAAATATTCCCGTCGAAAAAGCTTAGTTTTCAATTTGCGCGGAGTGATGTAAAACTAAATTAATTTATCATATTTCCCCAGAAAACCATAAGCACATCAGAAAACGTTGGGGGGTAAAACTGAAAATTGCCCCTGATTTTTTAAATTCTATCCCCTTATTATGGGGGGGGCCATTATCATGCAAAACAAATGATTAGTTGTTTGATAAGGAAATAAAAATCCCATTGGCATTGTTCTTGGACTCGTATGATTTTGTTAAGTAAATTGGAGCGGGAGGATGAATTAGTAAAATTTCGTACCCCAAATATAACCAAATCTATGGTAAAAGTTTTATTGATTTTTTTGGGTAATTTTTTAAATTTTTTAAATGCGCCCCAGGGGGAAAAGGGGGCTCGGGGCCCATTCCCCCAATTGACAAAAATTTTTTTTAATAAAATTAAAAAATTAATAATAATTGTAATAAAAAATTTTGCATTTGCATGATTACAGACAGGAAATCCTCATTTGGCATCTGTAAAAACGTGATGTTGGACGTTTTTGCGAGGCGTACAAAAAAGAAAGAAGAAATTCAAGAAAAAAGAAAAAAAAGAAAGAGTAGGAAGCTGCAAAATTATCCGCTGTCACGAAAACAGTTTTGATTTTACGTACAGTTGATTGCAGATCGTCGATCATAAAGGAAAGCCCCCCCTCCATTATTTTCAGCGCATTTTTCTTTTGTTCTCCTTCTGTCTAACGGAATTTATCACAGGATTTGTCTTAAAAGATCCTGCCTATGGCCAAATGAAAACCCGATTTTTACGTAATGTTTCATTGCAGAAAATTCAGTCAAATCTAAAATTGACTTTAGGAAATCAGAAAGGATTTATGATGATGGAAGTCGTCGTTTTTTTAAGCTCTTGTTTTTAAGGAAGCTTGCAAATTCAAAATGTGAAAAGTTTAGGGTGGTTACTTGAAAGTCAGGAAAAGTGTACGTTCGATGCAAGCTATTTTCACCAAAAAAAAACCCTTTCCCCAGGGGGTTTAAGTGGAAAAATTCCAAACGTTTCGAGAGGGGGGAAAATGAAAACAGACCACTCACGGAGCTGCATTTTAGCCCGTGTATTTCGTGCACAGAAAAAAGGCTTATTGGATTTATTTGGAAACAAACGAAAAAGAGGAATTTTGGAGAAAGTTTTAGAAAGGTTGTTGTGTTGTAAATTCTTAGTCTAAGAGGACTTGCTTTCCCTGGAGAAAAAAGAGGTTTTTGGTTCGGAAAACAAAGGCAATTTCCAGGTTTTAGCTGTTAGACAATTCGATTTTTTTTGCAAACATGTGCCGCCTTGGGAAGCGGAAGGGGCAGTTTTTTACATGTCATCTACTATATGCAAGAATTTATTTAACTGAAAGAATAAGAAAGGGTTTAATAACTTATAGCAGCTGTGAAAACTGCAAAATATTTGAATAAAATGTGATTCACACCAGTATTTCAATACGATCAATTGCATTCATTTTTCGTTTGTGATCCAATGGTAAACTGTGGAGCGCTTTTTAAAATTCATTCCTCTTTCAGGCCCCGTGGAGAAAAATGATGAATGTAGTAGGATACTTGTTGAACAGATTTCTATTTTGGATTGCCCTGGCCAGAGCACGGGAAATTAAAGTCGGGTAAAAATTAAAAGGATTGCAAGCCGTATCAAGCAAAAACAACCCCTTTTGAATAGTGCCCTGCTAAACATTCTCTTATTTGTTGGGCATGTGTGGGAGTGTTGTGTCGCTGAGTTTTAATTTTTTGGACTTTTACAAACACTTTAATTTTTTCCTGCTTCAACGCACGGGGGGTATACTCAAATAACCTTTATGGAGGGGGGCATAAAAACATTATCAACAAAAAGGTGGTCAGCGAGAGATGCAACACAGCTTTTAAAGAGCTTTGCTGAAATTCGTTCTGCTTTGATCAAAAAAGCGAGGATGAAGACCAGCAGCAAAATACAAAAGCGAAGAGCCGCTTGCACAAAAAAGGAAGATTTTTAATTGGCCTTACTCGTGTGCTTGGGACAGCATCTGGAACGGTTAAATGCCACCCAAAAAAAGACACTTCAGAAAAATTTAAATTGAAAAGGCTACTTGGCTAACCTTATGCAGGCTTATGGATTTGTAAACTACTTCGCAATGATGAAGCTTTGAAATGTTTTTAAAAGATCAGTTACCGGGGTGATTTCCCGCGGTAAGGAAGGGAAACGCAATTTTTTAAAAGCCGACAATGAAAATTTTTTTGCTACCAAGGGAGAAAAGTAAGACAGCACTACTCGTCATTCTGGATTCATGATTTCAGAAAATTTGGTTTAAAAGAAAAGAAATTACCGAAATTTAATGACAAGTTTGGGGTTTCTGTTCAAAATTACTCTATGCCAGATGCAGATTTAGGAAAAAGCTTTAAAAGTTGCAAAACCCTTTCAGAGATGTTTAGGAAATTTGTTGAAGAAATAGTTCATTTTTCTGGGTATATGAATCAGATTAAAGCTCCACCTGAAAAATGTGCGCCCTCAGCTGCTTTGAAACATTTAAGAAATGCAGGTATCTCAGAAACCTTCCCTAATGTTGACATAGTGTATCGCCTTTACCTCACACTTCCAGCTACTAACTGTGAAGGAGAACGTTCATTTTCTGTTTTCGAAAGAGTGAAAAACCAGCTCCGTTTCAACAATGAGCCAAGACAAATTGTGTAACCTAGCCTTGTTGACCATTGAGTCCTGATCTAACAAGAAATATTGATTTTCAGAATATAATTGATGATTTTGCCAATATGAAATCCAAAAAAAAGTTTATTTAAGAAGTGCCTGTGATATAAACAATTCTTTACTTTCTTGAGTTTATATGATTTGATAGTCTTATGCATGATGCAATGATAACAATAATGGTCAGTGATTTATAAAGGGAATAATAGTGCTGTAGTGGTTATGCTGAATATAATAGGTACATGATGTCACTACTTTAATAGCCTAATCTAGTAATACTATGCTGTCTTGAGTTTATTCTCTTTAAAATGCATGATTTAACAAGATAGTTATAATGACTGTTGGTAAATGGTTTTGGTTGTCTTGATGTACTTTCCCTATTAAATTTAATCTAAATAGCCAGAATGTATTTAATTAGACCTTAAACAGGCTCACACCGACCCCCCCACCCCCACCCCAAGCTGGAAGGGGTCGCTTCGCTTACACGTAACTCAAAGGGGGCCCCGCCAATCTGAATAGCCTAGGGCCCGGAGACTTCTTAATCCGGCCCTGCACACACCTACACCCACCCACACCCACCCACACCCACTCATGTATTTATCAAACCTATTTTTAAAACTACACAACGTCTTGGCTTCTATGACGGTACTCGGGAGTTTGTTCCACTTATCCACAACTCTATTATCAAACCAGTTACTTTAATCCCTATTTTAGCAGTTAAAGTGTTCCTCTATTCCTGAGTGTTGGTGACCTCCAGCTCCAGGACCCTCGTGCAGCCGATAGTGTTTAAACTTAATAAACTGACCAGTGTCTGTTTATTCATCTTGACCAAATGAAATAAACAGTGTTACAGAGAGAATCACAATATTATGTGTGTGTGTGTGTGTGTGTGTGTGTGTGTGTGTGTGTGTGTGTGTGTGTGTGTGTGTGTGTGTGTGTGTGTGTGTTGTGTGTGTGTGTGTGTGTGTGTGTGTGTGTGTGTGTGTGTGTGTGTGTGTGTGTGTTTGTGTGTGTGTGTGCGTGTGTGTGTGTGTGTGTGTGTGTGTGTGTGTGTGTGTGGTGTGTGTGTGTGTGTGTTGTTGTGTGTGTGTGTGTGTGTGTGTGTGTGTGTGTGTGTGTGTGTGTGTGTGTGTGTGTGTGTACTCACCTATTTGTGGTTGCAGGGGTCGAGTCTTAGCTCCAGGCCCCGCCTCTTTACCGGTTGCTACTAGGCCCTCTCTCTCCCCGCTCCATGAGCTTTATCAAACCTCGTCTTAAAACTGTGTATGGTTCCTACCTCCACTACGTCATTTTCTAGGCTATTCCACTGCCTGACAACTCTATGACTGAAGAAATACTTCCTAATATCTCTCTGACTCATTGTGTCTTAAACTTCCCAATTGTCCCCTCTTGTTTCTGTGTCCCCCCCGGGAACATCCGTCTTTGTCCCCCTTTTGTCTTTTTCCACGCAGTTTTTATATGTCGTTATCATGTTCCCCTGACCCTCCTGTCCTCCATTCGCCAGGCCCGATTTCCCTTAATCTTTCTTAAAGGGACCCCCTTAGTTAAAACGAACCTTGTCGAAACCTTTGTACTTTCCTATTTTTTGACGTGCTTTATCAAGTGCGGTTTCCAAACAGTGCTGAACTCCGTAGGGGGCCTGATTTCACGATGTACAGTGTCTTGAACGATTCCTTACTAAGGTATCGGAAGCTTTTCTCAGGTTTCCCAGCGCCCATATGCGAAGCAGTTTCTGATTGAGTTTTTCCCGGGAGACATGCTCGGGTTATATCACCCCCAAGATTTTTCCCCTTTGAGTGAGGTTTGCAGTCCTTGGCCCCCTAGCCTATACTCTGCTGGGGTCTTCTGTCCCCTTCCCCCATTTTCAGACTTTGCATTTGACGGGTTTAAATTCGAGAAGCCCTTTGCTGGACCAGGTGTCCATTGTCCATCTCTTTGAAGTCCTGTGGTCCTCATCTGTTTTAAATTCTCCTCATTAACTTCACATCATCTGCAAACGGGACACTTTGATCTAACCCTTAAAATTTGTCGTTCACAATACCAAAAATAGCACGGTTCTAGGCCCGACCCCTGGGGACCCGCTCGTCACAGGTGCCCACTGGATACATCATTACGTACCATGATCGTTGTTGCCCCCCTTCAGGTATTCTCTGACCCTTTGCAGTGCCCTTCCTGTTTATGCCCTGTGCTCTAGCTTCGCATAAACCTTTTGAGGAAAAGTGCCAAAGGCTTCCTTGCAGCCAAGAAGATGCAATCAACCCCCCCCTCTCTTTGTGTCTTACTTCTGTTATTTTATCATAAAACTCCAAAGGTTTGGACACAGGAAATTTCCTCCCTGAATCCCTGCTGGTTGGCAATTTTTTGCTCTTTTTCCCTTCCCGTCTCCACCACTCTGTGGTGTTGTGTTTTTGTGTGTTGTGTGTGTGGTGTTTGTGTGGTTGTTGTTGGGTTTGTGTGTTTGTTGGTGTGGTGTGGTGTGTGTGTTGTTGGTGTGTTGTGGTTGTGTTTTGTGTGGTGTGTGTGTTTTGTTGTGTGGGGGTGTGTGGCGTTTTCGTGTGTTGTGTTGTGTGTGTGTGTGGTGTGTGTGTGTGTTGTTGTGTGTGTGTTGTGTGTGTGTGTGTGTGTGTGTGTTTGTGTGTGTGTTGGGGTTTTGTGTTGTGGGGTTTGTGTGTGTGTGTGTGTGGGTTTGTGTGTGTGTGTGTGTTTTGTGTGTTGTGTGTGGGTTTTGTGGTTGTGTTGTGTTGTGTTGTGTGTGTGGTTGTCGTTTTGTGTGTGGGTGTGTGGGGTTTTGTGGTGTGGTGTTGTTGGTGTTGTGGTTGTTGGTGTGTTGTGGTGTGTGTGTGTTTGTGTGTGTGTGTGTTTTTGTGTGTGTGTTGTGTGTGTGTTGTGTGTTTGTGGTGGTGGGGTGTTTTGGTGTTTGTGGGGGTTTTTGTGTGTGTGTGTGGTGTGTTGTTTTGTGTGTGTGTGTGGTGGTGTGTGTGTGGGATGTTTGTGTGTGTGTGGGTGTGGTGTTGTGTGTTACTCACCTATTTGTACTCACCTATTTGTGGTTGCAGGGGTATCACAGCTCCTGGCCCCGCCTCTTCCTATTGCTACTAGGTCCTCTCTCCCCCCTCCCCCATGAGCTCTATAACCCTCGCCTTAAAACATGTAGGGTTTCCTCCTCCACCCATCACTTTCAGGCTATTCCTGGCCTGACTACTTAGATGAAGAAATACTTCCAAAACCCCCTTTGATTCTCGAGTCTTAAATTTTCCAATTGTGCCTCTTTGTCTGTGTCCCATCTCGGGAACATCCCGTTTTGTCCACCTCGCTTTTCCCGCGCGTATTTTTATTCGTTATCATTTCTCCCCTGACCCTCCTCTCCAGGTCGTCAGGCCGTTTTCCCCTAAACCCTTTCTCACGGGTTTGTACCACCTATTGTACCACCTATTTTGGGGTTTGCGGGGGTCGAGTCCGAGCTCCGGCCCCGCCTCTTCACTGATCGCTACTGGGTCACTCCCCCTGGCCTGAGTTTTATCATCCCCTTGCTTAAAGCAGTATGATCCTGCCCCCACTACATCGCTTCCCAAAAACTATTCATACTGACTACTCGGGCTGAAGAAATTTTCCCTAAATCCCGTGTTTCATCGTGTCCCTTTACTTCCAACTGTGTCCCCTTGTTACTGGTCCAAACTCTGAACATCCTGTCTTTGTCCACCTTGTCAATTCCCCTCAGTATTTTGTGGGCGTTTTTCATTCCCCCCTTTCTCTCCGTCCCCCAGTGTCGTCAGGGTTTATTTCCCTTAACCCTCCCCGTAGGGCATACCTCTTTGCTCTGGGGCTAGTCTTGTTGCAAACCTTTGCACTTTCTTAGTTTCTTTACGTGCTTTTCTAGGGTGGGTTCCAAACTGGGGCCGCTACTCCAAAGGGGCCTAACGTATAGGGTGTACAGGGTCCTAACGATTCCTTATTAAATGTCGGAATGCTGTTCTGAGGTTTGCAGGCGCCCATATGCTCAGAGTTATTTGGTTGATGTGGTTTTCAGGGATGTGCCGGTTTTAAACCCACCCCAAGATTTTTTTCCTTTGAGTGGGGTTTGTATCTCTGACCCCCTAGATGTCTCCGCGCGGCCTTCTTTCCCCTTTCCCCCAAATCTTCATGACTTTGCACTTGGGGGGATTGAACTCCAGGAGAAAAATTGCTGGCCGCTCAGCGCCAGATCCCTTTGAGTTCTGCCGGGTCTTCGATCGGTGTATTCTTCTCATCAACTTCACTCATCTCAAAACAGGGACCCCTCGGCCCTTTTCCCTTTCCGTCATGTCTTTCACAAATACCAAAAACAGACGGGCCCAGGACGACCCCTGCGGACCCCGCTGGTCACAGGTGCCACTCTGACACCTCCCCACGTACCAGACTCGCTGCGTCTTCCTGAAAGTATTCCCTGATCCATTTGTCCCTTCCCTGTTATCCCTGCTTGGCCTCCGTTTTTGCACCAATCCTGTGGGGAACTGTTTAAAACCCCTTTTCTTGCAGTCCAAAAAATGTGTGTGGTGTGTGTGTGTGTGTCGTGTGTGTGTTGTTTTGTTGTTGTGTGTGGGTGTGTGGGGGTGTGTGTGGTCGTGTGTGGTGTGGTGTGTGTTGTGGTGGTGCGTGTGTGTTGTGGTGTGTTGTGTGTGTGTGTTGTGTGTGTGTTTGTGTGTGTGTGTTTTGTTGTGGTGTGTGTTGTGTGGTGTGTGTTGTGTGGGTGTGGTGTGTGTGTGTTTTTTGGGGTTGGTGTGTGTGGTGTGTGTGTGTGGTGTGTTGTGTGTGTGTGTGTTGTGTGTGGTGTGGGGGTGTGTGTGTTGTGTGTGTGTGTGTGTGGGTGTGTGTGTGTTGTGTGTGTGTGTGTGTTTGTGTGTTGTTCTCACCTAATTCCCAATTGTGGTTGCAGGGGTTGAACTCACCCCGGGCCCCCGCCTCTTCACTGATCGCTACGGGGTCCTCTCTCCTCTGCTTCCTGAGTTTTGTAAACCCTCTTCAAAAACTATGTATAAATTCCGCCCCCACTATTCACTTGTTAGGCTATTCCATTTGCTGACAGCTCTATACTGAAGAAATACTTCCTAAACGTCCTGTACTCGCTGAGCTTCAGTTTTCCAGTTGTGCCCCCCTTGTCCCTGTGTCCCCTCCTGGAACATCCATCTCTTCCACCTTGTATGTCGTTATCTGTCTCCCCTGACTCTTTTTTCCTCCAGGTCATCAGTCCGTTTCCCCTTTAATTTTCCTCGTACGACACCCTTGAGCCTGGGACTACCCTTGTTGAAAACCCTTTTGTACTTCTCTAATTTCCCGACGGCTTGACCGGGTGTGGGTTCCAGACTGGTGCGCTACTCCTTTAATGGCCTAAATACCGTGTGCAGTGTTTTTAACGATTCCTTTTAAGGTTTCGGAACGCTTTCTCATTTTTTGCCGGGCGCCCAGCTGCAGCGGTTATTTGTTGATGTGTGCCCCCGGTGATGTGCTCGTTTTTGGGTCCCCCCAAGGTCTTTCCCCCTGAGTGAGGTCTTAGTCTTTGCCCACCTCCCATACCGTCGCGGTTTTTCTTTGCCCCCCCCCATCTTCATGATTTTGCTTTGGCGGGATTGAATTCGAGAACCCCAGTTACGGGACCACGTCCAGCCTGTCCAGGTCTCTTTGGGGTCCTTCCTCACCCTGCCGATTTAATTCTTCTCTCAATTTTCAGTCATCTGCGAAAAGGGACATTTCAGGTCTTTTCCCTTCCATCAGTCTTTCACATATATCAAAAATAGCACTTCCTAGAACTGCCCCCTGGGGGACCCCTCGTAACAGGCCCCACGTGATACCTCTTCACGTCCCATGACTCTTGCTGCCCCCTGTCAGGTTTTCCCTTACCATTGCAGGGCCCTCCCTTTTACAGCCCTGATCCCCACTTCTGGACTAATCTCTTTGGGGACTGTGTAAAAGGGCCTTCCTGCATCTAGGAAAAGCAATCTACCCACCCCTCTCTCTCGTGTCTTACTTTGTTCCCTTGTCATAAACTCCAGGGGTTTGTGATACAAGATTTTTTCCATGAACCATGCGGGTTTTCCATTATAATTTTTTTCCTTTCCAGGTGTTCAAACCACTCCCCCCTGATAATTTCTCATGACTTTCACAAATACATGTCAGAGACACAGGCTGTATTTTAGTGCCTCGTTTTTTTTCCCTTTTTCAAAAATAGGGGACTACATTAGCTGTCTTCCTTTTCTCAGGTATTGCCCAGTTTAAAGGGATGTTTTGAAGATGTGGTTAAGGCACACACGCATCGCTGCTCCTTCCAAGGGCCCAGGGGAATGTTGTCCTTTTCCCATCGCCTTGGGGTGTAAAGGGTCACTTAAGCTTCTTCACCTCCTCCTCATTGTTGGGATGTCATCCAACACTTGTTGGTTATTCCCTCTTGATTTTCCCCTTTCTGTCTGTTTTTTTTCCCCACGCCCTTCGTCTCACTGAAAAAAACTTCCTTAAACTCCTGTTCACCCTCACATACCCCTGATCATTTTTGTGAGTTCTCCCCTTCTGTCCTTAACGATCCCCTGGTTTTTGACTTTTTTGTCTTCCTCCTTGTGGCTATACAACATTTCGGTCATTTTGATTCTCGATGCATTCTTTTTTTATACGTCACGGGGCCCCCCTCCTTACCGTGCATACCATTCCTGGCTCTGCGACTGATCCCCCCTTTTTTTGTGTGTTCTCTCCTTCTGTACTTTTTCCTTCTCTATTTCCTTTGTTTTTGCCTCCTTACCCGGGGGAAAAACCCAGGGCCGTTGGTTTCCCCGTTGTTATGCCCCCTTGGGGAAAAAACCCTTTCCACTGCCTCCTTACTATTCCACATTTCATTTACGGCTTTCCTCCCAGTTCTCTGTCCCACTGGACCCCCGCAGGAATTTCTTCACCCTAGTAGCCCCCTCTTTTTTAGTCAGGCTTTCCATTCAACCCTGTTATTCTCCCACTTGCGCTCTATATGTATTCAAAGCACAAAACCACGGGGTCGCTAGCTCCTAGGGGACCTCATACTTGATGCCCTCAATGTCTGAGCTGCCCGGGGTAAACACAAGGCCAAAACTTGGGGTTCATCCCCCCTTTCTCATTTGGTAGGCCCTTTAAACAGTTGGGCATGGGGTTTTCCAGCACCACGTCCAACATCCTGGCCTACAGTTTCGGGACCCCCATGTTTGTGTGTACTCCCTAGTTGTACTACCTGTTGGGGGTTGCAGGGTCGAGTCCAAGCCCTGGCCCCACCTCTTCACTTCGTACTAGGTCCCCCAAACCCAGGGCTTTATCGTACCCCCTTTTAAGTTTTAGTATGGATCCTCCCCCACTACATCGCTTCCCAAACTATTCCACTTACGACTACTCGGGGCTGAAAAAATACCCCTAACATCCCTTTGTTTCATCTGTGTTTTTTATTTCCCAACGTGTCCCCGTTTGCGTGTCCAGTCTCGGAACACCTGTCTTGCCCACCTTGTCAATTCCTCTAGTTTTTTGTATGTCGTTATCATGCCCCCCTTCTCTCCTTCCCCAGTGCGTCAGGTTGTTTTTCCTTTTAACCTCTCCTCATGGACATACCTCTTAAACTCGGGGGACTAGTTTTGCTGAAAACCCTTTTGAATTTCTCTAGTTTCTTTACTGTTTGGGGCTAGGTGGGGGCCCAAACTGGTGCCGATACTCCAATAGGGCCAACTACACGGTGTACAGGGTCCGAACGATCCCTTAAAGATGTCGGAATGCTGTTCTAGGTTTAAGGCGCCCATATGCTGCGCAGTTATTTGGTTATGTGACTTCGGGATGTGCCTGGCGTTATACCCCCCCAAATCTTTTCCTTTGGGTGTGTTTGTAGTCTCTGGCCCCCTAGACTGTACCCGTCTGCGGTCTTTTTTCCCCTTCCCCCAACCTCATGACTTTGATTTGGTGGGATTGAACCCGGGACCGTTCTGACCAGGCTCGCCTGCCCAGATCCCTTTGTAGTTCTGCCTGGGTTTTCGATCGAATGAACTCTTCCATCAATTTCAGCATCTGCAAACGGGACACCTGGGATTTTTTCCTTCCGTCATGTTTTCCAATACCAAAAAACAGCATGGCCCAGGACTGACCCTGTGGGACCCGCTGGTCACAGGGCCCCCTCGACACCTCGCCACTATCTTTATCGTGCGCTTCCCGACAAGTTTTCCCCTGATCCTTGCGGGCCCTTCCCCTGTTCCCCTGTTTGGTCCCCCCAGTTTTTGCATAACTCTTGTGTGGTACTGGTCAAACCCCTTCTTGCAGCCCCAAAAAAATGAAATTACCCCCCCCCTCTCTCTCTTGTCTTACTCTGTCCACCATGTCATCGAACTCCATTGGGTTTTGTGACACAGGATTCCCTTTCTAAAACCCATGTTGGCTGCTGGTGTGTTTCATTCCTTTTAGATTTTCCACCATTTTTTTTCTCCTGACAATCTTTCCATGATTTGCTGCTATACAGTCAGTGAACTGGTCTGTAGTTTGTGCTTCTGTCTGCCCCCTTTTTTAAAGGTTGGGACACATTTGCGTCTTCCTTTTCTCGGGCAATCCCTTTTCGATTTTTGATTGAATTTGTTTTTTAGGTACTAGCCCCTCTGCTTCCCTCTCAGGCCCCAGGGGAAATGTTATCTGGCCCCATTCCCTTTTGGGGTATTAGTCACCAAAACTTCTTCATTTCTTCCTCGGTTTGTTACTTTCCCAGACAGGGGGTACCCCACCTCTCCGTTTTTCGGGAGCCCCTTTTGTCTCCCGTGAACACTTTTTTTGAATCTCTTTTTTGAGTTCCCACATACTTCAGGTCATTTCTTGTTGTCTCTCCTCCTTCCTTCCTTGCCTGATTACCTGTCCTTGCGTTGTTTTTTTTTCATGTGGCGTATAAAAAGCTTTGGGGCAGATTTGCTTTTGCGCTAAGTGTTTTCATATTTACGTTGGGCCTCCCTTCTTTCTGTGCATATTCGTTTTTAGCTCTACGACTCTCTCCTTATTCTCCTGGGGCCTTTGCCTTCTATATTTCTTCCTTCCCTCCCCACTTGGTTTTTGCCTCCTTGCTCTTGGGTAAAAAATGGCTCTCCTGGCTTTTTCTTATCCGTTACCCTTGGTACAAACCTCTCCTCCCCCTTTAATTGTTGCTACATTCCATCTCTCATTTAAATGGGTTCCCGCCAAATTTTCTGTCCCATGAACCCATTCGGAAGTTCCTATTCCTTGTGTCCCCTTTCCCTTTGTTTGGTTTCTTTGCCTGGCCTTCCTGCTTACCCCCCCCACTTGTAGCTTACTGTGTATTCGAAGCTCAAAACCCCCATGACGTGGCCCCAAGGGTCTTTCATATGTGATGTCCTCAAATCTGCACTCTCAAGGTGAAATCTAAGTCCATTTGCTGGTTCTCCCCTCCCTCTCTCTTTAGTGTCCCCTTTGTGTTGGTACATGAAGTTTTTCCCAAAACCACCTCCTCATCTAGCCCTTCTGTATCTTGGCCCCCCTGTGGGTTTCCAAGTTTCCCCCCATTCGATCTCCTTGTGGTTTAAAATCGCCCCGATCGGGGCTTTTCCCTGCGCATGACTCTTCTGGCCACTGACCAGTTGCAACCCCGCTCTATTTTCTCTCGTTACCTTGCCTTGGCCCCTGCTGTTCGTGGTGGGTTATACATCACTGAATTATCACCTTGGGGCCTCCCAAATGAACCCTTCCCGATGTAATCACTTGCTTCTCCCTGTCTCCCCTCTCCAGCTCATCAAAAATTTCCCTTGGTGTTTGATCACAAAAGCCATCCTCCACCCCCCCCCCTGTTCCTTCTGTCTTTTCCCAGGATCTCGTATCCCACTGGAAAAGATGGCATCTGTTACAACCTGTAAGCTTGGTTTTTTGTGACGCTATGTGTCTGGGATGCCTCTTTGACTCTTTTGTGCATCCCCCACTTTTTTATTATTCCCCACATTTTTTTTACCATACCTTAGTTTCCTTTCAACACTGTGGTTTTGGGGGGCCTGTGGGGGGGGGGAGACCTGGGAGCATACTGTGGGTTCTATTTTTGGGGGGTTGGGTGGAAGCTGGGTATGGGGTTGTATTTTGTTGGGATGGTGGATAGGTTGTGGGGTTCTGAGGGTGTTTGTGTGTTGCTTGCCCTTGCTGCCCTTTTTCTGCCTACTGACCTCGTGGGTTTCCACCTTGTCTCCTTTCCCACTCCTTTCGCCTTTTTTTTCCCTCCCCAGCTGCTGTCTCTCTGTTTTGGGTTTTGTCTCTGTCTAGGGAAAACCTTTTGTACTCTTCCCAGCTTTTCAACCGTGGTTTCTCTTTGGGGGATTCTGTTCCGCATGCTTTGTCCTGAGAATCAGCTTTTATTGGTCGGTTTTTTTTCCCTTCAAGTACCCCCCTTTTCCTGAAAATTTACAATCTCATCCATTCTTCTCCCCCTATTTCCGTGATGATTTTCTCAAATTTCCTTTTTCCTGCCGTCTTTTAGTGTGTGTCCTTTCCCCCTTTTCTCCCGAAACCCTGGATAATCATGATTTTGCCCTTTTTCCCCTCCATTGCCTCTCCCCCTGGAAGGTTCCTGTCTGTATGTGGTCATTTTTCCCTTGATTTTTCCAGTCTCTTGTAGCATGGTTGTGCCAGCATTTGACTTACTCCCCCTCCCTCTCACCCATCTGCTCTTCCCTTCCCTCCCTGGTCCTTTTTTTGCAGGGTGATATGACCTTTTGATAATTTTATATCTCCTTCCTTCCTGTTCACCCCTAGTTTTGTATGGTGTGTCTTCTCTGGTCACTAAACCCCCGAACTTTGCTTCAGCGTTTACCTCAAATTCAGGCCTTTACCCCGGCTACTGCGTTTCGACTTGTGCCTCCCAATTCTTCGTCTCCTTCTCCAACCTTTTTCCCATTTCACAGAGAGCCTTTCCCATTTTTTTTGAAAGCTCTCCTAAATTTTCCTCCCCTTCTGCTCTATCCTTTTCCACTGCTCCCCCCCTCAATTTCCCCCCTACCGTACCCCTGTCAAGATCCCCGATTCCTCGAGTCCCAATATTTTTTTTTTTGTGAGAGAGAAAGAGAAAAAGAAAAAGGGGAGATAGTGAGAGAGAGGGGGAAAGAAGGGGAAGGGAAAAGGGGAGAAGGGGGGGAAAAGAAGGGAAAAAGGGGGGGAAAGTGAGAGAGAGGGGGAAAAGGGGGGAAAAAAGAGGGGGGGGGGAGTGACAAGGGAAGAGAGAGAAGAAGAGAAAGTAGGGAAAAGAAGGTAAGAGAGGAAAGGGGGGAGAGGGAGAGAGAGAGGAGAGAGAGAGAGAGTGAGAGGAAGAGAGAGAGGAAGGGAGATATGGAGAAAGGGGGGGAGAGAGAGAGAGAGAAGAGAGAGAGAGAGAGGGGAAAAAGAGGAGAGGAGAGGGAAGAGATGGGGGGGAAAAGGGTTTTGAGGGGGCACTTCACAGGGAAGTGTGAAATCCTGATATGTGTTGTGTGTTTGGGGGTGTGTGTGTGTGTGTGTGTGTGCTACAGCATTCAAGTACCTAACAGCAGAGCTGTTTTTTCCCCCAAGTGTGTTGCATATGTTATGTTAAAATCCTTTTTTCCCACAATGTACTAATATTTGATATGTACCCGATCTTTGGTTTCCCCCTTAGTCTTATGCTTTTTTAAAAATTTGTTAAAAAAAAAAATAACTAGGCTTCGCCTAATGCCGCTAAAACCCCTAAATTCATTTAAAAGCCGTAAATGCTGCTTGTTCTAATTCTGAAGCTCGGGGAGTGACCCCCAATTCCGCTAGAAACAGGTACTATTGACCCCAGAACTCAAACAGGTGAATATTTCTTGCGGCTGGCAGTGGATAATTTAGGGTTTTCCCTTCCCCGAAGTTGATGTTTGATGCTTTTTGTAATTTTTCCCCTAACTTCCTGTATCACTTATCCCCAAACTCTTTTAATTTTTTCACTCACCACTGTATTTAAATGACAATCAAAAATATCCTTATCTCCCCTGGTTTTGAGTCGCATTTATTTTTCAAAATACCCCACGCTTATTAGGCAACACTATTTAGGCCTGACACAACCGTTCACCCTTCCAACGGCCCCTACTAAACACTCAGCCACTATTTCCTTTGTTTTCATTTCTGTGATCACTTATATTTCCTTTTTTCGGGGCTTAAGTGATTATATGCACTCTTATGCGTGCACAACGCCTATATCCCACACTCTATTCCTTATGGCACAGTCAGAAATTACCACCAAAACACGAGCTCAAACCGCGTGACTGCTCCACGAGTGTGTGTGTATGTGTTTGTGTGTGTGTGTACTCACCTAGTTGTACTCACCTAGTTGAGGTTGCGGGGGTCGAGTCCGAGCTCCTGGCCCCGCCTCTTCACTGATCGCTACTAGGTCACTCTCCCTGAACCGTGAGCTTTATCATACCTCTGCTTAAAGCTATGTATGGATCCTGCCTCCACTACATCGCTTCCCAAACTATTCCATTTACTGACTACTCTGTGGCTGAAGAAATACTTCCTAACATCCCTGTGATTCATCTGTGTCTTCAACTTCCAACTATGTCCCCTTGTTACTGTGTCCAATCTCTGGAACAACCTGTCTTTGTCCGCCTTGTCAATTCCTCTCAGTATTTTGTATGTCGTTATCATGTCCCCCCTATCTCTCCTGTCCTCCAGTGTCGTCAGGTGATTTCCCTTAACCTCTCCTCGTAGACATACCTCTTAGCTCTGGGGACTAGTCTTGTTCCCAAACCTTTGCACTTTCTCTAGTTTCTTTACGTGCTTGGCTAGGTGTGGGTTCCAAACTGGTGCCGCATACTCCAATATGGGCCTAACGTACACGGTTTTACAGGGGCCTGAACGATTTCCCTTTTTACGATGTCGGAATGCTGTTCTGAGGTTTTCTAGGCGCCCATGTGCTGCAGCAGTTATTTGGGTTTATGTGCGCTTCAGGAGATGTGCCTGGTGTTAATACTCACCCCCAAGATCTTTTTCCTTGAGTGAATGTTTGTAGTCTCTGGCCCCCTAACTGTACTCCGTCTGCGGTCTTCTTTGCCCTTCCCCAATCTTCATGACTTTGCACTTTGTGGATTGAACTCCAGGAGCCAATTGCTGGACCAGGTCTGCAGCCTGTCCAGATCCCTTTTTTAGTTTTGCCTGGGCTTCGATCGAGTGAATTCTTCTCATCAACTTCACGTCATCTGCAAACAGGGACACCTCAGAGTCTATTCCTTCCGTCATGTCGTTCACAAATACCAGAAACAGCACTGGTCCTAGGACTGACCCCTGTGGGACCCCGCTGGTCACAGGTGCCCACTCTGACACCTCGCCACGTACCATTACTCGCTGCTGTCTTCCTGACAAGTTTTCCCTGATCCATTGTAGTGCCTTCCCCGTTATCCCTGCTTGGTCCTCCAGTTTTTGCACCAATCTCTTGTGTGGAACTGTGTCAAACGCCTTCTTGCAGTCCAAGAATATGCAATCCACCCACCCCTCTCTCTCTTGTCTTACTCTGTCCCATTGTCATAGAACTCCAGTGGGTTTGGTGACACTGGATTTCCCGTCCCTAAAAACCATTTTGGCTGCTGTTGATGAGATTATTCCTTTCTAGGTTTTTCCAAACCACTCTTCTTCTGATAATCTTCTCCATGTTTTTGGGCATACTAACATGCCCAGTGACACTGGTCTGTATTTTTAAAATCTTCATGTCTGTCTCCTTTTTTAAAGACGGGGGCAAACATTTGCTGTCTTCCCCCCTTTCAGGAAATTCTCCCGTTTCGATAGATGTTTTGTTTTTGTTGAAAGGGGGTTTACACATATTTGCCTCTGCTCCCTCTCTCAATACCCTGGGGGATGTTTCGGGCCCCTTTGCCTTTGGGGTATCTAGCTAAATCAAAAAGCCTTTCACTTCTTCCTTGGATGGGGGTGTCCCGTGTCCAGCACATGTGGTTTTGCCCCACCTCCCATTTTTTCTGGAGCCCCTTCTGTCCCTTGTGAACATTTTCCTTTAAATTTCCCCTTTTTAAATTTTTCTCACATACTTCACGGTCATTTCTTTTTGTCTCTCCCTTCCTTCCTTAGCCTGTTTACCTGGTCCTTGACTGTTTTTTTCCCCCCTTAAATGTGGCGAAACAACATTTTCGGGTAAATTTTGGGTTTTTTCCTGCTATTCTTTATTCATATTGTTTTGGGGCCCCCCCTTTTCTTTTTCTGGGGCATATTCTTTTGGGTTTTGTGTGTGTGTGTGTGTGGGGTACTCACCAAATTTTGGGGTTTTGCAGGGGCCCCAAAGACTAAGCTCCTGGCCCCGCCTCTTCACTGATGGGCTACGGGAAAACCTCTCTTTTCTCTGCTTCCTGACTTTTTTTCCAAAAACCTCTTCTTAAAATTATGTAGGGTTTTCCTCCCCCCCGCAAAATTTTCATTTTGCTGGGCAATTCCATTTGGCTGAAAAACTCTATGACAAAAGAAATATTTCCCTAACGCCCTGTGACTCGCGATTTCCTTAAAGTTTTCCATTTTGTGACCCCTTTGCCCCCTGTGCCCCCCTTTTTTCCCGGGAACATCCAAATTCCCCTGTCCACCTTGTCTATTCCCCGCGAAATTTTTGTATGCCCGTTATCATGTCTCCCCTGATCCTTCGCCCCTCCAGTGCCCTTCATTCCGTTTTCCCCTTTTTAAAACCTTTCCCTCTAGGGACATTCCCTTGAGCTCGGGGACTAGCCTTGTTGCAAAACCTTTGTATTTTCTCTAACTTCTGACATGCTTGCCCCGGGGTGGGTTTCCCGACTGGTGCTTTCATTTCTCCAAATATGGGGCCAAAAATACACAGTGTAACAGTGTCTTGAACGAAATTTCCCTTATTAAGGTATCCCGGAAAAGCAAATTTTCAGGTTTGGGCCCCCCGCCCGTAAAGCTGCAGCGGTTTTTTTGGGTTTAGTTGCCCCGGTGAAAGTGCTCGGGTTTTTGGTCACCCCCCCAAAGGGCTTTCTCCCCGATGAGGTCTGTAGTCTTTGCCCCCCTAGCCCATACTCCCGCGCAGTCTTCTTTGCCCCCCCCCAATCTTTATGAAATTTGCATTTGGCAGGATTTTAATTCGAGAAAACCCGTTGGCCCGGACCACATGTCCAGCCTGTCCCAAGGGCTCTTTGCATCCTGCCTCATCCCCCGTTTCCCAATTTAAATTTTTCTCATCAACCCTTTCCCCGTCAAACTGCGAACAGGGACACTTCAAGTTTTAAATTTCCCCCCATTTATGTGTTTACATAAATCAAAAATAGCACTGGTCCCCAGAACTGACCCCCTGTGGGACCCCCCCCCTCGAACAGGGGCCCCTGTTTATACCTCTTCACGTACCATGACTCGTTGCTGGCCCCCCCTGTCCCGGTAACCCCCCCAAACCATTGCAGTGCCCTCCCTTTTTTGGCGCCTGATCTTCCATCTTCTGCAAAAAAAACTCTTGTGGGGGCCGTGTCAAAGGCCTTCCTGCAACCCCGGAAAACGCAATCTTTCCCACCCCTCCCCTCCGTGTCTTACTTTTGTTACCTTTTATAAAACTCCAGAGGGTTTTTTTACAAGATTTGCCTTTCCCTGAACCCCGCTGGTTTTTTATTTATAATCTTGTTCCTTTCCAAGGGGTTTGACCACTCTCCTCCTATAATCTTTCCCCCATTTACTTTTCACACAATACATGTCAAGACAAAAGGGCTGTAGTTTTTTGTGCCTCGTTTCCCTTTTCCCTTTTTTAAATATGGGGGGCACATTAGCTTCTTTCCCTTTCTCAGGTTTTTTGCCCATTTCAAGGGGTGTGTTTAAGAGTGTGGGTTTGAGGCACCAAAGCATCGCTGCTCCTTTCCCCAAAAGGGCCCATGGGAGAAAGTTTTTCCGGTCCCATCCCCCTTTGAGGGTCAAGGGCACTTTAAAAGCTTTTTTCACCTCCTCCTCCCGGTTTTCGTTTTCCCTCCAACCCTTGTTTGGGGATTTTCCCTCTTGATTTCCTCTGTGCTGTCTTCCCCACAGCCCTTTCCGTCTCTACTGTAAAAAAATTTTCCCTTTAAAACTCCTGTTCAAACTCCTCACATACCCCCTGAAACATTTCCTTTTGATTCTCCACCTTCTGGGCCTAATCTGATCACCTGGTCCCTTTTACTGTTGTCTTCCTCCTGAAAATTTTTCTATACAAAAATTTTTTGGGTCAGTCTTGATTCCCCGATGCATGTCATTTTCATACTGTCCCCTGGGCCTCCCTCCTTCCTGTGTGGGACTCATTCCCCGGCTCGCGACTGGGTCTCCCTTTTTTCGTGTGTTTCCCCTGCCTTCTGTACTTTTTTTTCCATTCCCCTATTGCATTTTGGGTTTTTTCCTCCTTACACCGTCGGAAACCCGGGCTCGTCTGGTCTTCCCCTTGTTAACTGTTCCCTTGGGGAAAAAACCTTTTAACTGCCCCTTGCATTTTGTTGTTACATATTTTCCCCATTTTTATTTCGGGTTTTCCCGCCAGTTTTTTCTGTCCCACTGGACCTCCCGCAGGAAGTTCTTCAACCCTATGTAGTCCCCTCTTTTATAGTCAGGCTTTTCCCATTCAACTCCTGTTATTCTCTCCACTTGCAGCTCTACTATGTATTCAAAGCACAGAACCACGTGGTCGCTAGCTCCTAGGGACTCTCATACTTGATGTCCTCAATATCTGAGCTGCCGAGGGTGAACACAAGGTCCAATCTTGCTGGTTCATCCTCCCCTCTCACTCTGGTTGTGTCCTTAACATGTTGGTGCATGAGGTTTTCCAGCACTACGTCCAACATCACTGGCTCTCCATGTTTCGGGACCCCCATGTGGCTCCAGTGTTTCCCAGTCCAATCTCCCTGTGGTTGAAATCCCCCATAACCAGCAACTTTGCTCTGCTGGAGTGAGCTCTTCTTGGCACCTCAGCAAGTGTGTCCACCATTGCTCTGTTGCTCTCTTCATATTCCTCTCTTGGCCTCCTGCAGTTCTGTGGTGGATTATACATCACTGCAATGACCACTTTGTGTTCCCCAGACTGAAGTGTACCTGCTATGTAGTCTCTTTCTCCCGTCTCATCTATTCCTTCCATTTTCTCGAATTTCCATCTGTTTTTTACGAGCAGAGCAACCCCACCTCCCCCCCTGCCCCTTCTATCTTTCCTCATGATCTAGTGCACTTGTGTGTGTGTGTACTCACCTAGTTGTAATAACCTAGTTGTGGTTTCAGGGGTCGAGTCATAGCTCCTGGCCCCGCCTCTTCACTGGCCACTACTGGGTCACTCTCCCCGCACCATGAGCCTTATCATACCTCTGCTTAAAGCTATGTATGGATCCTGCCTTCACTACATCGCTTCCCAAACTATTCCACTTCCTGAATACTGTGTGACTGAAGAAATACTTCCTAACATCCCTGTGATTCATCTGTGTCTTCAATGGTGTCCCCTTGTTGCTGTGTCCCATCTCGGGAACATTCTGTCTCTGTCCACCTTGTCAATTCGTCTCAGTATTTTATATGTCGTTATCATGTCCCCTTCCCCTATCTCTCCTGTCCTTCAGTGTCGTCAGGTCGATTTCCCTTAACCTCTCCTCGTAGGACATACCCCTAGTCTTGTTGCAAACCTTTGCACTTTCTCTAGTTTCTTTACGTGCTTGGCTAGATGTGGATTCCAAACTGTTGCCGCATATTCCAATATGGGCCTAACGTACACAGTGTACGTTAAGATGGCGGAATGCTGTGTGTGTGTGTGTGTGTGTGTGTGTGGTGTGTGTGTGTGTGTGTGTGTGTGTGTGTGTGTGTGTGTGTGTGTGTGCGTGTGTGTGTGTGTGTCTGTCTGTCTGTCTGTCTGTACTCACGTAATTGTGGTTGCAGGGGTCGAGACTCAGCTCCTGGCCCCGCCTCTTCACTGAGTGCAACTAGGTCCTCTCTCTCCCCCTGCTCCATGAGCTTTACCGTACCTCATCTTAAAGCTATGTATGGTTCCTGGATCCTGTGTGTGTATGTGTGTGTGTGTGTATGTATGCATGTATGTGTATATGTATGCATGTATGTATGCACAGTATGTATGAGGTGAATACATAAATGAAGCACACAGACATTACCAGGAAGTTAGGTGTGGGTTGAGCATATTAAACACGTTCACAAGAGAGAAAAACTGGTATAGAAGAGCCTGTGGCAACACACACAACACACACACACACACACACACACACACACACACTCACATTACAAACTTCACCCCCACAGCAACAACCCATAGTTCCTTACCAGGTCTCCCACTTCCCCAACCCCAATATACTTCCCAGACCACAGTCTTAGAAAAGAAGTTGAAGGTGTGGTATACAAATGCAGATGGAATAACAAACAAGTATGAGGAGTGGCACGAAAGAATCAAAGAGACATCCCCAGACATAATAGCACTCACAGAAACAAAACTCACCAGAATAATAACAGATTCAATCTTTCCATCCGGATATCAAATCCTCAGGAAAGACAGAGGGAGGAGAGGGGGAGGAGGAGTTGCACTGCTCATTAAAAACCAGTGGGTTTTGAGAAAATGGAAGGAATGGATGGCATGGGCGAAAGGGACTACTTAGTAGGAAGAATCCAGTCTGAGGGACATAAGGTGATAATTGTAGTAATGTACAACCCACCACAGAACTGCAGGAGGCCAAGAGAAGAAATACGATGAGAGCAACAGAGCAATGATCGACACACTAGCCGAGGTGGCCAGGAGAGCACACATGGGGGAGCAAAGTTACTAGTTATGGGTGATTTCAATCACAAGGAGATTGACTGGGAAAACCTGGAGCCCCATGGGGTCCCGAAACATGGAGAGCCAAGATGATGGATGTGCTACTGGAGAACCTCATGCATCAACATGTTAGAGACACTACCAGAGAGAGAGGAGAGGATGAACCAGCAAGGTTGGACCTTGTATTCACCATGAGTAGTTCGGACATCGAGGTATCATGTATGAAAGGCCCCTGGGAGCTAGTGATCATGTGGTTCTGTGCTTCGACTACATAGTTGAGCTCCAAGTGGAGAGAGTAGCAGGAATAGGCTGGGAAAAACCAAACTACAAAGAGGGAACTACTCAGGCATGAGGAACTTCCTTCAAGACATTCAGTGGGAGAGGGAACTGACAGGAAAACCAGTACAAGAAATGATGGACTATGTAGCAACAAAATGCAAGGAGCAGAGGAGAGGTTTGTTCCCAAGGGAAACAAAATAATGGGAAGAACAGAACGAGTCCTGGTTCACCCAAAGGTGTAGGGAGGCAAAACCTAGGTGTACTAGAGAATGGAAAAGGTACAGAAGACAGAGAACTCAGGAAAATTAAGAAATCAGCCGAAGAGCCAGAAACGAATATGCACAGATAAGAAGGGAGGCTCAGAGACAATATGAAAATGACATAGCATCAAAAGTAAAGACTGACCCGAAGCTGTTGTACAGCCACATCAGGAGAAAACAACAGTCAAGGACCAGGTAATCAGACTGAGGAAGGGTGATGGGGAATTCACAAAACGACCGAGAGGTATGTCAGGAGCTCAACACAAGATTTAAAGAGGTATTTACAGTGGAAACCAGTAGGACTCCAAGAAATCAGAACAGGGGGGCACACCAGCAAGTGCTGGATGAGGTACATATAACCAAGGAGGAGGTGAAGAAGCTGCTATGCGAACTTGACACCTCAAAGGCGGTGGGACCAGACAACATCTCTCCATGGGTCCTTAAAGAGGGAGCAGAGAATATTGTGGTGAGCCATTAACAAAGATCTTCAACACATCATTTGAAACTGGGCAACTCCCTGAGGTATGGAAAATGGCAAATGTAGTCCCAATTTTTAAAAAGGGAGACAGACATGAGGCACTAAACTACAGACCTGTGTCACTAACGTGTATAGTGTGCAAGGTCATGGAGAAGATCATCAGGAGGAGAGTGGTGGGGCACCTGGAAAGAAACAAGCGTATAATTGACAACCAGCACGGTTTCAGGAAGGAAAATCCTGTGTCACAAACCTACTAGAGTTTTATGACAAGGTGACAGAAGTAAGACAAGAGAGAGAGGGGTGGATCGACTGCGTATTTTTGGACTGCAAGAAGGCCTTCGACACAGTTCCTCACAAGAGGTTACTGCAAAAGCTAGAGGACCAGGCACACATAACAGGAAAGGCACTGCATGGATCAGAGAATATCTGACAGGGAGGCAACACGAGTCATGGTACGCGACGAGGTGTCAGAGTGGGCGCCTGTGACAAGCGGGGTTCCACAGGGTCAGTCCTAGGACCTGTGCTGTTCTTGGTTATACGTGAACGACATAACGGAAGGGATAGACTCAGAAGTGTCCTTGTTTGCAGACGATGTGAAGTTAATGAGAAGAATCGAATCGGACGAGGATCAGGCAGGACTACAAAGAGATCTGGACAGGCTACAAGCCTGTCCAGCAACTGGCTCCTTGAATTAATAACCCTGCCAAATGCAAAGTCAGAAGATTGGGAAGGGCAAAGAAACCGTAGACACAATATAGTTTAGATGGCCAAAGACTGCAAACCTCACTCAAGGTAAAAAGATCTGGGGGTGAGTATAACACCGAGCATATCTCCTGAGGCGCACATCAATCAGATAACTGCTGCAGCATACGGGCGCCTGGCAAACCTACGGATAGCGTTCCGATACCTCAGTAAGGATTCGTTTAAGACTCTGTACACCATCTACGTCAGGCCCATACTGGAGTATGCAGCACCAGTTTGGAATCCACACCTAGTCAAGCACGTCAAGAAATTAGAGAAAGTGCAAAGGTTTGCAACAAGACTAGTCCCAGAGCTACGGGATTGTCCTATGAAGAAAGGTGAGGAAATCGGCCTGACGACACTGGAGGCCAGGAGGGTCAGGGAGACATGATAACGACATATAAAATACTGCGCGGAATAGACGAGGTGGACAGAGACGGGATGTTCCAGAGATGGGACACAGACACAAGAGGTCACAATTGGAAGTTGAAGACTCAGATGAATCAAAGGGATGTTAGGAAGTATTTCTTCAGTCATAGAGTAGTCAGGCCATGAAATAGCCTAGAAAGTGATGTGGTGGAGGCAGGAACCATACATAGTTTTAAGGCGAGGTATGATAGAGCTCATGGGGCAGGGAGAGAGAGGACCTAGTAGCAATCAGCGAAGAGGCGGGGCTAGGAGCTGTGACTCGACCCCTGCAACCACAAATAGGTGAGTACAAATAGGTGAGTACACACACACACATGCATAGCTTTAAAAAGAGGTACGATAATATTCTTGAAACCAGGAGAGAGTGAACCAAGTATCAACCAGCGAGGAGACGGGCCAAGAGCTGTGAATCAACCCCTGCAACCACATATAGGTGAGTACAAACACACGCACACGCCAAGCAACCATGCAAATAACCACTGTTATACGGGATCACAATGTCTTTAATATATTATGGTACATCCCCTCTCGGTAGGATACTTGAAATACAGGCAACGGGAACTGGTATGTTGAAAACTGGCAACAAACAGGTACGAGAAACATCAGAAGTCGAGGCGAGAATAACAAAATTTCTTAATTTACTTGACGGATATCTAGCTAGCTTCTCCATCTCTACTGTGTTGATTATTTAATATATATATATATATATATATATATATATATATAATATATATATATAATATATATAATATATATAATATATATATACATGTATATATATATATATATGTCTTTTTTTGTCCTTGTCATGGGTTTGCATGTATATATGCTGCTATCTGTGTATAATCCAGAAGCTGGACGTGAACACTGTCTTAGGACGTGAACAATGTCTTAGGACGTGAACACTGTCCCCTTAAGGACGTGAACACTGTCTTAGGGTTCAGTGTCAGTGAACATTATGCAACAGCTTGAGAGAAAGAAAATGTGTAAGAAGTAGAAGTTAACTCAGGGCATGGAGAAGTTAGGTGTGAATTGTTGCAGCCATGATATTCATAGCACTGTTGCAGCATGGAACTGAATAACACTGTATGCAGCATGATACTGATAACACTGTTGGCAAGCATGATATTGCGTAACGTTGCAGCCAGGTTATTGCATAACATTGTTGCAGCCATAATATTGTGACTTGCATTCCTTTGTTTATTGTTCTTGCGTGGGATGATCTCCTTGGTCCAGTCTCATCTGTGAATCAACCAGTGATTGCATGTTTTGTAGCGACAGGAGCAGGTCGAAAACTGAATTGTCCCGACTCGTCGTACCTGAATGCCAGTAGTCCCACCTGGTTTTCTATGATCGTAACTGATTGCAGCAGTCGAACACTGGCCCTCTGTGATCGTACTGATTCCTGTTTGTCATGGTTGATATCCCAAATCATACTTGATATCCTGTGTTTTTTGCATGAGCTTTCCCTCGCTGCCTCTCCATAGGAGTACTTAATCTTCCCTGGAATGTAACTGAGTCCCTTTCTGGACCAATCCCTGACCCCCGTGTTATCCTATCCCCCGTGGAAGGTACTTGATCCCCCATGACGTACCCCAAGTCACACAACACTGTGCATTCCGGTATGAAGCCAAAGAAATATGTTTTGAGAAACCATGCAATAAATATATACGTAATACGTGTATATATAAATATATATATATATATATAAATATATATAAAAATCTATATATAAATATATAATATATATTTATATAATATATATAATATATATATGTAGTGCCGAAATATGTAAACCTGGTCAAATTAGCAAGAACACACGCAGACATTTAAAAATAAGTCCTTTTTCCGAAATTTTCTCTATACGGTTTAAAATATGCTTTTTTTTTCATTAAAGTCAATTAAAATTTACAAGTTTTTATGCACTCAAAAAGAATCTTAAAAACTTACTAACCTTATTATAACAAGCGCAATTATTTTAGCCTAACCCAACTAAATATTTTTAGACTTGTTTACAATAATTTAATACTAAACAAACACAGTGAAATATTTTTTTTCGTTAGGTTCAGAATGATTTTGGCGAATTATTGCATACAACAATTTCACGTGTCCCTATATACAAGATAAACGTTGCTATTTAACCAAATAGCAAGTTCTGCCCTATTCGGACACGACATAGATATATATAATATATATATATATATTAATATGTATATATAATATATATTATATATATATATATAGATAATTATGTATATCTACATAATATATATATATATATATATATATATATTATAAATATATAAATATATATATATTACAAACAAGACGTGTGGCAAGACGTGTGGCGGGCCTAAGCTGCGGGATTTTCCAATTATAAGTCCTGACACAACGAGGCTGACCAGGTAAGACTCAACTTGACTTATTGTGACATACTCTGGGAAGATTCCAGTAAGCGAGAAGACATTTCAAATCAACCTTTCAAAGTTAAATTGTTGAAATGTTTGTGCAGTTTGTGAATGTTTGGTGACGTGGATGGTGGAGTGAGGGAGACGGCAGTGGAGGTGTGGGGGAGTACAAAAGGCCTAACTGTTTATGAGTACCGGCCAAGATTATCGTACATAACAAACGCTCGAAAACTCTTTATTAAAAAACATCTATATCCAGCACCATGCACCATGCTTCAGTTAACGTGTAAATGCTTGTGTCGATGCATGGACTTTTTTAAAGGCTTATGTTATGGAAAAAACAATGTGAAATTACTGTAACGAGGGAGTGGCCAGTCAGGCATCCTCCACCCCCACGTCAACGGGGGGGGGTGGGTGAAGAAGGTGGGATGTGTACTAGATGGTGAGTAAACACATTGTTCAGCAGTGTCCCATACCCACATGTTTCATATACAGCGTACATGGGAAACAAATAAAGTAATGTTATTGTAAGACAGTGTGAACAATATATAGTGTGCAAGTCCATGGTTAATTGTACTCCCCACCCCCGGGAAAACCCCACTCAACCTGCGCCTCCCCCACCTAATTCCCAAGGGAAGTTTTCCCCTTCCCTCCCGGCCCTCAAACTCCACCAGCCACCACGTCAAGTTCACTACTTCCGACGCACCATACCCACCCAGCATGCATATTCCACTCCTATTGTCTAGTCTAGCATAGGATGCCAACACCAGGAGGCACAAGCACGGGAAATTGCACGGCTGGCAATACTAGTATAGGCAAGTGTCGGTCATGCTTACAGCTTCGTTGTCTCAACTCTAAAGGTTTCCTCCGCAAACACGGAAGTTGCCCTGGTTCAGGATGTCCTCCTGTGGAAAGTGATGAACCATAGCCACCCTCAGGCACCTGAACCCACTACCAACAGATTTTATCTCATTCAGACAATCCTCTTGGAAGCAATCAAAGCAACAGGTACGAAGGACACTGCCACACATATTCCCAAAGCAGCCGTCCACAACGCAGCTGAAACTTACAGACCTCCTGAAAAAAGTAAACGATGTTCCACTATCTTAAATGCTACCACCAACCATCAAGGCATGGCACAACTTAGCTACTTTTTGGCAATGTCTGCTTAGGCAGTGCCGGAAAGAAGGGGAAAGAGGCTAGCCTCATGATAATTAAATCCTTAAGAGATTATCCTAGAGATGATAACCTACATTCACCTTTACCCCGTCAACACAAAAAAGGGAGAGGCAGACAGAACCCCGACACACTCTACTGACCAGTGAAAAGTCAGAGTCCAGGTTAGCAAAAAATTGAAGAGGGCAACACAGTGGGCAATCGAATTATACCAGTGAAGATACAGTTGCTCCCATGGATGTTGACACAGCTGAACGCACTTAGAGGAAAAGCACCCTGCCAGGGAAACCAGTGGCATACCAACAGTTCCAACAACCTCTTCCCCACTATTGGAAACATAGATTGTGGAAGACTCAGACATTTACAAAGGGCAATAATGTCGTTCCCATCTGGCTCAGCTTGGGGGTACTAACTGGAATAAGGCCACAGCATTTAAAGAAATGGTTAATTCCAGGGTTTATTGGGAAATGCAGAGACACTGCTTTCAGAAGATCACAAGTTCGTCCAACAATCCTTGGCTGGTCTGATTCCTGATGAAATTAGACCTTTCTTTTTTGTGCAACACTTTTGAGCACTTAAAAAGAAGGAAGAGGAATCGGCCCAATTGCAGTAGGCTACACCATACGCCGCCTCGTATCCAAAGCTGCTGTCCGAAGTATTCCTTGCCACAGGCAGCCATGATGCTTCAACCAAACCAGCTTGGCTTGGACTCTCCAAGGAAGTGAAGCAGCGTTTCATGCAACAAGGGCATATATCAACAACCTGCCTGAGGACATGCAGAGTGGTAAAATATGATTTCAAAATGGCGTTTCAAATTCTCCTGAAAGAAGACGTGTAAATTAGCAGCAGTACAAGAACATTATACCCTGGTCTCTTTCCCATTTGTTTCAGCTGGGTATAGCAAGGAATCAATGCTTCTCTTGAGAGCATGAAATCACATCATCGGATGGGTGTCCAACAAGGAGATCCTCTTGCAACCATTTCTCTTCTGTATGCAGTTAGGAAATCACAAGTCAGACAGACCGGCATCGAGCTAAACATCTTGTTCCTAGATGATGGCACACAAGCAGGTACAAAGGAAGTCCCTCCCTACATGACCTTACACAGGTAATGACACGGGGACGGAAATGGGTCACATCATGAATACCATCTCAAATGGGAAATCAACTCATCAGTCAACAAGTGGATAAATGCAGTGAGATCAAAACTAACCAGATCAGCAGTCATTGCCCCCCAAATAGTGGTCTTGCTAGAGCAACCTCTGGAAGCAATGCCATTGACACAATTCTCAGGAAGAAATAGGAAGAGTTTAAGGAGAATGGATACAACGAATAGGCATCTGGACACCCACGCTGCCTTGTACCTTCTCACAAAGTGCTTTTGGGTCTGCCCAGTTGACATATTTCCTAAAGATGTGCACCTTCATATGATAACCCTATACTGCACGAATTGACAGTATTCTGAGGCAGATTTTTACGAAATTACTTAACCTTACTCTAGAAGACGGGCAGTGGACCAAGCTACACTTCCAGTCAGACTAAGGAGGCATTGGTGTCCCGCAAGTCATCAAAGAATTGCTTACCGCTTTTCTGTCCTCGTGTATTGCATCCAGAGAGCTTGTAGCAGCGATTCCCCTGAACATCTTAGGGACAAGATGGAGCCCAGGAAACCAAAAATCCTTGACGGAGCAATGAATCTGGATAATCAAACGGGCTTCAGAAACCAGACCTGCTCCCCCAACACTACAAACTATCGCACTGGTATGGTCCAATAGTGGAAAATATAGCCTCAACGATGCTTCAGAGTGTGTCAGGGAAGGATAGAGCCCGCCCTGCTGGCAGTGAGAGCCCCTCATGCTGGGGACTTTTCCTGTTGGCATTTTCTCTCCCAACTCTCCCCAGCCTTGCACACGCCTCGAACCCACAGACCATCCCGCATCGGTGTTGCCCTTCGACTTGCCAGCCCCTATTCTCGCCGAACACAGTTATTTTGTGGCAAGTGAAGCCAGCATGACCGATTCCGGGTACAGGTCTTGTGTGCCGTAAATCCGAGGAAAGATTGCAAGACATGAGGAGGTTAATACATTATCAAGAGGAGCCTCACACAGCTGGATGCCCAGCAGTAAGGGAGCCACCCCAACTATGGGCAGATCTGATGGCAGCCATAAGCGTCCAGATGGTATCACCCTCAAGCATGGACAGAATGGGAAGCAGGTGTGTGGGACTATACAATTGCATCTAACCTTGGCTGATACCTATCACCAATACACCAGGGAGAAGGAGGAGGGGCAGTTGCCAGCTTTAGGGCGTCCCAAATTCAAAAAATAATGGTGAACTTATGCCCATCATTATATGATTTTTTTTCCCATAGGCTCAGAGACCCTTGGCTCTTGGGAAAGATGGCATCTAATTTTCCTTAAGGAGCTGGGAAAAAGAGACTCTCAGGTACTAGGGATCCCAGGCAGCTATTTATCTGTTCCAGCGGCTCATTGCGCTGTTCAAAGGGGTAATGCATGCTGCATTTTGGGCACGTCGAACAGCTCTGAGGAGCTGGATGAGATTTTTCCGCCTATAATCGGTGATTACACAACGTAACAACATGTACCCCGTATATGCAACTTTATGATCACAATGTATCTCTTGCTTAAATCTTCTGTGCCAAATTATGTAATAAAATATTCTATTGGTAAAAAAAAAATAGTTTAAAAAGATGGGTGGTAGGGAAGTGAAATATTGCAAATGCTTCAGGAAGAAATCCAAATAATCTTCCTTGAAGCCTTATTTAAATCCACTTCTCCGAGGGCTATGGGTTCCCCACAATTTTACAACAAGGTACCACCCATTTAAAAAAAAAAAAAAAAAAAAAAATATATTATAAAATAAAAAATATATATAAATAAATATATATATATATATATAAATATAAAATATATATATATATCTATATATAATATAATATAAATAATATAAATATTATATATAGCAAAAATATTGCAGGGTTAAATTACGAGTGCTTTAAATATATATCTGGAGATACCTGAAGAGGGCTTCGGGAGTCAACGCCCCCGCGGCTCGGTCTGATTCCAGGCCTCGTGGTGGATCAGGGTCTGATCAACCAGGCTGTTAATGCTGGCCACAACACAAACTGACGTACGAACCACAGCCCGGCGCTGGTCAGTAAACTGAGCTATAAGTGCCCGTCTCAGTGCCTTTCTTGAATGACACTGGATGCTGGGAGGCCAGTTGAACAGTCGTAGGCCTCTGATACTTATTGAGTTGTCTCTCAGTGTTGTCGGAGAGCCCCTGCTTGTCACTGGGAAAATGCTGCCCACGACTCCTTTTCCCGTCTCCTGCCTGGGAAGTTTAAGTGGGTAATTCTACTAGCCCTAGCCCTCTGCATCCTCCCTCTTCCAGACCCACTCCACCCACTAACTTCCCTCTTGCTCTCAACTCATCGAAAACCTGACTCCTCCTCCCAACCCAACACCCAATCACGAACTACCTCCTCCCAGCTCATTAACCACCCACACTTCTCCCAGCTCAACAACCCCGAACTCTCCTCCTTCCAACTCAACCCACCCATGAACTTCTCCACTCAACTCATCAACCCAAAACCATGAACTTCACCCAGCTCATCAACCACCCACCAACTTCTCCTTCCAACTCAATCAACCCACCCATGAAACTTCTCCTACAACTCATCAACCCACCCGTGAACTTCTCCTAACTCAACTAACCCACCCATGAACTTCTCCTCCAACTCATCCAACCCACCCCCCATGGAGTTCTCCCAACTCATACCCACCCACGAATCATTCTCCCCACCTCCCAGCTCATTAACCCGACACCAACGAACTTCTCCCCCCAACTCATCAACCCGCCTACGAACTTCCCTCCTCTCACTCTCAACTCATCAACATCCCCCACGATTCTTCCTCCAACCATCAACCCACCCACGAACTGCTCCTCTTCCGTCTGAATACTCATGTACTCATCAACCAATCGATCTTCTACCCAACTCAAACTTCACCCACGAAACTTCCTCCTCTTCCAACTCATAAACCCATCCCACTAAGATGTAAATAATGAAGAATTTTTACAAGTCGACCTATGGGAATAATCACTGCGGATTCACATCTGCACCTTAAATGATCTTAGTCTTAATTTCTGTCAATAGTGGTCAGTTAATGTTGTTTGAAATGTGTTACTGTTTCACTATCTTAGGCTGACTCTTTACAACACCTGAAACCTTTTTACTTGGTACTCTTTATTTTCGGGTTATCCTATGTTATTTATACATATGTTACTATGTTACGCAGTGTGTTGGTGAATATTGTGTAACCAGAATAACGCTCCATATAGTTAGTTTAATATCTTTATTATGCACCCCATACCGATCCTGTGGGCGGTAGTCAAAAGATTACAAAGGTACATAATGGGTCCAGGGACTGGACCCCAAAGTTATGATAGCTGAACTAGTTACAAAGGTAATGAACTCCAGGTAGATCTGGTCACAATCATGGCAAGTTACATATACAATGTCATTTTCCGGGATTTGTACTGAAACTGGGCGCGTATTATTCCTGGTGAGCGAGAGTGGCCAGGAGAGGAGAGTGAGGTGTGTTTTGTTCAGTAGGTGAAGCAGAGAAAATGTAGTTGTGTGAGTAGGTGAGCTGGTGAGGTTTTTTTGTTTATACTATAGGTAATTTTATTCGTGTTTCAGTGCTCTCATGTTTACTTGTAAGACCCTAGTGTGCAGAGGCCTATTTAAGTTTTGGGAGAGTCCTCGTACAGCCTACAGAAGAGGTGGGGGGGGGACATGGATCCTTCATGTTTATAAAAAGTTTTATCTATTTGTGTTAACAATGCTTGAGGTTCCTAAACCCTGTATTCCCTGAACGCAGAGGGAGAGATACATGATTATATACACCTGGAAAATCTTAGAGGGACTAGTACCGAATTTGCACACGAAAATCACTCACAACGAAGCAAAAGACTTGGCAGATGATGCACCATCCCCCAATGAAAAGCAGGGGTGTCACTAGACGTTAAGAGACCATACAATAAGTGTCAGGGGCCCGAGACTGTTCAATTGCCTCCCAGCACACATAAGGGGGATTACCAACAGACCCCTGGCAGTCTTCAAGCTGGCACTGGACAAGCACCTAAAGTCAGTTCCGGATCAGCCGGGCTGTGGCTCGTACGTTGGTTTGCGTGCAGCCAGCAGCAACAGCCTGGTTGATCAGGCTCTGATCCACCAGGAGGCCTGGTTACAGACCGGGCCGCGGGGGCGTTGACCCCCGGAACTCTCTCCAGGTAAACTCCAGGCAGTGTGCTAGTGAGCTACTGTGTGTGAGTGAAGGTGATGTTATATGTAGTAGAGTAGATTGTACGTTGTATATGCTATTTTACTTTTAATATATATTATATTTTTGTATAGGTGAGTTTTTGTGACCTTCCTTATAATAAATTATTGACTAATTAACGTTCACATTTAATGTGAAGTTACAAGCTGGCACTAGAGTGGTTTCTTTTTCTATTTTAAATAATATAAATGCCCCTAGACATAACAGGTTGTTTACATAAGAACATAAGAAAGGAGGAGTACTATAGTAGGCCTGTTGGCCCATACTGGGCAGGTTCTTCACAAACCCACCCCACTAACAGAATATTTGTCCAACCCACTTTAGTTCTATCCTAACAATAAGCTCTGATAAATCCACTTACTCATGTGTAAGTCCCACTCAAGTTCAACCCCTCTCACTCATGTATATATCCAACCTAAATTTGAAACTACCTAAGGTTTTAGCCTCAATAACCCTACTAGGCAGACTTTTCCACTCATCAACTACTATATTTCCAAACCAAGACTTTCTTATATCCTTTCTAAATCTAAAATTATCTAATTTGAATCCATTATTGCTGGTTCTCTCTTGGAGAGATATCCTCAAGACCTTATTTATATCCCCTTTGTTAATAACCATCTTCCACTTATACACATCGATCATGTCTCCTCTCATTCTTCGTCTTACAAGTGAATGTAATTTAAGGGATTTCAATCTTTCTTCATAAGGAAGATTTCTAATGATATGTATTAATTTTGTCATTTCTTCGCTGAATGTTTTCTAACGAATTTATATCCATTCTGTAATATGGAGACCAGAACTGAGCTGCATAATTTAGAAGCCAGGACTTTTATATACGTTACGCAGCCAAAACAAGAAAAGCGTAACATACTATGCATGGTAAATGGACTTTTTGAGAGGGTTGAGCTTTATCTGCTCTTAAGGAATTTCGGCTGCAGGTCCTCTGCTTCTTCAGGATTTTGAAGTAGGAGTACGATCCCCCATCCATGCACTGAGGTAGAAGGGATTGGCGTTACAGGAAATCTGGCCTGACGTTTCCTCAATAAAGATTCCCAACTGTTGTACAAGTGTCTCATTCTTCAATCTTTCTTATGTATGATGGAAGGCTGTTGGTCCCCCTTATACATATTGTGTTTTCTCTTAGTGTACTAGTGTACTCATGGCACCCCTGCTTTTCATTTGGGTAGTTTGCACTGTTTGCCGAGCCTCTTGCTTTCGTAGGGAGTGATTTCGAGATGTAAATTATGATGGGTTAATCTCGCCTTCATCCCAAGGAGTACAGCTCAGGAGACTTAAACGTTCTCAGTAATTTTGGTGTTTGACTGACTTTATACATTTGCCAAATTCTCTTTGTCTGCAATTTCTGTTGTATTGAAAGGGGCTGTTATTGTATAGCAATATTCCAGCCTAGAAAGTACAAGTGACTTAAGGAGGACCATTACTAGTCTGGCATTTGTTGTTCTGAAGGTTCTCGTTATTCATCCTATCATTTTCTTTGTTAGTTGTGATAACATAATGTTGTGATCTTTGATCTGACATTATCGCTCCTAAATCCTTCGTCTTTAGTTTTTCGCTCTATTAGTGGTTACAGTTAGATTTATACATTCTCGTTTTTATTTCCTCACTTTTTCCATACCAGAGTAGCTGAAATTTGTGCTCATTGATCGTCATGTTGTTTTTAGTAGTCTACTGGAAGACTTGTTTATATTTGCCTGGCGATTTGCAATGTCCTCGGTGGATGTCCCTCTCATACAAATTCTAGCATTGTTTGCAGAGGGTGATATGCTATGAATTATGTCCCTATGTCGGATATGAAGATGAGGGAAAAAGAATAGGAGCTGAGTACAGTGCCTTGAGGAACAGACCTTCTCACTGTAGCACCTTCTGACTTGACTCTCTTTGTATCTATTTGTTAGAAAGTTATTCATCTGCCCACTTTTCCAATTATTCATTTTGCATGCACTCTGTGAGCTATTACACCATGGCCAAGTCTGTGTGTTCTACATCCGATATTTTTCTGTTTACCAGTACATCGAAGACCATGGTGTAGTGATCCAGTAGTTGCAAAAAGCAGGAGGGACGACCTGCTCTGAACCCGTGCTGTCCTGGGGTGCAACACTTGACAACACACTTGTGTAGCCATCTTGCTTTTAAAACTCAAGATTTTGTTTTTACAAAGCGACCCAAACAAGCCTTATTTATCAATATATTTTTTTATATTGCGCTGCTTGGATAACTTTTATCCAGCATTTTAGTAAGTGTAGAGATCTGGATTTGTCTTATATATATTATATACAGGTCTAGTCGTGGACTGGGTCGTGGGGCGTTGAAACTAGAAACATCCTCCAGATATACTTCCGGTATTTGGCCCAAGATATGATTTCCGGCTGGAATGAAGTTTCTCACACATTTGCACAGCATCTGTCCCTCTGGATGTAACTTGCAATAGTCAGCTAAAACTCAGGTGCTTTTAACTTTACTGCTAAGTTGGCGAAGGTGGGTCAGCTGGTAGAAATGGACTGGGTAGTTGAGGTGGGCTGGGTAATAAAGGTGGGCTGGTTATTGAAGATGGGCTGGGTAGTACTGGTGGCTGGATAGTGGAGGTGGGCTGGGTAGTATAGGTAGACTGAGTGGTGAAGGTGGGTTGGGTGGGAAAGGTGGGTTGTATAGTGAAGGTGGGTTGGGTATAAGTTTCCCACCAAAGACTAAGATAAGATAAGCCTTATCACATGACTGTTTCACTGCCCCCCACCCCCATCCCTCTCTCTCTCAGCCTCATACCATCACCAAGAAACTAACTGTATGAAAAACAACTGAAACAGACTGTGAAAAAGAGTTGAAGCACTTAATCTTCTCTAAGGAAACGAACACTAAGAGATCTTATTCCATTCAAATGGTTAAGATACACTCCAACATGAAGAGCTATTTGAAGTGCAAAATGAGTCTATTACTCGAAATACTGAAATAAAACATCGGGGTAGAAGATGCAACACGAACATATGCAAAGTTTGTAGCAGAGTAGAGCACGCTACTCGCTGAAGCTGTAAACGCTAAGACAAAACAGTCATTTAAAAAAATCAGCGGAACAAGCACTCGTCTAGATATTACCCTGAGGTGCGCTGAACTCAACGGATTCTTGATGTCTGTTCAATGTCTGTATCAAGACGAACAGTTGACTACGAGCCAATCACGTTACTACAAGTAATAGTAATGATGGTGGTAGTAGAACCAATGGTTGTGCTGGTCATAGTTACGATAAGAGTAGTACTAATTAAGTATAGGTATATGTAGCCCATACATCTCGGAGAAATTTAAAGCCATTTTCCCACTGTGCTAATGTATACTCTCCACTTGTTACATATCAGCAGTGGTTAGAGCGAGTGGATAATAATTTTCATTAGTATACTTTAAGATATCAACCGAATGAAAGAAGTGAACATTTTTGGGCGCCAACGCTCACGGTAAATAGAATTCCAGACATGATTTCACAGGAGATTATAAATATTTGACGAAGTATTGTATGGGCTCTGTCAGCTGAGAGCAATGAACAACCTCTAATTTGCGAATGTAATTATTTACTAAGCATCGTATAATTTTTAGAGAATAAATGAGTGTTGATCCTCCTAGCGGACGATGCTCAAGTCTCTAACCCGAGTCCCTGCAAAGCAAACTTCATTTGGATTATTAATCCAGGAGGGTTAATAACTTACGATTAAGGCAGCTAGACATTTTACGTCTAAGATATAATCCTCAAGTCATTTAAATACTTGGTCTAGATTTACTGCTAGGTTACAACAGCAGGTGCTAGGAGACTTGCTCGTAAATACTCGCCCCGCCCAGGATTCGACTCGGGTCCTTTCGCTTGTGAAATGAATGCTTATCACTTGAGCTACGAAGCACACATATAACGACTGTTGTCCCCCTCATCTTAATACCTGTCTACTTTCTCTGATGTAACATGAGATTATCTTAACCATCATAATTAACCAAGCTACAGAAACTTACGTCCCGGTGTCATTAATTAACGGCGTCAAAATTTGTCAACTATGTTTATGGGGCAAGTCTCAGGTTTCTGGTTCCGCTGCTTCTTAACTACATACGACCACCTGGTGAACTCTGCCGTACTTATTATTTAAACTGTGTACTAGGTCTGTTTTGTAAAACCCTTCCCCCCCCTGTCCCCCCAGTCCCCTGTCCCTTGTCCCATCACCCTTCTCACTGTCTCCCTTATCCTCACTTCCATATCCTCACTTTGTCCCATCTCCACATCGTCAACTGTCCCCAGTCCACATCCGCCTACCTCCCTGTCCGACCCCACTGTCCCCTGGTCAACCTATCCACCATTCCACATTCCCATCACTCCACTATGTCATACGCTACCATGTATCCACACGTCACGCTGTCCACACCAAACTGCTCCAGTCTCCACGCCATTCCCACATGTCTGCACCCCAACATTTCCCCAGTCAACCCCTCCATGTACCACAGCCAGCTTCCATACCACTCCTCATGTCCACCACCCAGTCACCCAACTTGTACCCCAACAGTCTACCCATTCCACCAACTGTCACCACCCACATGTCTCCACACCAATGTCACTCACATACCCATGTCCCCCAAACATCCAACCCACCATGTCACCAACACCAACCTGATCCAACACATTTGTCCACCAAGTCACCACCAACTTCCCCCCCAAAGCACACCTCAACACCCATACCAGTATCCACAACCAATGTCATCCACACCAAACATTTGATCCAACACCAAACAGCTCAACACCAACTGTCATCCCACACCAAACTGTCCCACATGTCCACCAACATCAACTGTCCCAACCAAACAGTCATCACACCAACATTCCACTCCAAATGTCATCCACACCAACATGTCTCCAACACTCAACCATCATCAACACCAAATGTCACCAACTCCAAACTCCAACTACTACCACACACACTATCCATCTCCAAATCATCCCAACTCCAACTACATCCATCACCAACAACATTCCCCAAATCAACTATCACACCAACACAGTCATCCACACAAACATTCATCCAACACCAACTTCATTCCAATCAACATGTCATCCAACCCAAACACATTACAACACCAACATTCACCACCCCCTACGTTACACTGAAACGTAACATTCATCATTTAAACCCATGCTTACACGCAAACAGTTCCACCCACATGATCAACACCAAACATGTGTCATCCAACAACCAACCATCTAACCCAAGTCATCCACACCAACATGTCCCTCACTCTAAACATGTGTCCAACACCTACATGCTCCATACACCAACATCCATCCAACCCCCATGTCATCCACCTGTCCCACTGTCAAAACACCAACTGTTCCTCCTGTCACCACTGTCACCCCTTCCCCACATGTCATCCCGTACCACCACACTCTCCGACACCAAACGCCATGCCCTCCTGTCAAAGTCCACCGCCCCTCTTCTCCAATCACCGCCTGTCCCTCCTTATCCAAGTCACCGCTGTCCCCTGTCCTACGTCAACACATGTCCCTCCTAATCCCCGGCACACCCAGCCATATTGCCCAAATCACCCTCTCATTGTCAAAGGACACACCTGTCCTCCTTGTCCAAAGCACACCTGTCCCTCCTTGTCCCAGTCACCGCCTGTCTTCCTTGTTCAAAGGCACCGCCTGTCCCCTTGTCCAAAGCACCGCCTGTCCCTCTTGTCCCCATACCGCCAGTCCCTCCTTGTCCAAGTCACCGCCTGTCCCTCCTTGTCCAAAGTCACCGCCTGTCCCTCCTTGTCCCCAGTCACCGCCTGTCCCTCCTTGACCCCAGTCACGCCTGTCCCTCCTTGTCCCAGTCACCGCTGTCCATCCTTGTCCAAAGTCACCGCCTGTCCCTCCTTGTCCCCGGTCACCACCTGCCCCTCCTTGTCCCAAGTCACCGCCTGTCCACCTTGTCACCAGTCACGCTCCCTCCTTGTCCCCAAGTTCACCAGCCTGTCCCTCCTTGTCCCCAGTCCCGCCTGTCCCTCTTGTCCAAAGTCACCGCCTGTCCCCTCCTTGTCCCAAAGTCACCGCCTGTCCCTCCTTGTCACCCAGTCACCGCCTGTCCTCCTTGCCCCCAGTCACCGCCTGTCCCTCCTTCGTCCAAAGTCACCGCTTGTCCCTCATTGTCCCCAGTCACCGCCTGTCTCTCCTTATCCCCAGTCACCGCCTGTTCCTCACTGTCCCCAGTCGCCGCCTGTCCCTCCTTGTCCCCGGTCACCGCCTGTCTCTCCTTGTCCCCAGTCACCGCTGTCCCTTCTTGTCCCAGTCACCGAATGTCCCTTCTTGTCCAAAGCCACCGCTTGTCCCTCTTTGTCCCCAGTCACCGCCTGTCCCTCCTTGTCCACGGTCACCGCCTGTCCCTTCTTGTCCCCGGTCACCGCCTATCCCTCCTTGTCCCCGGTCACCGCCTGTCCCTCCTTGTCCCCAGTCACCGTCTGTCCCTCCTTGTCCAAAGTCACCGCCTGTCCCTCCTAGTCCCCAGTCACCGCCTGTCCCTCCTTGTCCACAGTCACCAGCCCTGTTCCTCCCTTGTCTCCAGTCACCGCCTGTCCCTCCTTGACCCCAGTCACCGCCTGTCCCTCCTTGTCCCCAGTCACCGCCTGACCCTCCTTGTCCCCAGTCACCGCCTGTCCCTCCTTGTCCCCAGTCACCCCCTGTCCCTCCTTGTCCCCGGTCACCACCTGTCCCTCCTTGTCCAAAGTCACGGCCAGTCCCTCCTTGTCCAAAGTCACCGCCTGTCCATCCTTGTCCCCAGTCACCCCCTGTCCCTCCTTGTCCCCGGTCACCACCTGTCCCTCCTTGTCCAAAGTCACCACCTGTCCCTCCTTGTCCAAAGTCACCGCTTGTCCCTAATTGTCCCCAGCCACCGCCTGTCCCTCCTTGTCCCCAGTCACCGCCTGTCCCTCCTTGTCCCCAGTCACCGCCTGTCCCTCCTTGTCCAAAGTCACCGCCTGTCCCTCCTTGTCCCCAGTCACCGCTGTCCGTCCTTGTCCAAAGTCAATCGCCTGTCCCTCCTTGTCCCCAGTCACCGCCTGTCCGTCCTTGTCCAAAGTCACCGCCTGTCCCTCCTTGTCCAAAGTCACCGCCAGTCCCTCCTTGTCCAAAGTCACCGCCAGTCCCTCCTTGTCCAAAGTCACCGCCTGTCCCTCCTTGTCCCCAGTCACCGCCTGTCTCTCCTTGTCCAAAGTCACCGCCTGTCCCTCCTTGTCCCCAGTCACCGCCTGTCCCTCGTTATTCAAAGTCATCGCCTGTCCCTCCTTGTCCACAGTCACCGCCTGTCCCTCCTTGTCCCCAGTCACCGCCTGTCCCTCCTTGTCCCCAGTCACCGCCTGTCCCTCCTTGTCCAAAGTCCCCGCCTGTCCCTCCTTGTCCAAACTCACCGCCTGTCCCTCCTTGTCCCCAGTCACCGCCTGTCCCTCCTTGTCCCCAGTCACCGCCTGTCCCACCTTGTCCCAAGTCACAGCCTGTCCCTCCTTGTCCCCTGTCACCGCCTGTCTCTCCTTGTCCAAAGTCACCGTCTGTCCCTCCTTGTCCAAAGTCACCGCCTGTCCCTCCTTGTCCCCGGTCACCGCCTGTCCCTCCTTGTCCAAAGTCACAGCCTGTCCCTCCTTATCCTCGGTCACCGCCTATCCCTCCTTGTCCCCGGTCACCGCCTGTCCCTCCTTGTCCCCAGTCACCGCCTGTCCCTCCTTGTCCAAAGTCACCGCCTGTCCCTCCTTGTCCACGGTCACCGCCTGTCCCTCCTTGTCCCCGGTCACCGCCTATCCCTCCTTGTCCCCAGTCACCGCCTGTCCCTCCTTGTCCCCAGTCACCGCCTGTCCCTCCTTATCCAAAGTCACCGCCTGTCCCTCCTTGTCCAAAGTCACCGCCTGTCCCTCCTTGTCCCCGGTCACCGCCTGTCCCTCCTTGCCCAAAGTCACCGCTTGTCCCTCTTTGTCCCCAGTCACCACCTGTCCCTCCTTGTCCAAAGTCACCGCCTGTCCCTCCTTGTCCAAAGACACAGCCTGTCCCTCCTTGTCCCCGGTCACCGCCTGTCTCTCCTTGTCCAAAGACACAGCCTGTCCCTTCTAGTCCCCAGTCACCGCCTGTCCCTCCTTGTCCCCAGTCACCGCCTGTCCCTCCTTGTCCAAAGTCACCGCCTGTCCCTCCTTGTCCCCAGTCACCGCCTGTCCCTCCTTGACCCCAGTCACCGCCTGTCCCTCCTTGTCCCCAGTCACCGCCTGTCACTCCTTGTCCAAAGTCACCGCCTGTCCCTCCTTGTCCCCGGTCACCACCTGCCCCTCCTTGTCCCAAGTCACCGCCTGTCCCTCCTTGTCACCAGTCACCGCCTGTCCCTCCTTGTCCCCAGTCACCACCTGTCCCTCCTTGCCCCCAGTCACCGCTTGTCCCTCCTTGTCCCCAGTCACCGCCTGTCTCTCCTTATCCCCAGTCACCGCCTGTCCCTCACTGTCCCCAGTCGCCGCCTGTCCCTCCTTGTCCCCGGTCACCGCCTGTCTCTCCTTGTCCCCAGTCACCGCCTGTCCCTCCTTGTCCCCAGTCACCGAATGTCCCTTCTTGTCCAAAGCCACCGCTTGTCCCTCCTTGTCCCCAGTCACCGCCTGTCCCTCCTTGTCCACGGTCACCGCCTGTCCCTCCTTGTCCCCAGTCACCGCCTGTCCCTCCTTGTACAAAGTCACCGCCTGTCCCTCCTAGTCTCCAGTCACCGCCTGTCCCTCCTTGTCCACAGTCACCGCCTGTCCCTCCTTGTCTCCAGTCACCGCCTGTCCCTCCTTGACCCCAGTTACCGCCTGTCCCTCCTTGTCCCCAGTCACCGCCTGACCCTCCTTGTCCCCAGTCACCGCCTGTCCCTCCTTGTCCCCAGTCACCCCCTGTCCCTCCTTGTCCCCGGTCACCACCTGTCCCTCCTTGTCCAAAGTCACGGCCAGTCCCTCCTTGTCCAAAGCCACCGCTTGTCCCTCCTTGTCCCCAGTCACCGCCTGTCCCTCCTTGTACACGGTCACCGCCTGTCCCTCCTTGTCCCCAGTCACCGCCTGTCCCTCCTTGTACAAAGTCACCGCCTGTCCCTCCTAGTCTCCAGCCACCGCCTGTCCCTCCTTGTCCACAGTCACCGCCTGTCCCTCCTTGTCTCCAGTCACCGCCTGTCCCTCCTTGACCCCAGTTACCGCCTGTCCCTCCTTGTCCCCAGTCACCGCCTGTCCCTCCTTGTCCCCAGTTACCGCCTGTCCCTCCTTGTCCCCGGTCACCGCCTGTCCCTCCTTGTCCAAAGTCACAACCTGTCCCTCCTTGTCCAAAGTCACCGCTTGTCCCTCCTTGTCCCCAGCCACCGCCTGTCCCTCCTTGTCCCCAGTCACCGCCTGTCCTTCTTGTCCCCAGTCACCGCCTGTCCCTCCTTGTCCAAAGTCACCGCCTGTCCCTCCTTGTCCCCAGTCACCGCCTGTCCGTCCTTGTCCAAAGTCATCGCCTGTCCCTCCTTGTCCCCAGTCACCGCCTGTCCCTCCTTGTCCCCAGTCACCGCCTGTCCCTCCTTGTCCAAAGTCACCGCCTGTCCCTCCTTGTCCCCAGTCACCGCCTGACCCTCCTTGTCCCCAGTCACCGCCTGTCCCTCCTTGTCCCCAGTCACCCCTGTCCCTCACTTGTCCCCCGGTCACCGCCTGTCCCTCCTTGTCCAAAGTCACCGCCTGTCCCTCCTTGTCCCCATTCACCGCTGTCCCTCGTTATCCAAAGTCATCGCCTGTCCCTCCTTGTCCCCGGTCACCGCCTGTCCCTCCTTGTCCAAAGTCCCCGCCTGTCCCTCCTTGTCCAAACTCACGCCTGTCCCTCCTTGTCCCCAGTCACCGCCTGTCCCTCCTTGTCCAAACTCACCGCCTGTCCCTCCTTGTCCCCAGTCACCGCCTGTTCCTCCTTGTCCCCAGTCACCGCCTGTCCCTCCTTGTCCAAAGTCACCGCCTGTACTCCTTGTCCCCGGTCACCGCCTGTCCCTCCTTGTCCAAAGTCACCGCCTGTCCCTCCTTGTCCCCAGTCACCGCCTGTCCCTCCTTGTCCAAAGTCACCGCCTGTCCCTCTTTGTCCAAAGTCACAGCCTGTCCCTCCTTGTCCCAGGTCAAAGCCTGTCCATCCTTGTCCAAAGTCACCGCCTGTCCCTTTTTGTCCCCAGTCACCGCCTGTCCCTCCTTGTCCAAGGTCACCGCCTGTCTCTCCTTGTCCCCAGTCACCTCCTGTCCCTGCTTGTCCCCAGTCACCGCCTGTCCCTTCTTGTCCAAAGTCACCGCTTGCTCCCTCCTTGTCCCCAGCCACCGCCTGTCCCTTCTTGTCCACGGTCACCGCCTGTCCCTCCTTGTCCAAAGTCACCGCCTGTCCCTCTTTGTCCAAACTTACCGCCTGTCCCTCCTTGTCACCAGTCACCGCCAGTCCGTCCTTGTCCAAAGTCATCGCCTCCTTGTCCCCAGTCACCGCTTGTCCCACCTTGTCCCCAGTCACCGCCTGTCCCTCTTCGTCCCCGGTCACCGCCTGTCCCTCCTTGTCCAAAGTCACCGCCTGTCCCTCCTTGCTCAAACTCACCTCCTGTCCCTCCTTGTCCCCAGTCACCGCCTGTCCCACCTTGTCCCCAGTCACCGCCTTTCCCTCCTTGTCCAAAGTCACAGCCTGTCCCTCCTTGTCCAAAGTCACCGCCTGTCCCTCCTTGACCCCAGTCACCGCCTGTCCCTCCTTGTCCAAAGTCACAGCCTGTCCCTCCTTGTCCCCGGTCACCGCCTGTACTCCTTGTCCCCGGTCACCGCCTGTCCCTCCTTGTCCAAAGTCACAGCCTGTCCCTCCTTGTCCCCTGTCACCGCCTGTCCCTCCTTATCCAAAGTCACCGCCTGTCCCTCCTTGTCCCCAGTCACCTCCTGTCCCTCCTTGTCCAAAGTCATCGCCTGTCCCTACTTGTCCCCAGTCACCGCCTGTCCCTCCTTGTCCCCGGTCACTGCGTGTCCCTCCTTGTCCCCGGTCACCGCCTATCCCTCCTTGTCTCCAGACACCGTCCTGTCCCTCCTTGTCCTCAGTCACCGCCTGTCCCTCCTTGTCCAAAGTCACCGCCTGTCCCTCCTTGTCCCCAGTCACGGCCTGTCCCTCCTTGTCCAAAGTCACCTCCTGTCCCTCCTTGTCCCCAGTCACCGCCTGTCCCTCCTTGTCCCCGGTCATCGCCTGTCCCTCCTTGTACCCAGTCACCGCCTGTCCCTCCTTGTCCCCGGTCACCGCCTGTCCCTCCTTCTCCAAAGTCACCGCTTGTCCCTCCTTGTCCCCAGTCACCACCTGTCCCTCCTTGTCCAAAGTCACCACCTGTCCCTCCTTGTCCCCAGTCACCGCCTGTCCTTCCTTGTCCAAAGTCACCGCCTGTCCCTCCTTGTCCCCAGTCACCGCCTGTCCCTCCTTGACCCCAGTCACCGCCTGTCCCTCCTTGTCCCCAGTCACCGCCGATCACTCTTTGTCCAAAGTCACCGCCTGTCCCTCCTTGTCCCCACTCACCGCCTGTGCCTCCTTGTCCCCAGTCACCGCCTGTCCCTCCTTGACCCCAGTCACCGTCTCTCCCTCCTTGACCCCAGTCACCGCCTGTCCCTCCTTGTCCCCGGTCACCACCTGCCCCTCCTTGTCCAAAGTCACCGCCTGTGCCTGCTTGTCCCCAGTCACCGCCTGTCCCTCCTTGTCCAAAGTCACCGCCTGTCCCTCCTTGTTCCCAGTCACCGCTTGTCCCTCCGTGTCCAAAGACACCGCCTGTCCCTCCTGGTCCAAAGTCACCGCCTGTCCCTCCGTGTCCCCAGTCACCGCATGTCCCTCCTTGTCCCCAGTCACCGCCTGTCCCTCCTTGTCCAAAGTCACCGCTTGTCCCTCCTTGTCCCCAGTCACCGCCTGTCTCTCCTTGTCCCCAGTCACCGCCTGTCCCTCCTTGTCCAAGGTCACCACCTGTCTCTCCTTGTCCCCAGTCACCTCCTGTCCCTCCTTGTCCCCAGTCACCGCCTGTCCCTTCTTGTCCAAAGTCACCGCTTGTCCCTCCTTGTCCCCAGTCACCGCCTGTCTCTCCTTGTCCCCAGTCACCGCCTGTCCCTCCTTGTCCCCAGTCACCGCCTGTTCCTCCTTGTCCCCAGTCACCGCCTGTTCCTCCTTGTCCCCGGTCACCACCTGTCCCTCTTTGTCCCCAGTCACCACCTGTCCCTCCTTGTCCAAAGTCCCCGCCTGTCCCTCCTTGTCCCCAGTCACCGCCTATCCCTCCTTGTCCCTGGTCACCGCCTGTCTCTTCTTGTCCCCAGTCACCGCCTGTCCCTGCTTGTCCCCAGCCACCGCCTGTCCCTTCTTGTCCAAAGTCACCGCTTGTCCCTCCTTGTCCCCAGACATCGCCTGTCCCTCCTTGTCCCCAGTCACCGTCTGTCTCTCCTTGTCCCCAGTCACCGCCTCTCCCTCCTTGTCCCCAGTCACCGCCTGTCCCACCTTGTCCCCAGTCACCGCCTGTCACTCCTTGTTCCCGGTCTTCGCCTGTCTCTCCTTGTCCCCAGTCACCGCCTGTCCCTTCTTGTCCCCAGTCACCGCCTGTCCCTTCTTGTCCAAAGTCACCGCTTGTCCCTCCTTGTCCCCGGTCTCCGCCTGTCTCTTCTTGTCCCCAGTCACCGCCTGTCCCTCCTTGTCCCCAGCCACCGCCTGTCTCTTCTTGTCCAAAGTCAGCGCTTGTCCCTCCTTGTCCCCAGACATCGCCTGTCCCTCCTTGTCCCCAGTCACCGCCTGTACCTCCTTGTCCCCAGTCACTGCCTGTTCCTCCTTGTCCCCGGTCACCACCTGTCCCTTCTTGTCCAAAGTCACAGCCTGTCCCTCCTTGTCCAAAGTCAGCGCCTGTCCCTCTTTGTCCCCACTCACCGCCTGTCCCTCCTTGTCCCCGGTCACCACCTGTCCCACCTTGTCCCCAGTCAACACCTGTCCCTCCTTGTCCAAAGTCCCCGCCTGTCCCTCCTTGTCCCCAGTCACCGCCTATCCCTCCTTGTCCCCGGTCACCGCCTGTCTCTTCTTGTCCCCAGTCACCGCCTGTCCCTCCTTGTCCCCACCCACCGCCTGTCTCTTCTTGTCCAAAGTCACCGCTTGTCCCTCCTTGTCCCCAGACATCGCCTGTCCCTCCTTGTCCAAAGTCACCGCCTGTCACTCCTTGTCCCCAGTCACCGCCTGTCCCTCCTTGTCCCCAGTCACCGCCTGTCCCACCTTGTCCCCAGTCACCGCCTGTCCCTCCTTATCTCCGGTCTTCGCCTGTCTCTCCTTGTCCCCAGTCACCGCCTGTCCCTTCTTGTCCCCAGTCACCGCCTGTCCCTTCTTGTCCAAAGTCACTGCTTGTCCCTCCTTGTCCCCAGCCACCGCCTGTCCCTTCTTGTCCCCAGACACCGCCTGTCCCTCCTTGTCCCCAGTCACCGCCTGTCCCTCCTTGTCCAAAGTCACCGCCTGTCCCTCCTTGTCCCCAGTCACCGCCTGTCCGTCCTTGTCCAAAGTCATCGCCTGTCCCTCCTTGTCCCCAGTCACCGCCTGTCCCTCCTTGTCCCCAGTCACCGCCTGTCCCTCCTTGTCCCCGGTCACCGGCTGTCCCTCCTTTGTCCAAGTCACCGCCTGTCCCTTCTCGTCCAAAGTCACCGCCTGTCCTTCCTTGTCCCAGTCATCGCCTGTCCCTCCTTGTCCCCAGTCACCGCCTGTCCCTCCTGTCCAAGTCACCGCCTGTCCCTCCTTGTCCCGAGTCACCGCCTGTCCCTCCTTGTCCAAAGTCACCGCCTGTACCTCCTTGTCCCCAGTCACCGCCTGTCCCTCCTTGTCCCCAGTCACCGCCTGTCCCTCCTTGTCCCCGGTCACCGCCTGTCCCTTTTTGTCCAAAGTCACCGCCTGTCACTCCTTGTCCCCAGTCACCGCCTGTCCCTCCTTGTCCAAAATCACCGCCGGAACTCTCTCCAGGTAAACTCCAGGTGTCCCTCCTTGTCCCCGGTCACCGCCTGTCCCTTTTTGTCCAAAGTCACCGCCTGTCCACTCTTGTCCCCAGTCACCGCCTGTCCCTCCTTGTCCAAAATCACCGCCTGTCCCTCCTTGTCCCCGGTCACCGCCTGTCCCTTTTTGTCCAAAGTCACCGCCTGTCACTCCTTGTCCCCAGTCACCGCCTGTCCCTCCTTGTCCAAAATCACCGCCTGTCCCTCCTTGTCCCCGGTCACCGCCTGTCCCTTTTGTCCAAAGTCACCGCCTGTCCCTCCTTGTCCCCAGTCACCGCCTGTCCCTCCTTGTGCCCAGTCACCGCATGTCCCTCTTTGTCCCGGTAACCGCCTGTCCCTCCTTGTCCAAAGTCACCGCCTGTCCCTCCTTGTCCCCAGTCACCGCCTGTCCCTCCTTGTCCAAAGTCACCGCCTGTCCCTCCTTGTCCAAAGTCACCGCCTGTCCCTCCTTGTTCCCAGTCACCGCTTGTCCCTCCGTGTCCAAAGACACCGCCTGTCCCTCCTGGTCCAAAGTCACCGCCTGTCCCTCCGTGTCCCCAGTCACCGCCTGTCCCTCCTTGTCCCCAGTCACCGCCTGTCCCTCCTTGTGCAAAGTCACCGCTTGTCCCTCCTTGTCCCCAGTCACCGCCTGTCTCTCCTTGTCCCCAGTCACCGCCTGTCCCTCCTTGTCCAAGGTCACCGCCTGTCTCTCCTTGTCCCTAGTCACCTCCTGTCCCTCCTTGTCCCCAGTCACCGCGTGTCCCTTCTTGTCCAAAGTCACCGCTTGTCCCTCCTTGTCCCCAGTCACCGCCTGTCCCTCCTTGTCCCCGGTCACCACCTGTCCCTCCTTGTCCCCAGTCACCACCTGTCCCTTCTTGTCCCCGGTCACCGCCTGTCCCTCCTTGTCCAAAGCCACCGCCTGTCCCTCCTTGTCCAAAGTCACCGCCTGTCCCTCCTTGTCCAAAGTCACCGCCTGTCCCTCCTTGTCCAAAGTCACCGCCTGTCCCTCCTTGTCCAAAGTCACCGCCTGTCCCTCCTTTTCCCCGGTCACCGCCTGTCCCTCCTTGTCCCCAGTCACCTCCTGTCCCTCCTTGTCCAAAGTCACCGCCTGTCCCTCCTTGTCCAAAGTCACCGCCTGTCCCTCCTTTTCCCCGTACACCGCCTGTCCCTCCTTGTCCAAAGTCACCGCCTGTCCCTCCTTTTCCCCGGTCACCGCCTGTCCCTCCTTGTCCCCAGTCACTGCCTGTCCCTCCTTGTCCCCAGTCACCGCCTGTCCCTCCTTGTCCCCGGTAACCGCCTGTCCCTCCTTGTCCCCGGTCACCTCCTGTCCCTTCTTGTCCCCGGTCACCGCCTGTCCCTCCTTGTCCAAAGTCACCGCCTGTCCCTCCTTGTCCAAAGTCACCGCCTTTCTCACCTTGTCCCCGGTCACGGCCTGTCCCTCCTTGTTCCTAGTCACCGCCTGTCCCTCCTTGTCCCCAGTCACCGCCTGTCCCTCTTTGTCCAAAGTCACCGCTTGTCCCTCTTTGTCCTCAGTCACCGCCTGTTCCTCCTTGTCCCCAGTCACCGCCTGTCCCTCCTTGTCCCCAGTCACCACCTGTCCCTCCTTGTCACCGGTCACCTCCTGTCCCTCCTTGTCCAAAGTGACCGTCTGTCCCTCCTTGTCCAAATGTCACCGCCTGTTCCCTCCTTGTCCCTGTCACCGCGTGTCCCTCCTTGTCCAAAGTTACCGCCTTGTCCCTCCTTGTCGCCAGTCACCGCCTGTCCGTCCTTGTCCAAAGTCATCGCCTGTCCCTCCTTGTCCCCAGTCACCGCCTGTCCCTCCTTGTCCCCAGTCACCGCCTGTCCCTCCTTGTCCCCAGTCACCGCCTGTGCCTCCTTGTCCCCAGTCACCGCCTGTCCCTCCTTGTCCCCAGTCACCGCCTGTCCCTCCTTGTCCCCCAGTCACACGCCTGTCCTCCTTGTCCCCAGTCATCGCCTGTCACTCCTTTTCCCCAGTCACCGCCTGCCCTCCTTGTCCCCAGTCAACCGCCTGTCCTCCTTGTCCCCAGTCACCGCCTGTCCCTCCTTGTCCCCAGTCATCGCTGTCACTCCTTTTCCCCAGTCACCGCCTGTCCCTCCTTGTCCCCAGTCACCGCCTGTCCCTGCTTGTCCCCAGTCATCGCCTGTCCCTCCTTGTCCCCAGTCACCGCCTGTCCCTCCTTGTCCCCAGTCACCGCCTGTCCCTCCTTGTCCCCAGTCACCGCCTGTCCCTCCTTGTCCCAGTCACCGCCTGTCCTCCTTGTCCCCAGTCACCGCCTGTCCCTCCTTGTCCCCAGTCCACCGCCTGTCCCTCCTTGTCCCCAGTCATCGCCTGTCCCTCCTTGTCCCAGTCACCGCCTGTCCCTCCTTGTCCCCAGTCACCGCCTGTCCCTCCTTGTCCAAAGTCACCGCCTGTCCCTCCTTGTCCCCAGTCACCGCCTGTCCGTCCTTGTCCAAAGTCATCGCCTGTCCCTCCTTGTCCCCAGTCACCGCCTGTCCCTCCTTGTCCCCAGTCACCGCCTGTCCCTCCTTGTCCCCGGTCACCGCCTGTCCCTCCTTGTCCAAAGTCACCGCCTGTCCCTTCTCGTCCAAAGTCACCGCCTGTCCTTCCTTGTCCCCAGTCATCGCCTGTCCCTATTTGTCCCCAGTCACCGCCTGTCCCTCCTTGTCCAAAGTCACCGCCTGTCCCTCCTTGTCCCGAGTCACCGCCTGTCCCTCCTTGTCCAAAGTCACCGCCTGTACCTCCTTGTCCCCAGTCACCGCCTGTCCCTCCTTGTCCCCAGTCACCGCCTGTCCCTCCTTGTCCCCGGTCACCGCCTGTCCCTTTTTGTCCAAAGTCACCGCCTGTCACTCCTTGTCCCCAGTCACCGCCTGTCCCTCCTTGTCCAAATCACCGCCGGAACTCTCTCCAGGTAAACTCCAGGTGTCCCTCCTTGTCCCCGGTCACCGCCTGTCCCTTTTTGTCCAAAGTCACCGCCTGTCACTCCTTGTCCCCAGTCACCGCCTGTCCCTCCTTGTCCAAAATCACCGCCTGTCCCTCCTTGTCCCCGGTCACCGCCTGTCCCTTTTTGTCCAAAGTCACCGCCTGTCACTCCTTGTCCCCAGTCACCGCCTGTCCCTCCTTGTCCAAAATCACCGCCTGTCCCTCCTTGTCCCCGGTCACCGCCTGTCCCTTTTTGTCCAAAGTCACCGCCTGTCCCTCCTTGTCCCCAGTCACCGCCTGTCCCTCCTTGTGCCCAGTCACCGCATGTCCCTCTTTGTCCCGGTAACCGCCTGTCCCTCCTTGTCCAAAGTCACCGCCTGTCCCTCCTTGTCCCCAGTCACCGCCTGTCCCTCCTTGTCCAAAGTCACCGCCTGTCCCTCCTTGTCCAAAGTCACCGCCTGTCCCTCCTTGTTCCCAGTCACCGCTTGTCCCTCCGTGTCCAAAGACACCGCCTGTCCCTCCTGGTCCAAAGTCACCGCCTGTCCCTCCGTGTCCCCAGTCACCGCCTGTCCCTCCTTGTCCCAGTCACCGCCTGTCCCTCCTTGTGCAAAGTCACGCTTGTCCCTCCTTGTCCCCAGTCACCGCCTGTCTCTCCTTGTCCCCAGTCACCGCCTGTCCCTCCTTGTCCAAGGTCACCGCCTGTCTTCTCCTTGTCCCTAGTCACCTCCTGTCCCTCCTGTCCCCAGTCACCGCGTGTCCCTTCTTGTCCAAAGTCACCGCTTGTCCCTCCTTGTCCCCAGTCACCGCCTGTCCCTCCTTGTCCCCGGTCACCACCTGTCCCTCCTTGTCCCCAGTCACCACCTGTCCCTTCTTGTCCCCGGTCACCGCCTGTCCCTCCTTGTCCAAAGCCACCGCCTGTCCCTCCTTGTCCAAAGTCACCGCCTGTCCCTCCTTGTCCAAAGTCACCGCCTGTCCCTCCTTGTCCAAAGTCACCGCCTGTCCCTCCTTGTCCAAAGTCACCGCCTGTCCCTCCTTTTCCCGGTCACCGCCTGTCCCTCCTTGTCCCCAGTCACCTCCTGTCCCTCCTTGTCCAAAGTCACCGCCTGTCCCTCCTTGTCCAAAGTCACCGCCTGTCCCTCCTTTTCCCCGGTCACCGCCTGTCCCTCCTTGTCCAAAGTCACCGCCTGTCCCTCCTTTTCCCCGGTCACCGCCTGTCCCTCCTTGTCCCCAGTCACTGCCTGTCCCTCCTTGTCCCCAGTCACCGCCTGTCCCTCCTTGTCCCCGGTAACCGCCTGTCCCTCCTTGTCCCCGGTCACCTCCTGTCCCTTCTTGTCCCCCGTCACCGCCTGTCCCTCCTTGTCCAAAGTCACCGCCTGTCCCTCCTTGTCCAAAGTCACCGCCTTTCTCACCTTGTCCCCGGTCACGGCCTGTCCCTCCTTGTTCCTAGTCACCGCCTGTCCCTCCTTGTCCCCAGTCACCGCCTGTCCCTCTTTGTCCAAAGTCACCGCTTGTCCCTCTTTGTCCTCAGTCACCGCCTGTTCCTCCTTGTCCCCAGTCACCGCCTGTCCCTCCTTGTCCCCAGTCACCACCTGTCCCTCCTTGTCACCGGTCACCTCCTGTCCCTCCTTGTCCAAAGTGACCGTCTGTCCCTCCTTGTCCAAAGTCACCGCCTGTTCCTCCTTGTCCCTGGTCACCGCGTGTCCCTCCTTGTCCAAAGTTACCGCCTGTCCCTCCTTGTCGCCAGTCACCGCCTGTCCGTCCTTGTCCAAAGTCATCGCCTGTCCCTCCTTGTCCCCAGTCACCGCCTGTCCCTCCTTGTCCCCAGTCACCGCCTGTCCCTCCTTGTCCCCAGTCACCGCCTGTGCCTCCTTGTCCCCAGTCACCGCCTGTCCCTCCTTGTCCCCAGTCACCGCCTGTCCCTCCTTGTCCCCAGTCACCGCCTGTCCCTCCTTGTCCCCAGTCATCGCCTGTCACTCCTTTTCCCCAGTCACCGCCTGCCCCTCCTTGTCCCCAGTCACCGCCTGTCCCTCCTTGTCCCCAGTCACCGCCTGTCCCTCCTTGTCCCCAGTCATCGCCTGTCACTCTCTTTTCCCCAGTCACCGCCTGTCCCTCCTTGTCCCCAGTCACCGCCTGTCACCTGCTTGTCCCCAGTCATCGCCTGTCCCTCCTTGTCCCCAGTCACCGCCTGTCCCTCCTTGTCCCCAGTCACCGCCTGTCCCTCCTTGTCCCCAGTCACCGCCTGTCCCTCCTTGTCCCCAGTCACCGCCTGTCCCTCCTTGTCCCCAGTCATCGCCTGTCCCTCCTTGTCCCCAGTCACCGCCTGTCCCTCCTTGTCCCCAGTCACCGCCTGTCCCTCCTTGTCCCCAGTCACCGCCTGTCCCTCCTTGTCCCCAGTCACCGCCTGTCCTCCTTGTCCCCAGTCACCGCCTGTCCCTCCTTGTCCCCAGTCACCGCCTGTCCCTCCTTGTCCCCAGTCATCGCCTGTCCCTCCTTGTCCCAGTCACCGCCTGTCCCTCCTTGTCCCCAGTCACCGCCTGTCCCTCCTTGTCCCCAGTCACCGCCTGTCCCTCCTTGTCCCCAGTCACCGCCTGTCCTCCTTGTCCCCAGTCACCGCCTGTCCCTCCTTGTCCCCAGTCACCGCCTGTCCCTCTTGTCCCAGTCACCGCCTGTCCCTCCTTTGTCCCAGTCACCGCCTGTCCCTCCTTGTCCCCAGTCATCGCCTGTCCCTCCTTGTCCCCAGTCACCGCCTGTCCCTCCTTGTCCCCAGTCACCGCCTGTCCCTCCTTGTCCCCAGTCACCGCCTGTCCCTCCTTGTCCCCAGTCACCGCCTGTCCCTCCTTGTCCCCAGTCACCGCCTGTCCCTCCTTGTCCCCAGTCACCGCCTGTCCCTCCTTGTCCCCAGTCACCGCCTGTCCCTCCTTGTCCCCAGTCACCGCCTGTCCCTTCTTGTTACAATACTTCTCATACATTTTGAATTACTATGTCAGCTTAACTGACTGGATCGTAAATAAAGTGATCTTAATTGTGAGGTTGTTAGACTTAGTCAACACCAAACATGTCATCCAACACCAAACATGTGATCCAACACCAAACATGTCATCCAACACCAAACATGTCATCCAACTCCAAACATGTGATCCAACACCAAACATGTGATCCAACACCAAACATGTGATCCAACACCAAACATGTCATCCAACACCAAACATGTCATCCAACACCAAACATGTCATCCAACACCAAACATGTGATCCAACACCAAACATGTCATCCAACACCAAACATGTGATCCAACACCAAACATGTCATCCAACACCAAACATGTCATACCAACACCAAACATGTGATCCAACACCAAACATGTCATCCAACACCAAACATGTCATCCAACACCAAACATGTCATCCAACACCAAACATGTCATCCAACACCAAACATGTCATCCAACACCAACATGTCATCCAACACCAAACATGTCATCCAACACCAAACATGTGATCCAACACCAAACATGTCATCCAACACCAAACATGTCATCCAACTCCAAACATGTCATCCAACACCAAACATGTCATCCAACACCAAACATGTGATCCAACACCAAACATGTCATCCAACACCAAACATGTGATCCAACACCAAACATGTCATCCAACACCAAACATGTCATCCAACACCAAACATGTGATCCAACACCAAACATGTCATCCAACACCAAACATGTCATCCAACACCAAACATGTCATCCAACACCAAACATGTCATCCAACTCCAAAAATGTGATCCACAACACCAAACATGTCATCCAACACCAAACATGTCATCCAACACCAAACATGTCATCCAACTCCAAACATGTCATCCAACACCAAACAGCATCCAACACCAAACATGTGATCCAACACCAAAACATGTCATCCAACACCAACATGTCATCCAACTCCAAACATGTGATCCAACACCAAACATGTCATCCAACACCAAACATGTCATCCAACACCAAACATGTCATCCAACTCCAAACATGTCATCCAACACCAAACATGTCATCCAACACCAAACATGTGATCCAACACCAAACATGTCATCCAACACCAAACATGTGATCCAACACCAAACATGTCATCCAACACCAAACATGTGATCCAACACCAAACATGTCATCCAACACCAAACATGTCATCCAACACCAAACATGTCATCCAACACCAAACATGTCATCCTACACCTGGGATCAAGTACCATTTCTACTTCAACGTCAACACTATTTTTAAGATAAAGAAGGAGCCGCCCCAAAAATGCTATTAATTACGTCAACATGATTCCTGGGTGTGATAAATGGAAACTGTGACGCACAAATGATTAATAACCGATTTAAGTATAAATATGATAATAGGTCGGGGCTCAGGCGTTGCAAGGGACGATGTTAGGCAAGACTGTATCCTTATTCATCTGTCACAGCTGCCTGCTCTTGCAAATATGGCGAGAGGTGTGTGATGGAGCAACCTGGCCTGTGTACCCGTCTCTCGTGACACACTCCGCTGCAACTGTTACTTTATTGTATATAGCTAACGTATCTGAAGACACAGATACACTTCCAGGAGGGTGGTACACAACCTTAAGATCTGTCACTTCACTTTACGTTACGGTCGAATTGTGATCTTCCTGAGAGGATAATACACGATCTAAATTTAATTTCTTTAATAAGAACAGGAAGAATAAACTAGTTCCTACACCGAGAATGATTTGAACTGAAAGCCTTCTCATGCAACTATCTTGTGACCAGATGCTGAAAGATTACACAGACATAATCCAAGCGATGGTTTGGCTAAGATGTTTTAGGAATAGGAATTTTAATATGTTAACTGGAGGATAGTGCGCTAGATGGGGATGGTGTTGTCCTGGAGAGCAGTACACAAAATAGAGATAGTGGCCCTGGTGATGAAACAGGTGAAGACAATGTTATACAATTTCCAGAGGTACAAAGTAGCAATACTGCTGGAGATGCAACAAAAGGGGATGATGCCTCGGGAAATAGTGTTGACACATTATCAGTAAAAACTGGCGGAAGCACTGATGTCCGTACAGGGGTTGTAGGCAGCGGGGAAACAGAAAAAAAATGTACCAGCAGGGAATGCAGTCACAAAAAATCTTGGCAAACAAAAATACAATCTATGCAAATTCTATGCCTTGGGTACCTGCAGGCATGATGTATCTGGAAAAATAGGTGGGACATGGACTTTTGACCATCCCAAAAAATGCCACACCCACATGACAACAGGATGGTGCAACTCTTCTTCTTGTAACTTATTTCACCCCGAAATCTGTCACTCATCAGTCCATGAAAGACAATGCTACAATATATACTGTCAGGCACACCATCTAAACGGGACAAGAAGATACAGATCACCCAGACCATGGGAAACAAAAAAAGGAAGACAAAACCTCTCCAGAGAAGGAGGTTTTTTTTAGTGCCAGGAAGGAAAAAAGACTGGCAAGAAATGGCAGAAATCCTACGCCAACTGAAAACCCTTTCTGAAGTAGAGGGGCAGTCATTGGCATCTACTCCAAAACAACAGATATTAATGCCAGCTAACAAGCCCCCCTCTCCAGATTCCATCAATATAACGACATTTATCTTTGCAAACATACAGGGTCTAAAGCCATCAACAAACAACAAAATACCTTACATCAAGGGACTGCTCATGGAGTCAAATGCAATGTTTACAGTTTTCACAGAGACCCACATAAAGGATCATTTTGACAACGCAATATGAATTCCAGGTTATAACCTATTCAGATGTGACAAAAATAGGCAACAAGGGCAACGCGGGGGCGTTGACCCCCGGAACTCTCTCCATGTAAACTCTCCATGTAATCTCCATGTAAGGGAGGCTTGGCCTGTACGTCACAGAGTCGCTCATTTGCTTAGAACTGCTAAACACCTCAAATGATGTAGTTGAAGTTTTAACAGTAAAGATCGAAAACCAAAACCTTGTCCTTGTGGTTGTATACAAGCCTCCGGATGCAACTTTCCAGCAATTCCAAGAACGGCTTTTGAAAATTGACCACTGTCTGGAAAATCTCCCAACTCCTGCCACAAACATCTTGCTACTGGGGGATTTCAACTTGAGACACTTAAAATGGAGGAGTGTAACAAATAATGTTCTAGCAGACTTCACCCCAGGAGGCAGCTCAGATGAAAATTCACACACACATGAGCTATTAAATCTCTGCAGGGAAGTCACCTCAAACCAACAAATAATAGAGCCTACAGGGCTAAAAAATATACTGGACTTCATCTTCGCTAACAACGACGATCTGATATGTAATATAACCGTATCAAAGACAATGCACTCGGATTACAACATAACAGAGGTACAGACATGTATGCACAGGGCTCCTAACCAGTAAAATGTGATCAGTTATGAGGGTGTTTTCACAAAATTCAACTTCAATAACAAAAACACACAATGGGAGCAAGTCAACCATGTCCTAAATGAAACAAGCTGGGAAGATTTCCATATCAACATGGATCCGAACCTTTGCCTAAAAAAATTTAACTCTGTGGCACTTGAGGTCTGCTTAAGGCACATTCTATTAAGAAAAAGAAAGAGAAGTTGTAAACTACGAAGATAGAGACACTCCCTATACAGACGAAGGCGAAGAATCACAGAGCTGCTTAGAGGGGCCAGTATATCTGAAATATGAAAGGAGGCACTGGTCAGAGAAATAGCAAATATTGAACTTAAGCTTAAGGAATCTTACAGGAGACAAGAATCTCGGGAAGAACTTAAAGCCTTAAATGAAACTGAAAGAAACCCAAAATACTAATGCAAAAACAACATCCAGTATTGGATCCCTGCTTAGACGAAATGGGACCTACACAGATGATAGCAAAAAAATGATTGAGATACTAAAGTCCCAATATGACTCAGTGTTCAATGAGCCATTAACCAGACTCAGGGACGACAGTCTAAATTATATATTTATAACCAAGACTCAAAATATGGTCATTTCAAAAATCTTTGAAATTATCCTAATACCACAAGACTTCAAAAAGACAATTAATGACATGTCCGTGCACTCTGCCCCAGGCCCAAACTCGTAGAACTCCGTGTTCATCAAAAACTTCAAGAAGCCCCTGTTATGTTCCTTCAGCATTCTATGGAAGGGAAGCATGGACGCAGGAGTCATCTCACAGTCACTAAAAACAACAGATATAGCCCCACTCCGCAAAGGTGGCAGTAAAGCAATTGCAAAGAACTACAGACCGATAGCGCTAAAATCTCACATAAAAATCTTGAAGGGTTCTCAGAAGCAAGATCGCCAACTACCTAGATACCCATCAGTTCCACAACCCAGGGCAACACGGGTTTAGAGCAGGTCGATTCTGCCTGTCCCAGCTACTGCACCACTATGGCAAGATCCTGGATGCGTTAGAGGATAAACAAAATGCAGACATAGTATACACAAAATTTGAGAAAGCCTTTGAAAAGTGCAACAGTGGTATAATAGCACGCAAAATGCGTGACAAAGGAATAACTGTAAAAGTTGGTAGATGGCTCTATAACTTTCTGACAAATAGAACACAAAAAATAATAGTAAACAGAGTAAAGTCTGAGGCGGTTACAGTGAAATGCTCTGTTCCACAAGGCACAGTACTCGCTCCCATCCTGTTCCTCATTCCCATATCTAACATAGATATGAGACTGACGATGACACCCGAATTTGCATGACAGTGTCCTCCATTGAAGACACTGCAAGATTCCAGGCAGACATCAACCAAATCTTTAAATGGGCCGCAGAAAACAATATGAAGTTTAATGAAGAGAAATTTCAACTGCTCAGATATGGAAAACTTGAGGAAATTAAAGTTTTATCAGGATGTAAAACAAATTCTTACCACACAATAGAGCGAAAAACTAATGTGAAGGACCTGGGAGTGATAATGTCAGAGGATCTCACCTTCAACGACCACAGCAATGTATCTACCTCATCTCTCTAGGCTGGAATACTGCTGTACACTAACTGCCCCCTTCAAGGCAGGCGAAATTGCTGACCTGGAGAATGTACAAAGAACTTTCACGGCACACATCAGCACGATAAAGCATCTAAATTACTGGGAATGGTTGAAGTCCCTTGATCTGTATCCCCTGGAATTCAGGCGAGAAAGATACATGATAATATACACTTGGAAAATCCTTGAGGGATTAGTACCAAACATGCACTCGAAAATCACTTCCTACGAAAGCAAAACACTCGACAGGAGATGCAACATTCCTTCAATGAAAAGCAGGGGCCCACGGGTACACTGAGAGACAACACAGTAAGTGTCAGCGGCCCAAGACTGTTCAGCTGCTTCCCAGCATACATAAGGGAGATTACCAATAGACCCCTGGCTGTCTTCAAGAAGGCACTGGACAGGCACCTAAAGTCAGTACCTGACCAGCCGGGCTAAGGTTCGTGCGTCAGTTTGTGTGTGACCAGCAGCAACAGCCTGGTTGATCAGACCCTGATTCACCACAAGGCCTGGTCTCAGACCGGGCCGCGGGGGCGTTGATCCCCGAAACCCTCTACAGGTATATTCCAGGTAATGTCATCATGGCTAAAATGCTGAGCAATATCTTGATTATTATTACTATTATCATAAAGAAGTGCCAAACCCGTATGGGCCATGCACCGCTTGGAAAACTGGAGGTAATTAGGTTGTGTCCATGAAAATGGAGTTTAACTCCATTTTTTTAATCTAACAATTTTTAAGTATTTGTGAAAAAGCTTGTCTCAGAAGTTTTTAATTAATTCACTGTCAACGACACAATGATGCAAGGTATGAAGATGAGAGAGCAGAGACCAGTGTAGTATTGTGACCACCAGGACGTGTTATTACAATAGGCAAGTTGTCACACCCTGAGTCCCAGACTGGTCTCAGTACACCTGTGTCGTCTACACTCTTCCCCTCACCCCCCACCCTTCAAAAACGTGTTAATACATACAGCAATGTATATATATATATATATATATATATATATATATATATTATATATATATATATATATATATATATATATATATATCTGTATCCCTGAAGAAAATGATATACGAAGCAAATCATGCTCTTGGGTCATTCATCGTTGACTCGTAAGCAGCAACATTGAGGAGGATATTTTTGCACATCATGACCTAAAACCATCTTGCGTGATGGCTGTATTGGCCAACATAGTTCTTGTCTAACCTTGTAAAATATTATGTGTCGGGATACCCAGACAATGTGCCGGACTTCAGATGTATCTCTGGGAGTTAACATCACCTGCTGATAGGTGAGGTTTGTTAGGCAACAGCAGCTGGAGCTTTTTGTCATCTGACCGAGGCCTTTCGCTGGCTTACTGTCCACCCCTTTAAAAATTAGGGTTATAATTATAGCCATTTGTCAGCAGCTGATGTAAACCTAAACCAGATATAATGTTTGCCTGAGTACCTAACGTCACACCTTTTGTCATTATGTGCTTCCATGGTATGTGACCTAATGAATTAAATAATTCACTCACAAATTTTCAAGGTATGTTCAAAGCATTTGATCAAAAGTGACGTATTTTCAGATATTCAGAAAAAATCCTGACTTTGCCTATTGTAAATAACTCAAATATTTAAACTTGCCTAAATTCAACCACCATTTTTTTTAAATATTAAATATTGTAAATAACTCACATGATATATCAATGATGACTACCATCCACAGGATGTATATAAGATGACTACTCCAGGGTACTGTGGAAATTTTCTACATAATTTTCTAAACGTAGAACATAAATGAATAATGTAATAACTGTCTAATAAAATGTGAAGCTATTTGGACCCATCGAGAAATTTTAAGTGGGGGGGGGGGTGAAACAGCCGAGGGCGTGACGCCACAGGGAGACGCCATATTGAATTTAACATATGAACTTTGGACTGAATTGTACAATGTAGTCAGGAGTTCTCGAAGGTCAATTGATGAATATCGGCTTCAATCCATAATTTAGAAATTGATGACACGTTCCTGCTGAAGAATTGGGATAGTGTGGAAACCCTTGCAATTCAGCAACCAGGATGGAAAAACAGAGGACACCAATTCTCCCAAAAGCACACCTCAGCTAAGTGACGCTTACCCATAATGTAGAGTAGTTTTTGCATTGGCCATCGTAAATTCTAGTTGTTAGGGTAATGTTAGGGTGTGTGCCATCAGCATTAAATGTATTCCAGTAATTAAATGGTAAGTGTTAATACCAATTTCTTTCGTGTTCTATCTAGGCTGGAATATTGCTGCACTCTAACAGCACCTTTCAAGGCAGGTGAAATTGCCGACCTAGAAAATGTACAGAGAACTTTCACGGCGCGCATAACGGAGATAAAACACCTCAATTACTGGGAGCGCTTGAGGTTTCTAAACCTGTATTCCCTGGAACGCAGGAGGGAGAGATACATGATTATATACACCTGGAAAATCCTAGAGGGACTAGTACCGAACTTGCACACGAAAATCACTCAGTACGAAAGCAAAAGACTTGGCAGACGATGCAACATCCCCCCAATGAAAAGCAGGGGTGTCACTAGCACGTTAAGAGACCATACAATAAGTGTCAGGGGCCCGAGACTGTTCAACTGCCTCCCAGCACACATAAGGGGGATTACCAACAGACCCCTGGCAGTCTTCAAGCTGGCACTGGACAAGCACCTAAAGTCAGTTCCTGATCAGCCGGGCTGTGGCTCGTACGTTGGTTTGCGTGCAGCCAGCAGCAACAGCCTGGTTGATCAGGCGCTGATCCACCAGGAGGCCTGGTCACAGACCGGGCCGCGGGGGCGTTGACCCCCGAAACTCTCTCCAGGTAAACTCCAGGTAACTCCAGGTACTCAGCAAGCATGATCATATACTGTCCATATTTTTTTTATAATTTACCATTACTGGTATTAATGTTTAATATTGTTAATTATTAATTTAATGTCAAGTCTAGCTTTTTGTGAGAGTGGTAGGGAGTGGGCATCGAGGCAGTTACAGTTCAGTGACCTTCTGTGACTAAGTCCCACTTACCTCACCCAAATTACTTGCAGGTAATAATTCAGGTAATGTCCTGTAAACCCCATTCAGGTAATTTACATAATAATAATAATAATTCACAATAACTACCATGCACAGGACATGTATGAGATGTCTACCCTCCACAGGATGTACATGAGATGACTACTGTTTATAAGATGTATTTGGGATGACTACCGTCTACAGGATATATTGGGATTAGTACCGCCCAAAGATGTGCATGGGGTGGCTACAGACGCATGTCAAAGTAACTTTATATAAAACGCAGTATATACAACAACTGGAGCAAGGAAGGAAGGTTGCTGTGAGGTAAATACAGTGACAGCAGTGATGTAAACAACAGCAAATACAAATCTAGAGGAATTATTATTGTCGTCAGAGAGAGTCATGAGGGTCTGGGAGGTAGAAAGTTATCATGTTTGTTCTGAGGAAGGGAAACTCTAGTTCCTCAGATCTAGAGACCTCCACCAGTAGTGTTGTACCTCCGCTGCAGCTGGGTCGCTCAATATAAATAAAATATATCACAATATATCACCTGCCCCTATCACTGCCTGTATATTCTGTATTTTATTATCTCGTAATAAGAGTTGAAAAATAAGTTTGTCAAGGAAAAAAAATATTTATGTAAATTTCTCATTTGAAAACCACATAAAGGAGAACATAATGGGCATTACCTCGACCATGATATATCATTTATCAATACTGATATATACACGAAGTTTGTCAAGGCTTTATTGAGGCAGAAATAAAGTTAGTGGAGTATAATATAAAGGTCTTAGAGTGAAGAGCCGTTGCTCACACCTTGATATCACTCAGACTTAAGTAAATAAGTAAGTAAGTAAGTTTATTCAGGTATACACAAATACAGTTACATAGAATTATCATATATAACAGCATATGTGTAGAGAACCTAGGATAACCCCAAAAAAGTCAGACACAGTGACTTATTTCCATTGGGGTCCTTAATTTACACCTTATTACAATTATTTAACCATAAAGAGGCAATGAATTCGATTAAATTTAGTCGACGTTGAGCAATACTTTTGTAAAAAATAATGGCGTTATTGAGGTATGAGAAATAAATATATGTTCACGAAATGGAGGTGTTGAGTCATGCGTCTGGCAGCGGTGCCGTGTGCGCTGCCTCACCTATATTTCTGGACTGTTATATTTATTTATTTGATTGTTATTAAACTGGAATAAGGTACATGTTTGTAGCTTTGAAAAAAGAGATATGCCCATGGCCTCCCGCCTACTGCATTGTTTCGTGTAGTTTGTAACTGTGACCTGGTGGTTCCTGTTGAAGGCGTTAGCAAGACTTTCCCAAGTAGTTTGTTGCAGGTTTTGTGTGTGTGTGTGTACTCACCTAATTGTGGTTGCAGGGGTCGAGACTCAGCTCCTGGCCCCGTCTCTTCAATGACCGCTTCTGGGTCCTCCCTCTCCCTGAACCTTGAGCTTTATCATACCTTGTCTTACAACTATGTATAGTTCTTGCCTCCACTACATCACTTGCCAGACTATTCCACTGCCTGACAACTCTGTGACAAGAAATACTTCCTAACATCTCTGTGATCCCTCTGTGTGTCATATGGGGGTTCGATACGTGGAATGGGTAAGAACACTCATGTAGGCTGGTTAGAACGTATAATTATAACAGAAAGTATGGGAAGAAGCTGTGTTGCCCTGCCTCTCTGCTCTCTATCTTAAGACTGCCCCACCAGTGAAGTCTAGGGGGTGAGCGGCGTTCAAAAACATGCTATGGTCAGCAGCAACGTGAATAACAGTCAGTGATTCACACAGACTGTTGGTAGTGAGTCATACTACTGGTAACTGGTTACTGGTAACTGGTACTACTGAGAGGTCGGCGACGCTAACGTATGTCGTCCCGACATACAGCTAATACAAACATACAGCTAATACAAACATACAGCTAATACAAACTGATTCTATACAATGTCAAAGTATACAACAATTGAACATTATAACATACATAAGTAGAATATTGGAATGGAAGCTTATGTAATTGACTATAATGAAACTTACTGTAATGAAACTGTAATGCATTACAAGGTATGATATAGCACAACTCATCGAATGAGACTCAACACTGGGATTACACAATAGAAGTGATAAAACAAATTTTATCGATCGATCTGTATTCATGTGATCTATGGATTCTGAGGAAGAAATATATACAAATAAAGAAGTGTTTAACAGAAAGGCAGACTTGGTGCACTCAAATCTAGACTGTTAAATCTCAGAATATGGAGAGAAATTAAACACAAAAAAAAAAAAATTCTTGAATACTGGTAAGTTGATACTGTAATTATTCATCTATACAGGTTATTTACATTTAACCCCAATTCTGCTAAGATTGACATATGCAGAATGGGTGTCATCTCTGGGAGGATCAAACTCTGTTGCACTGGCTAACTCATGCCGTATCTGAGGCAAATCTGAATTGGTAGTTACAAATGATACTTGAGGATTTCTCATTACCTGTCGTGTACGTAGGGAATAACGACATTCAGGTTGATCATCTGACTGAGTATTAGAGGTAGAGAGTACAGGATCAGGAGGATTGTCAGAGTCTGTCACATTAGTCTGGGTTGGAACATCATTATCATCATATACTAACTTTATACCTGGAGTTTACCTGGAGAGAGTTCCGGGGGTCAACGCCCCTGCGGCCCAGTCTGTGACCAGGCCTCCTGGTGGATCAGAGCCTGATCAACCAGGCTGTTGCTGCTGGCTGCACGCAAACCAACGTACGAGCCACAGCCCGGCTGATCAGGAACTGACTTTAGGTGCTTGTCCAGTGCCAGCTTGAAGACTGCCAGGGGTCTGTTGGTAATCCCCCTTATGTATGCTGGGATGCAGTTGAACAGTCTCGGGCCCCTGACACTTATTGTATTTTTCGTGTGCAAGTTCGGTACTAGTCCCTCTAGGATTTTCCAGGTGTATATAATCATGTATCTCTCCCGCCTGCGTTCCAGGGAATACAGGTTTAGGAACCTCAAGCGCTCCCAGTAATTGAGGTGTTTTATCTCCGTTATGCACGCCGTGAAGGTTCTCTGTACATTTTCTAGGTCAGCAATTTCACCTGCCTTGAAAGGTGCTGTTAGTGTGCAGCAATATTCCAGCCTAGATTGAACAAGTGACCTGAAGAGTGTCATCATGGGTTTGGCCTCCCTAGTTTTGAAGGTTCTCATTATCCATCCTGTCATTTTTCTAGCAGATGCGATTGATACAATGTTATAGTCCTTGAAGGTGAGATCCTCCGACATGATCACTCCCAGGTCTTTGACATTGGCCATATGATCTAAATGCGATTCTTTATACTGACCAGTACTAATTTCTTTAATCTTATACTTATTACCAGTGATATGTTCAACTACTCGATAAGGACCAACAAACTTTTGATCAAGCTTAGGCATTGCAGACGTTTTGTTAAAGTTAGTCAGCATAACTCTCGAACCTACTTTGATTTTGGACGGCTTTGTTCGAGTGTTAGCGACTCTTGTAAATTCTGCTGTTGATTTATGAAGTGTTTCACGGATTCTTCTAAAGACGCTTTGTCTCTGGAACATTCTGTCTGTCCACCTTGTCAATTCCTCTCAGTATTTATGTCGTTATCATGTCCCCCCTATCTCTCTGTCCTTCAGTGTCGTCAGGTCGATTTCTCTTAACCTCTCCTCGTAGGACATACCTCTTAGCTATGGGACTAGTCTTGTTGCAAACCTTTGCACTTTCTCTAGTTTCTTTACGTGCTTGACTAGATGTGGGTTCCAAACTGGTGCCGCATACTCCAATATGGGCCTAACGTACACAGTGTACAGGGTCTTTTGAGTAGGTTTGTGTGTGTGTGTTAGTTAGTTACCATTTTGTCCTGTGTGTGTGTGTGTGTGTGTGTGTGTGTGTGTTGTGTGTGTACTCACCTGTCTGTGGTCGCAGGAGAGACTCAGCTTCTGGCCCCGCCTCTTCACTGATTGATACTAGGTCCTTTCTCTTCCTGCTCTGTGAGCTTTATCATACCTCATCTTAAAGCTATGTATGGTTCCTGCCTCCACTACCTCACTTACCAGATTATTCCAGTTCCTGACAGCTCTGTGACTGAAGAAATACTTCCTAACATTCCTTTGACTCATATGAGTCTTCAACTTCCATGCGTGACCCCTTGTTGCTGTCTCCCATTTGTCCCTATGTGATATATATATATAATATATATAATATATAATTATATATATATATATATATATATATATATATATATATATATATATATATATACAATACTCCCGTGTTCTGTCAAACTGATTTATTATTATCATTATTTATTATTATTATTATTATTATTATTATTATTATTATTATTATTATTATTATTATTGTTATTATTATTATTATTATTATTATTATTATTATTATTATTATTATTATTATTGTTATATATTATTATTATTATTATTATTATTATTATTATTATTATTATTGTTATTATTATTATTATTATTATTATTATTATTATTATTATTATATTTATATTTATTATTGGCTATATATATTTTACCTTGAACTGCGGTACACGTACCATGGTAATGTGAAGTAGGTATGAGGTGCCTCCCTGGAGACAGCAAACAGTGACCTTGATACAAGGATGTACAGTATATCAGTGATAGGTAGTGTGAGTGTTGAAGGTGTTGCCAGGTGATGGTAGGTATGCTGGTAGGTGGTGTTGGTAGGTATGTTGTAGGTGGTAGTGATGGTAGGTATGTTGGCAGGTGGTGCTAGTAGGTATGTTGTAGGCGGTGGTGATGGTAGGTATATTGGTAGGTATGTTGTAGGTGGTGGTGATGGTAGGTATGCTGGTAGGTGGTGTTGGTAGGTAAGTTGTAGGTGGTAGTGATGGTAGGTATTTTTAGGCAGTGGTATGGAGGTATGTTGTAGGCGGGGTGATGGTGGGGATGTGATAGGTAGGTGTAGGTATGTTGTAGGTAGGTGGTGATGGTATATTGGTAGGTTGGGGTAGGTGGTGGTTGACGGTAGGTATTTTGGAGGGGTGTTAGTTTGGTATGTAGTAGGTTGGATGGTGGGTATATTAGGTATGTTGATGAAATGGTGGTGAGGTAGGTATGCTGGTAGGTGGTGTGGTAGGTATGTTGGTAGATGGTGGTGTAGGTAGTATGATAGTGTGATGGTAGGTATGTTGTAGGCAATTGGTGATGTAGGTATGTAGGTGGTGGTGATGGTAGGTATGCTGGTAGGGTGTGGTAGGTATGTTGTGGTGGTGGATGATGGAAGGTATGTGGTAGGTGTGCTGTGGAGGTATGTTGCAGGTGGTGTGATGGTAGGTATTGGTATGTGTAAGGTGGTGGTGATGGTAGGTTGCTGGTAGTAGTGGTGTAGAGGTATGCTGGTAGGTGTGTGTGGTAGGTATGCTGGAGGTTGGTGGTATGTTAGGGTATGCTGAGTAGTTGGTAGGTAGCTGGTAGGAATTGCTGTGTAGGGGTGTTGGATGCTGGTGGTGTGGTTGGTAAGTGGTAGGTGTGTGGTGTGAAGGTATGGTAGTGGAGGTGTGGAGTATGGTGGAGGTGATGTTTGGTATGTGGAGTGGTGATGTAGGTAATGCTGTAGTGATGGTAGGAAGTATTGGTAGGTGATGCTGGAAGGTATGCTGGTAGTTGGTGGTGAGGTGAGTAAGCTGTTGGTCGGTGGTGTGAGTAGAGGGTAGTAATAAAGGTGAGTGGTATGCTGTAGGTGATGTTGAGTGTATGGATAGGCTGGTAGGTGATGTTAGGTATGCTGGTAGGTGATGTTAGTATGCTGGTTAGGTGATGTTAGGTATGCTGGTAGGGTGATGTTAGGTATGCTAGGTAGGTGAGTTAGGTTATGCAGGTAGTTGATGTTTAGGTATGCTGGTAGGTGATGTTAGTATGCTGGTAGGTGATGTTAGGTATGCTGGTAGGTGATGTTAGGTATGCTGTAGGTGATGTTAGGTATGCTGGTAGGTGATGTTAGGTATGCTGGTAGGTGATGTTAGGTATGCTGGTAGATGATGTTAGGTATGCTGGTAGGTGATGTTAGGTATGCTGGTAGGTGATGTTAGGTATGCTGGTAGGTGATGTTAGGTATGCTGGTAGGTGATGTTAGGTATGCTGGTAGGTGATGTTAGGTATTGCTGGTAGGTGATTTTAGGTATGCTGGTAGATGATGTTAGGTATGCTGGTAGTGATGTTAGGTATGCTGGTAGGTGATGTTAGGTATGTGGTAGGTGATGTTATATTGTAGGTATGTTGGGTATCTGGTAGGTGATGTTAGGTATGCTGGTAGGTGATGTTAGGTATGCTGGTAGGTGATGTTAGGTATGTGGTAGGTGTAGGTGAGTTAGGTTAGTGCTGGTAGGTGATGTTAGGTATGCTGGTAGGTGATGTTAGGTATGCTGGTAGGTGATGTTAGGTATGCTGGTAGGTGATGTTAGGTATGCTGGTAGGTGATGTTAGGTATGCTGGTAGGTGATGTTAGGTATGCTGGTAGGTGATGTTAGGTATGCTGGTAGGTGAGTTAGGTATGCTGTAGGTGATGTTAGGTATGCTGGTAGATGATGTTAGGTATGCTGGTAAGGTGATGTTAGGTATGCTGGTAGGTGATGTTAGGTATGCTGGTAGGTGATGTTGGGTAGCTGGTAGGTGATGTTAGGTATGCTGGTAGGGTGATGTTAGGTATGCTGGTAGGTGATGTTAGGTATGCTGGTAGGTGATGTTAGTGTATGCTGGTAGGTGATGTTAGGTATGCTGGTAGGTGATGTTAGGTATGCTGGTAGGTGATGTTAGGTATGCTGGTAGGTGATGTTAGGTATGCTGGTAGGTGATGTATAGTAGTTGCTGGTAGGTGATGTTAGGTATGCTGGTAGGTGATGTTAGGTATGCTGGTAGATGATGTTAGGTATGCTGGTAGGTGATGTTGGTATGCTGGTAGGTGATGTTAGTATGCTGGAGGTGATGTTAGGTATGCTGGTAGGTGATGTTAGGTATGGGGCTGGTAGGTGATGTTAGGTATGCTGGTAGGTGATGTTAGGTATGCTGGTAGGTGATGTTAGGTATGCTGGTAGGTGATGTTAGGTATGCTGGTAGGTGATGTTAGTATGCTGGTAGTGATGTTAGGTGTGTATGTGTTAGGTAGCTGGTAGGTGAGTTAGGTATGCTGGTAGGTGATGTTAGGTAATGCTGGTAGGTGATGTTAGGTATGCTGGTAGGTGATGTTAGGTATGCTGGTAGGTGATGTTAGGTATGCTGGTAGGTGATGTTAGGTATGCTGGTAGGTGAAGGGGTTTATGCTGGTAGGTGAATGTTAGGTATGCTGGTAGGTGATGTTAGGTATGCTGGTAGGTGATGTTGGGTATGCTGGTAGGTGATGTTAGGTATGCTGGTAGGTAGATGTTAGTATGCGGGTAGTGATGTTAGGTATGCTGGTGGGTGATGTTAGGTATGCTGGTAGTGATGTTAGGTATGCTGGTAGGTGATGTTAGGTATGCTGGTAGGTGATGTTAGGTATGCTGGTAGGTGATGTTAGGTATGCTGGTAGATGATGTTAGGTATGCTGGTAGGTGATGTTAGGTATGCAGGGTAGGTGATGTTAGGTATGCTGGTAGGTGATGTTAGGTATGCTGGTAGGTGATGTTAGGTATGCTGGTAGGTGATGTTAGGTATGCTGGTAGGTGATTAGGTATGCTGGTAGGTGATGTTAGGTATGCTGGTAGGTGATGTTAGGTATGCTGGTGATGGTGGTATGTGGTAGGTTTTGATGTTAGGTATGCTGGTAGGTGATGTTAGGTATGCTGGTAGTATGTTAGGTAGTGAGGTAGCTGTTGAGGTAGATGCTGGTAGGTGATGTTAGGTATGCTGGTGTGATGGTTAGGTATGCTGGTAGGTGATGTTAGGTATGCTGGTAGGTGATGTTAGGTATGCTGGTAGGTGATGTTAGGTATGCTGGTGGGTGATGTTAGGTATGCTGGTAGAGTGATGTTAGGTATGCTGGTAGGTGATGTTAGGTGTAGTGTGATGTTTTAGGTGTGTAGGTGATGTTAGGTATGCTGGTAGGTGATGTTAGGTATGCTGGTAGTGATGTTAGGTATGCTGGTAGGTATTAGTATGGTAGTGATGTAGTTGCTGGTAGGTGATGTTAGGTATGCTGGTAGGTGATGTTAGGTATGTCTGGTAGGTGATGTTAGGTATGCTGGTAGGTGATGTTAGGTATGCTGGTAGGTGATGTTAGGTATGCTGGTAGGTGATGTTAGGTATGCTGGTAGGTGATGTTAGGTGTGCAGGTATGTTAGGTATGCTGGTAGGTGATGTTAGGTATGCTGGTAGTAGTTAGTGCTGGTAGGTGATGTTAGGTATGCTGGTAGGTGGTGGTGGTAGTTATGGTTATGATAGATGATGGTAACTACAACAGTAAGAATGGTAGTGGTATTAGTAGTCATCAAGTAAAGACATTACCAGGAAGGCGGCTACATAACTATACATTCATCTCCCCAGACAACACCGCATTTATTACCCTGTTATTTCCCCAGTGGAACACACTAATTACTCTCATCAGACTGCACATTTACCACTCTTACTCTACAATGATTTTAACCAATTTCAGTTCAAAACAGATTTGTCATACGAAGGTAACTCATTGTCGTTTTTTTTAGCTTGTTGAGTTTGATAGCTGTATTGTGGAACTGGAATGGTAAGTAAATTCTGACAATGTTAATTACATTTAAATGCAGTGGATACCTGTGCTAACTACACTCTATCACCCACACACTGGGCTTCATCCAGTCAGTGGGGCTTTTAACATCCAGGCTTTATTACGCGCTCCATACCGATCCTGTGGATGGTAATCATTCTGACTCATCTTATGAACTGCATTCTGAGTGTTACAAGGGCACATAATGCATCCAGGGACTAGGATCAAACATTTTATTAGTTAAACAGTTTGCAGTAATAAAGAATTGTTTTCAGATTTATTGATTTAGTTTACCTGGAGTTTACCTGGAGAGAGTTTCGGGGGTCAACGCCCCCGCGGCCCGGTCTGTGACCAGGCCTCCTGGTGGATCAGCGCCTGATCAACCAGGCTGTTGCTGCTGGCTGCACGCAAACCAACGTACGAGCCACAGCCCGGCTGATCAGGAACTGACTTTAGGTGCTTGTCCAGTGCCAGCTTGAAGACTGCCAGGGGTCTGTTGGTAATCCCCCTTATGTGTGCTGGGAGGCAGTTGAACAGTCTCGGGCCCCTGACACTTATTGTATGGTCTCTTAACGTGCTAGTGACACCCCTGCTTTTCATTGGGGGGATGGTGCATCGTCTGCCAAGTCTTTTGCTTTCGTAGTGAGTGATTTTCGTGTGCAAGTTCGGTACTAGTCCCTCTAGGATTTTCCAGGTGTATATAATCATGTATCTCTCCCTCCTGCGTTCCAGGGAATACAGGTTTAGAAACTTCAAGCGCTCCCAGTAATTGAGGTGTTTTATCTCCGTTATGCGCAAATTTTTAGGACACTTAAAAAATTACAAGCTTGCAGCAAACTTATTTAGCGTTATAGATTCACTGGTCTAAATGACTGGCAAAGGTGATCCATTGATGAAGCGAGGTTGAGATTATAGAAGGGCAGGATAAAGTATCCCGTCTTTCTCTCTCTCTCTCTCTCTCTCTCTCTCTCTCTCTCTCTCTCTCTCTCTCTCTCTCTCTCTCTCTCTCTCTCTCTCTCTCTCTCTCTGAACATACGGATATACCGACTTTAGTTCGTTATCTTGGGAGTTTGTTCTCAATCATGAATATTACTGTAGCTCAAAAGTGCAAACATAAAATTTATATGATACTACTTGGCAGTCTTTGTTTCCTTAAGTTGTATTGTGGCGTTGCCACTTTCTTGAAGTAACCTTGTTCATGCTCTGAGTGTCACCTGTTACTTCCCTCTAGGATTACGTTCTTTCCCTACCCAACGTACACTGGTCATACTTAGAGTATGTTGCAGGTAAAATAAGTACACGATTACAGCACTCTCCGCCTCCCTCCTGGCATTCTTGTGGTAGGCGGTACACAGCTTATCACCTTAGTGCTCCTGGCAGTCTCGTCCTTGTCGAGGAAGTGCTGATGTTTCCACTTGTAAGTCATCACTACCCACATTCTTATTGGATCATGACGTCATAAACAATGAACAGATAAGTCGGTAAGCTTTATGGTCTCTTCGAGCAATGTTCTGTGTTCCCACTGCAATACTTACCAAAAATCAAGCCCGAAAATTTACCATATGTACATAGTGTTGTTTTTTATCAGTATATGATAAAAATAAGTGTACGATATTCTCGTTTTTATGTCTTATGCTAACATAATTGCGACTAGATAGGGAAGAGAATATATGACAAGTTTTGTGTACAAGTTTTGCAGGCATAAACGGGATTACCAGAAGACCCCAGGCTGCCTTCAAGGCGCTGGATAGACACCTAAAGCCAGCCGGGCTGTGATTAGTACGTCTGCTTGCGTGCAGCCAGCAGTAACAGCCTGGTTGATCAGGTCCTGATTCACCACGAGGCCTGGTCACAGACCGAGCCTCGGGGGCGTTGACTCCAGAAATCCTCTCCAGGCTTACTCGCCTATTTGTATTTGCAAGGGTCGAATCTCGCCCCCTGGCCTCGCCTCCGACTACTAACTCCATCTCTGCTTGCAAGATTTGAGTTGCAGCTCCAGGGTCTGTCATAATGAATTAAATCATATAAAAGAAAAATCATAAACAAGTTATGTGCATATCATGCGAGGGTGGCCCGGGTGGCCCGGGTGGCCCGGTGGCCTGGTGGCTAAAGCTTTCGCTTCACACGCTGAGGGCCCGGGTTCGATTCCTGGCGGGTGAAAACATTTCGACGCGTTTCCTTACACCTGTTGTCCAGTTCACCTAGCAGCAAATAGGTACCTGGGTGTTACTCGACTGGTGTGGGTCGCATCCTGGAGGACAAGATTGAGGACCTCAATGGAAATAAGTTAGACAGACCTAGATGACGCACTGACTTTCTTGGGTTATCCTGGGTGGCTAACCCTGCGGGGTTAAAAGTCCGGACGAAATCTTATCTTATCTTATCTTATCTTATGCATTGTGGCTGTTGCATATGATTATATAGTTACCCAATACAAATGCAATTTTTTATGATAAAAATTCTCAAAGAAAACAACCTCACTGAGAGATTTTAGGTAAACTATTCTAAAGTTAATTCCTGTATTGTGTGTGGTGGACTGAAGTTCATTTTCGGTTACAATCATAGCTACAAATGTTTATAAAGAATTGGTAACAAATGAATGCTGATCCTCGGTGTATTTTTTGGGATAAATTATAGTTTAAGATGTCTAATATTAAGGAAATTCTGTTATGGAGATGTGCAACTGGAAAATGCCTAGTGAAACCTAAAATGACCTAACGTAACCCAGCACAGCTGCTGGGTTCTGGTCTCCATAAATGCGCAGAGAGAACCAGGCCCGTGGCCTGGTGGCAAAGGCTCTCGCTTCACACGCTGATGTTTGGGTTCGATTCCCGGCGATGGTAGAAATATTGGGCGTGTTTCCTTACACCGGTTGTCCATGTTCACTGGTGAGGGGCTCTTGATTTAGGGAATTGGATCTGTGCTCCAGTTCCCCGAATTAAGCCTGAATGCCTTCCACATCCCCCCCCCCCCAGGCGCTGTATAATCCTCCGGGTTTAGCGCTTCCCCTTTGATTATAATAATAATAATAATAATGTCCATGTTCACCCATCGGTTAAATGGGCACTTGGGTGTTAGTCGACTGGTGTGGGTCGCATCCTGGGACAAACCTGACCTAATTTGTCCGAAATGCTCAGCATAACAAGCGGCTTTCTAAATAGTAGTATGTCACTGATGTCAGCTAGACCTGTATACCTTGTACATGTACTCGTATAAATAAAATTATTATTATTATTATTATTATTATTATTATTATTATTATTATTATTATTATTATGTGGTGGAGTATTTATTTACCAACAGAGCTGTAGATGGGTTGAACAAACTTCCAGGTAGCGCCAGTAAGGCAATAACTTTGGGTAGTTTTAAATATAAGTTGGACGGATATATAAGTGAGTGGGGCTAGGTGTGAGTTGAACCTACTTATCATTGGCTTGTAGGCCTATTAAAGTGTTCCTTCGTTCTTGTGCATTGGAGTGGTTGCTATATGCCGATAGTGTGGGCCTGCATGAGCAATGGCAACGTTGTCAACATAAAGGTGACCAGATACTTATGGGGATCACCAAGGCAAGTTAATAGATAGTTATCAGGTATAAAGTGGTATTTACGCCGGCCTTGCAATATGCCTTCCTACTGCACAAAATGAGGGCAAAGGTTATTGTTTACTCGAAGACTGAAATGCCTATCTTATAGAAAATCTTTGACCGAAAGTGATAAATTGCCTCGAAGGTATAACGAATGAGTTTGGGATAAAATGATGTATATACAATACACAAATAACCCGCACAAGAGAGAGAGAAGCTTATGGCGACGATTCGGTCCGACTTGGACCATTTATAAGTCACTAACACACGACGGTGAGGGAGCCAGTACACAGGAGAGGGGAACAGGGACGGGGCAGAGAGGAAAAAAGTGTCGTCAGCTTTCTTTAGAATGTAAAAGACAGCGGAGACTGAATGATTTTCTTCTAAGGTGTTCCGAGTGTATATATCGAGGTAGAGTGAAGGGTTGATTGTGCAAAAATCCATTGCTTGTCTGTAAGCTATGAAATGGTCTGTAAGTTGGTTGGAATGATAGTAGCCTCATGCAGCTCTCTCTCTGAATGAACAAAGCGAGTGCAGTCGTGAAACCAACAGCAGGCACTTTTTTTTATGTTTACCTGAGGTCTGGGGAATGGCAGTCATATGTGCAGAGAGAGAAAATAGACAGTGAAGAGTTGTGACAATTCATCTGTTATGTAGAAATTACGTTAAAATTGCCACCGCGACTTATGAAGACTAGAAAGTAATGAGAATAGGAAGAGGTTCACAGTCGTGTTTATTACTGATCAATCGAACTGTAGCCCTGTAGACGAGGAGCAGAGTGATCTACACATGAAAAAGTATAGGTACTGTCTCATTCATCGTAAAGTAAAAAAACAAAAAAACAAAATAAATGGTGGGCAAGACCAAGACTAATCGAAAGGAAGACACGTACTCTCCCCGAACCACATATACTGTTGTTTCCTGGAAACCACCCCTTATGCTTCTTGGTGTACAACACCATGATGGTAGTTCTAGAAATGACCCAGAAAGGCTTAGCAAAAAACACCTGTTCAGATAGCACTAACTGCAATCGTCTCTGAAATATTAATGGCGGTTGGCAGGAAGGAATGTCAGACGCCACACTCTTTCAGTCGCTCTTTCTGGATGCAAAGGCCCCAAAGAACCCCAATGGAAATAAGTCACTCTGTCTGACTTTTTTGGGTTATCCTAGGTTCTCTACACATATGCTGCTATGTATGATAATCTATGTAACTGTATTTGTGTATACCTGAATAAACTTACCAGTAGTACTGCTACCATCAGAAATCCTGTCAGATGGCTATCCAGATGATCCGGTTTCCATCAGGTGGAGTGAGACAACCATCACAACGCTACCAAGGGATGTTACATTAAAACAAGGCCTTCATTTTCCTTCTGTGTAGGAGCAGGCTTTCACTAAATAGGCTAGGAGAGAAGGATCGAGGGTTTCTAAATTCGATCCCTGCATCAAGGCATCATCTGTTGGGGAATAGATCCCCATAAATATATTGCTCAGCGTTGATCCATCTGAATTAACTGGGTGATCCATATGTACAGGAAGTACTAAATCCATAAGATTCACACATCACCTGGGAAATGTGATGGGTGGGGGCATTCAGATTTGATCCGAAGATGGGTTAGGCACCTCCATATCCGCCAGTATGGCTAATCCTATCCAGAACAGCTATTATAGCATCAGCATTATATTCACGGGGAAGCACAAAGTTCATGAAGACCATACAGCACCTAGGCAATGGGAGATGAATAAATTTGTTCCAAAAGAAATTGGGAGGGTAACTCCCATTCCTTAATGGAGTTCTTACTAACTTATTGTAATGTTATTAAGAATCCGTGGAGGACCTTCAAGAGGTTGCCTGACCTTTTTTTTTTTTATTTTTTTTTCTTCCTTCAATATTCTTTTCTTTCGCTCATAACTCGAGAACCCCTCATCCAGCGTCAAGGTTCCTTGACGCTGGTGAGGGGCTCTTGATCTAGGGAATTGGATCTGTGCTCCAGTTCTCTAAATTAATATAATAATAATAATAATAATAATAATAATAATAATAATAATAATAATAATAATAATAATAAATATAATAAATATTATTATTAGTCAAGTCACTCAGTAAGTCAGTCAAGTCACTCAGTCAGTCAAGTCACTCAGTCAGTCAAGTCACTCAGTAAGTCAGTCAAGTCATTCAGTAAGTCAAGTCACTCAGTAAGTCAATCAAGTCATTCAGTCAGTCAAGTCACTCAGTAAGTCAGTCAAGTCATTCAGTAAGTCAGTCAAGTCATTCAGTAAGTCAGTGTAGTCACTCAGTAAGTCAGTCAGTCAGTCACACAAACTCATGTTAACCTCTTTTCTGTGTACAAAGTAACACTTCAGCTACGGCTACAGGTTATCTCTTGTCTAATATCTTTGATAATTCTAAGACTTAAATGCTTATACCTCTTGGTGCCACTTTCAGCAACACTGGTATGGCTACTGGGTGCCACTTTCAGCAACACTAGTATGGCTACTGGGTGCCACTTTCAGCAACACTGGTATGGCTACTGGGTGCCACTTTCAGCAACACTAGTATGGCTACTGGGTGCCACTTTCAGCAACACTGGTATGGCTACTGGGTGCCACTTTCAGCAACACTAGTATGGCTACTGGGTGCCACTTTCAGCAACACTAGTATGGCTACTGGGTGCCACTTTCAGCAACACTAGTATGGCTACTGGGTGCCACTTTCAGCAACACTAGTATGGCTACTGGGTGCCACTTTCAGCAACACTAGTATGGCTACTGGGTGCCACTTTCAGCAACACTAGTATGGCTACTGGGTGCCACTTTCAGCAACACTGGTATGGCTACTGGGTGCCACTTTCAGCAACACTAGGTATGGCTACTGGGTGCCACTTTCAGCAACACTAGTATGGCTACTGGGTGCCACTTTCAGCAACACTAGTATGGCTACTGGGTGCCACTTTCAGCAACACTAGTATGGCTACTGGGTGCCACTTTCAGCAACACTAGTATGGCTACTGGGTGTCACTTTCAGCAACACTAGTATGGCTACTGGGTGCCACTTTCAGCAACACTAGTATGGCTACTGGGTGCCACTTTCAGCAACACTAGTATGGCTACGGGGTGCCACTTTCAGCAACACTAGTATGGCTACTGGGTGCCACTTTCAGCAACACTAGTATGGCTACTGGGTGCCACTTTCAGCAACACTAGTATGGCTACTGGGTGCCACTTTCAGCAACACTGGTATGGCTACTGGGTGCCACTTTCAGCAACACTAGTATGGCTACTGGGTGCCACTTTCAGCAACACTAGTATGGCTACTGGGTGCCACTTTCAGCAACACTAGTATGGCTACTGGGTGCCACTTTCAGCAACACTAGTATGGCTACTGGGTGCCACTTTCAGCAACACTGTATGCTACTGGTACTTTCAGCAACACTAATGGCTACTGGGTGCCACTTTCAGCAACACTGGTATGGCTACTGGGTGCCACTTTCAGCAACACTAGTATGGCTACTGGGTGCCACTTTCAGCAACACTGGTATGGCTACTGGGTGCCACTTTCAGCAACACTAGTATGGCTACTGGGTGCCACTTTCAGCAACACTAGTATGGCTACTGGGTGCCACTTTCAGCAACACTAGTATGGCTACTGGGTGCCACTTTCAGCAACACTAGTATGGCTACTGGGTGCCACTTTCAGCAACACTAGTATGGCTACTGGGTGCCACTTTCAGCAACACTGGTATGGCTACTGGGTGCCACTTTCAGCAACACTGGTATGGCTACTGGGTGCCACTTTCAGCAACACTAGTATGGCTACTGGGTGCCACTTTCAGCAACACTGGTATGGCTACTGGGTGCCACTTTCAGCAACACTAGTATGGCTACTGGGTGCCACTTTCAGCAACACTAGTATGGCTACTGGGTGCCACTTTCAGCAACACTAATATGGCTACTGGGTGCCACTTTCAGCAACACTAGTATGGCTACTGGGTGTCACTTTCAGCAACACTAGTATGGCTACTGGGTGCCACTTTCAGCAACACTGTATGCTACTGGGTGCCACTTTCAGCAACACTAGTATGGCTACTGGGTGCCACTTTCAGCAACACTAGTATGGCTACTGGGTGCCACTTTCAGCAACACTAGTATGGCTACTGGGTGTCACTTTCAGCAACACTAGTATGGCTACTGGGTGCCACTTTCAGCAACACTAGTATGGCTACTGGGTGCCACTTTCAGCAACACTGGTATGGCTACTGGGTGCCACTTTCAGCAACACTAGTATGGCTACTGGGTGCCACTTTCAGCAACACTGGTATGGCTACTGGGTGCCACTTTCAGCAACACTAGTATGGCTACTGGGTGCCACTTTCAGCAACACTGGTATGGCTACTGGGTGCCACTTTCAGCAACACTAGTATGGCTACTGGGTGTCACTTTCAGCAACACTAGTATGGCTACTGGGTGCCACTTTCAGCAACACTAGTATGGCTACTGGGTGCCACTTTCAGCAACACTAGTATGGCTACTGGGTGCCACTTTCAGCAACACTGGTATGGCTACTGGGTGCCACTTTCAGCAACACTAGTATGGCTACTGGGTGCCACTTTCAGCAACACTAGTATGGCTACTGGGTGCCACTTTCAGCAACACTAGTATGGCTACTGGGTGCCACTTTCAGCAACACTGGTATGGCTACTGGGTGCCACTTTCAGCAACACTAGTATGGCTACTGGGTGCCACTTTCAGCAACACTGGTATGGCTACTGGGTGCCACTTTCAGCAACACTAGTATGGCTACTGGGTGCCACTTTCAGCAACACTGGTATGGCTACTGGGTGCCACTTTCAGCAACACTAGTATGGCTACTGGGTGTCACTTTCAGCAACACTGGTATGGCTACTGGGTGCCACTTTCAGCAACACTAGTATGGCTACTGGGTGCCACTTTCAGCAACACTGGTATGAACTACTGGGTGCCACTTTCAGCAACACTAGTATGGCTACTGGGTGCCACTTTCAGCAACACTGGTATGGCTACTGGGTGCCACTTTCAGCAACACTAGTATGGCTACTGGGTGCCACTTTCAGCAACACTGGTATGGCTACTGGGTGCCACTTTCAGCAACACTAGTATGGCTACTGGGTGCCACTTTCAGCAACACTAGTATGGCTACTGGGTGCCACTTTCAGCAACACTGGTATGGCTACTGGGTGCCACTTTCAGCAACACTAGTATGGCTACTGGGTGCCACTTTCAGCAACACTAGTATGGCTACTGGGTGCCACTTTCAGCAACACTGGTATGGCTACTGGGTGCCACTTTCAGCAACACTGGTATGGCTACTGGGTGCCACTTTCAGCAACACTAGTATGGCTACTGGGTGCCACTTTCAGCAACACTAGTATGGCTACTGGGTGCCACTTTCAGCAACACTGGTATGGCTACTGGGTGCCACTTTCAGCAACACTGGTATGGCTACTGGGTGCCACTTTCAGCAACACTAGTATGGCTACTGGGTGCCACTTTCAGCAACACTGGTATGGCTACTGGGTGCCACTTTCAGCAACACTAGTATGGCTACTGGGTGTCATGATTGCTTGCCAGATACAAGATATAGTAATTAAAATATCATAACACAATTAACAAACACAGCTGCCTTGTAGCAGAGAAACACTGGACTGCAGTTAGTTAGTTCAATATCTTTATTATTATTTTTTTTATTTTTTTTTTATTTTATTTTATTTAGAAATTTAGCATACAAACAGAGGTACAAAAAATACAGGTAAGAGCAGCATGCCAAAGCCACTTATATGCATAGCATTACGGGCTGGCTTAAAATTAACTTAAGATTAACTAAGCAATGATGAAATCAGTGATAAGACATTATTGTAAACAGATAACTATAAAATACATTGCATGCATTACTGTTCATTCAGTAGAATGGAGTATTCTGTTAGGTAGTGTATTTAAAAAAAATAAAGTTAGGTTTAACATTTGTGTGATATAATTGTGAGTAACATATAGGATATACAATTTATAAGGTTCAGTTATTCAGTATTTATTTGGTTTTGAGTGAGTAAGTGAACTTTGAGAAGAGACTTGAATTTATAAACAGGTAGTGTTTCTTTTATATTTAAAGGTAATGAATTCCAGATTTTAGGGCCTTTTATGTGCATTGAGTTTTTGCATAGTGTGAGATGGACACGAGGAACATCAAAGAGTGATCTGTGCCTTGTGTTATGGTCATGTGTTCTGTTGAGGTTGGCAAGGAGATGTTTGAGGGGAGGGTTAATATCAGAGTTAAGTGTTCTATGTATGTAATAGGTGCAATAATAAGTATGGATGTTTTGTATGGTGAGTAGGTTGAGTGTTTTGAATATTGGTGGAGTGTGCTGCCTGTAGTGAGAATTTGTTATCATTCTAACTGCAGCCTTTTGTTGGGTAATTAGTGGTCTGAGATGGTTAGTTGTTGTTGAGCCCCATGCACAAATTCCATAGGTGAGATAGGGGTAAATAAGAGAGTGATATAGGGCCAGGAGGGCTGACTGTGGAACATAGTACCGTATCTTCGATAGTATGCCTACAGTCTTGGAAATTTTCTTAGAAATTTGTTGTATATGTGTATGAAATTTGAGTCTATTATCGAGGTGGATTCCAAAGAATTTTCCCTCTGTTAGCTTTGTGATAGGTGATCCGTTTATCGTTATGTTAAGAGGTACATCTGTAGCTCTGCTACCAAACCCATACCCATCCTGTGGGCGGTAGTCAAAAGATTACAAAGGTACGTAATGGATCCAGGGACTGGACCCCAAAGTTATGATAGCTGAACTAGTTACAAAGGTAATGAACTCCAGGTAGATCTGGTCACAATCATGGCAAGTCACAGAGGTAATGAATCAGCCTCACTCCTATACATGGTTACAGTCATGAACAAATTACAAAGTAATGGACCACTGATACGTCCACACCTGGTCACAATTGTAATGAGTTATAAATACAAATATTAAGTGGGTCATACACCCACACGAGCGCGCGCGCACACATACACGAGGGCGCACGCACAGACACATGCACATTAGCGTACAAATATATGCATACACACAAGCACGCACACCCACACACACACACACACGCACACACACACACACACATACACACACACACACACACACACACACACACACACACACACACACACACACACACACACACACACACACACACACATATCTTAGGGTGAGTATAACACCAGGCACATCTCCTGAAGCGCACATCAACCAAATAACTGCTGCAGCATATGGGCGCCTGGCAAACCTCAGAACAGCATTCCGACATCTTAATAAGCAATCGTTCAGGACCCTGTACACCGTGTATGTTAGGCTCATATTGGAGTATGCGGCACCAGTTTGGAACCCACACCTAGCCAAGCATGTAAAGAAACTAGAGAAAGTGGAAAGGTTTGCAACGAGACTGGTCCCAGAGTTAAGAGGTATGTCCTATGAGGAGAGGTTAAGGGAAATCAACCTGACGACACTGGAGGACAGGAGAGATAGGGGGGACATGCTAACGACTTACAAAATACTGAGAGGAATTGACAAGGTGGACAAAGACAGGATGTTCCAGAGACTGGACACAGCAACAAGGGGACACAGTTGGAAGCTGAAGACACAGATGAATCCAAGGGATGTTAGGAAGTATTTCTTCAGCCACAGAGTAGTCAGGAAGTGGAATAGTTTGGGAAGCGATGTAGTGGAGGCAGGATCCATACATAGCTTTAAGCAGAGGTACGATGAAGCTCATGGTTCAGGGAGAGTGACCTAGTAGCGACCAGTGAAGAGGCGGGGCCAGGAGCTTGGACTCGACCCCTGCAACCTCAACTAGATAAGTACAACTAGGTAAGTACACACACACACACACACACACACACACACTGACGACACTGGAGGACAGAAGGGTCAGGGGAGACATGATAACGACATACAAGATACTGCGGGGAATAGACAAGGTGGACAGAGATAGGATGTTCCAGAGAGGGGGCACAGAAACAAGGGGTCACAACTGGAAGTTGAAGACTCAGACGAGTCACAGGGACGTTAGGAATTATTTCTTTAGTCATAGAGTCGTCAGGAAGTGGAATAGCCTAGCAAGTGAAGTAATGGAGGCAGGAACCATACATAGTTTTAAGAAGAGGTATGACAAAGCTCAGGAAGCAGAGAGGGAGAGGGCCTAGTAGCAATCAGTGAAGAGGCGGGGCCAGGAGCTGAGTCTCGACCCCTGCAACCACAATTAGGTGAGTACAATTAGGTGAGTATACACACACACACACGCACACCCACATGGACTGGCCATATATGAATTACGATCGCTGGGATGATGGGGAGTTGTCCGGGAGTGGTATTATTATTGTTATAATCAAAAAGAAGCGCTAAGCCACAAGGACTATACAGCGCTTCAGGGCAGGAAGGAAGCGAGGGCATCAGGTGGCAAAAGGGAGATGGATGAGTAATAGGTTACGGATATCAGCGGGGTAGTGGATGGTGAAAGGGTAAAGGGCAGCAAGAGACTGAACTAGAAAGGGCTGAGGGGAGTGCGAAAAGTATCATCAGAGTTTGTGGAGTAAATCAGTCGTTGTCAAGAAGTCAATGAGAGAGTCAGGATTAAAGGAGGGTCCATCAGCAAGAAGGGAAGGTAAAGAGAGAGTAGTAGAACGAAGACGACGTTGGAGGTAAATTCTGCGTGCTCGTTGATAGAGAGGGCAGTCTAACAGAAGGTAGGGTATGGCTCCCCGGCTGCTCCACAAGAAGGCGGCCGCTTGAGCAAAAGAATTTTTTTACTTCCCACAAATCAGTCAATCAATCAAGTTTATTCTCTATAAGGATTACAATGCGGGGTTTACAGATTTTGGATATTGTGTCGTTTACATGTTATAAAATACTAATTACAGAGGGGGCCACTGGCACACCTAGCATGGTTAGGCATTTCGGGCAGACTTAGATTAATTCTTAACTCTAAATTATTACAAATTATGGAGTAAGTTGGTATTATGGCTAAGTGACTAAATTATAGTGTGTGAGTTTAGCAATGTGAATGCTTTTGTTTTGGCACAATACTTAGTGTCTATATTGGAGTATCATAGGCAAACTTATGACTAGTTAGGATTCATTATTTTAAGATTAAGAGTCGTATTTCTGTGTTTATAGTCAAATGGGTGAGTGAGTGTAAGTGTGAACCACCAGGTGGTTTTCGTGTAGTTAGTTGTCGGGGTGTGTCAGGGAGATAAGATGTTTTCTAACGGCAGTTTTGAAGGTGATGAATGTATCTGCAGTTCTAGAGTTTTCAGGTAGGCTGTTCCAGATTTTAGGGCCTTTGACATACATTGAATTTTTGTAAAGGTTCAGTCGGACATGGGGAATATCATAGAGATGTTTGTGTCTGGTGTTATGCCTGTGGATCCTGTCACAACTATCAAGAAAGCGTTTTTGGTCAAGGTTAATATTGGAATTTAATGTCCTGTAGATGTAGATTGCACAGTAGTAAGTGTGGATGTTCTATGAAGAGTGGGGGGGGGCATTGCCAGGGATGGGATTTAGTGATTATTCTTACTGCGGCTTTTTGTTGGGTTATTATTGGCTTTAGGTGTGTTGCTGCAGTTGATCCCCAAGCACAAATAGCATGGGTGAGGTATGGATAAATGAGTGAATGGTATAGTGCGAGAAGGGCATTTTGCGGCACGTAGTATCGTACCTTGGAGAGGATCCCAACTGTTTTGGATACTTTTTTTGTTATGTGTTGGATATGGGTGCTGAAATTCAGGTTGTTGTCCTCATTATGTTTGCCCTCATTATGTCTGACAATTAAAGTGTTGTCGATCTTAATGTTAAGTTGCGCAACACCTGCTCTGCTACCAAACATAATATAGTAGGTTTTGTCAGTGTTAAGTGTAAGTTTATTGGTTGTGATCCAAGTCGATATTTTGAGCAGCTCCTCCTTAACAATGGTGTTGAGGGTGGCAAGATTAGGGTGAGAGATGACGTAAGTTGTGTCGTCAGCAAAGAGAATGGGTTTCAGGTGTTGGGATACGTTTGGAAGATCATTGATGTAAATAAGAAAGAGCAGGGGAACAAGGACACTTCCCTGCGGAACTCCAGTATCAATATATATATATATATATATATATATATATATATATATATATATATATATATATATATATATATATATATATATATATAATATATATATATATATATATATATATATATATATATATATAAATATATATATATATATATATATATATATATATATATATATATATATATATATATATATATATATATATATATATATATATATATACAGTTTGAACCCGCGGTTAGAGTCTCATAATGCGATGGTCTGGAGTTTTGAGACTCTGACCGCGGGCTCAAACCCCACCCGTGGTATGGCTTGTTTCAATCATATCATTACGATTTTGTGAGTCATGCTGACGGTTTTGAGGGGACTTGAGCTAGAGTTCATCATGGCCATGCTAGCGGGAGATTATATACAGCCTCTCCTCACTTAACAACAGGGTTCAGTTATTAAGGCCACGTCGGTAAACGAATTCGTCGCTAAGTAAGGAGCACACTATAATCGTAGTGGGTTTGTGTCAACCATCTTTGATATTGTTTTTTGTCACCTTTCCACCATTTATAACATTTTTAGTATATTTTTAAATGTTTATACAGTAATGTGCTGTATATTTTTAAGTGTTTAGACAGTAGTGTACTGTATATTCTTAAATGTTTAGACAGTAGTGTAATGTATATTTTTAATTGTTTATACAGTAGTGTACTGTATTTTTATTTGTTTATACAGTAAGTACTGTATATTTTGAAATGTTTAGTCAGTAGTGCACTGTACATTTTTAATTGTTTATACAGTAGTGTACTGTATATTTTTAAATGTTTATACACTAGTGTACTGTACATTGCAATGAACAGAATAGAGGAAATCAACTCTAATACATTATTTGGGTACACACACTGGTCAGAGAGCCTGTCGTAAGTTCAAGGGTCGGTAAACAAGTACGTTGCTAACCTGGAGTTTATCTAGAGAGAGTTCCGGGGGTCAACGGTCCTGATGGATCAGAGCCTGATCAACAAGGCTGTTACTGCTGGCTGCACGCAATCCAATGTACAAGCCACAGCCGGGCTGATCAGGTACCGACTTTAGGTGCTTGTCCAGTGTCAGCTTGAAGACTGCCAGGGGTCTATTGGTAATCCCCCTTATGTATGCTGGGAGGCAGTTGAACAGTCTCGGGCCCCTGACACTTATTGTATGGTCTCTTAACGTGCTAGTGACACCCCTGCTTTTCATTGGGGGGATGGTGCATCGTCTGCCAAGTCTTTTGCTTTCGTTGTGAGTGATTTTCATGTCCAAGTTCGGTACGAGTTCCTCTAGGATTTTCCAAGTGTATATAATCATGTATCTCTCCCGCCTGCGTTCCAGGGAATACAGGTTCAGGAACTTTAAGCGCTCCCAGTAATTGAGGTGTTTTATCTCCGTTATGCGCGCCGTGAAGGTTCTCTGTACATTTTCTAGGTCAGCAATTTCAAGTGCCTTGAAAGGTGCTGTTAGTGTGCAGCAATATTTCAGCCTAGATAGAACAAGTGACCTGAAGAGTGTCACCATGGGCTTGGCATCCCTAGTTTTGAAGGTTCTCATTATCCAATTTCCTTGTGTTTACCAGGAAATTAAAACTTCATCAGAGTACAAAACAAATTCCGGCCACAAAATAGAGCGAAAAACCAACGTCAAAGACCTGGGAGTGATCATGTCGGAGGATCTCACCTTCAAGGACCATAACATTATATCAATCGCAGCTGCTAGAAAAATGACAGAGGCTGTATATATATACTGTATATATAGATATCATGCTGAATATATAGTTCCTTGATAAAGTGAGAAGTCACAATATATATATATATATATATATATATATATATATATATATATATTATATATATATATATTATATATATATATATATATATATATATATATATTATTTATTTTTTTATTACACTGGCCGATTCCCACCAAGGCAGGGTGGCCCGAAAAAGAAAAACTTTCACCATCATTCACTCCATCACTGTCCTGCCAGAAGTGTGCTTTACACTACAGTTTTTAAACTGCAACATTAACACCCCTCCTTCAGAGTGCAGGCACTGTACTTCCCATCTCCAGGACTCAAGTCCGGCCTGCCGGTTTCCCTGAACCCCTTCATAAATGTTACTTTGCTCACACTCCAACAGCACGTCAAGTATTAAAAACCATTTGTCTCCATTCACTCCTATCAAACACGCTCACACATGCCTGCTGGAAGTCCAAGCCCCTCGCACACAAAACCTCCTTTACCCCCTCCCTCCAACCTTTCCCTGGCCGACCCCTACCCCGCCTTCCTTCCACTAAAGACTGATACACTCTTGAAGTCACTCTGTTTCGCTCAATTCTCTCTACATGTCCGAACCACCTCAACAACCCTTCCTCAGCCCTCTGGACAACAGTTTTGGTAATCCCGCACCTCCTCCTAACTTCCAAACTACGAATTCTCTGCATTATATTCACACCACACATTGCCCTCAGACATGACATCTCCACTGCCTCCAGCCTTCTCCTCGCTGCAACATTCATCACCATTCATCATTCATCAACATTCATAAGAACATTGGTAAAACTATACTCTCATACATTCCCCTCTTTGCCTCCAAGGACAAAGTCTTTGCCTCCACAGACTCCTAAGTGCACCACTCACCCTTTTCCCCTCATCAATTCTATGATTCACCTCATCTTTCATAGACCCATCCGCTGACACGTCCACTCCCAAATATCTGAATACATTCACCTCCTCCATACTCTCTCCCTCCAATCTGATATCCAATCTTTCATCACCTAATCTTTTTGTTATCCTCATAACCTTACTCTTTCCTGTATTCACCTTTAATTTTCTTCTTTTGCACACCCTACCAAATTCATCCACCAATCTCTGCAACTTCTCTTCAGAATCTCCCAAGAGCACAGTGTCATCATCAAAGAGCAACTGTGACAACTCCCACATTATGTGTGATTCTTTATCTTTTAACTCCACGCCTTTTGCCAAGACCCTCGCATTTACTTCTCTTACAATCCCACCTATAAATATATTAAACAACCATGGTGGCATCACACATCCTTGTCTAAGGCCTACTTTTACTGGGAAATAATTTCCCTTTTTCCTACATACTCTAACTTGAGCCTCACTATCCTCGTAAAAACTCTTCACTGCGTTCAGTAACCTACCTCCTACACCATACACTTGCAACATCTGCCACATTGCCCCCCTATCCACCCTGTCATACGCCTTTTCGAAATCCATAAATGCCACAAAGACCTCTTTAGCCTTATCTAAATACTGTTCACTTATATGTTTCACTGTAAACACCTGGTCCACACACCCCCTACCTTTCCTAATGCCTCTTTGTTCATCTGCTATCCTATTCTCCGTCTTACTCTTAATTCTTTCAATAATAACTCTACCATACACTTTACCAGGTATACTCAGCAGACTTATCCCCCTATAATTTTTGCACTCTCTTTTATCCCCTTTGCCTTTATACAAAGGAACTATGCATGCTCTCTGCCAATCCCTAGGTACCTTACCCTCTTCCATACATTTATTAATAATTGCACCAACCACTCCAAAACTATATCCCCACCTGCTTTTAACATTTCTATCTTTATCCCATCAATCCCGGCTGCCTTACCCCCTTTCATTTTACCTACTGCCTCACGAACTTCCCCCACACTCACAACTGGCTCTTCCTCACACCTACAAGATGTTATTCCTCCTTGTCCTATACACGAAATCACAGCTTCCCTATCTTCATCAACATTTAACAATTCCTCAAAATATTCCCTCCATCTTCCCAATACCTCTAACTCTCCATTTAATAACTCTCCTCTCCTATTTTTAACTGACAAATCCATTTGTTCTCTAGGCTTCCTTAACTTGTTAATCTCAATCCAAAACTTTTTCTTATTTTCAACAAAATTTGTTGATAACATCTCATCCACTCTTTCATTTGCTCTCTTTTTACATTGCTTCACCACTCTCTTAACCTCTCTCCTTTTCTCCATATACTCTTCCCTCCTTGCATCACTTCTACTTTGTAAAAACTTCTCATATATGTATATACAGTGGACCCCCGCATAACGATGGCATCACATAGCGATTATTTCGCATACCGCTTACTTTAATCGCAAAATTTTTGCCGCGCATACCGATTAAAAACGCGCTCACCGATTTTCGTCCGAGACGCGTCCAATGTGCGCCCTCACCCAGCCTCACATGTGCCGCCCGTGCCATTGTTTACCAGGCAGCCTCCGCGCTAACATCCAAGCATACACTCGGAATATTTCGTATTATTACAGTTTTTTCGGTGGTGTTTCTGGAAAATAAGTGACCATGGGCCCCAAGAAAGCTTCTAGTGCCAACCGTACACCAATAAGGGTAAGGATACCCATTGAAATGAAGAAAGAGATCATTGATAAGTATGAAAGTGGAGTGCGTATTTGCCGACCTAGTCAAGTTGTACAAGAAACCCCAATCAACCATCGCTACTATTGTGGGCACCAAAAGACAATCAAGGAAGCTGTTGTTGCCAAAGGTTTTAACTGTTTTCGAAACAAAGATCGCAAGTGATGGAAGATGTTGAGAGACTCTTATTGGTGTGGATAAATGAAAAACAGCTAGCAGGAGATAGCGTCTCTCAAGCGATCATATGTGAAAAGGCTAGGAAGTTGCATGGACGATTTAATTAAAAAAATGCCTGCAACTAGTGATGATGTGAGTGATTTAAGGCCACAAAGGTTGGTTTGAGAGATTTAAGAAGCGTAGTGGCATCCATAGTGTGATAAGGCATGGTGAGGCTGCCAGTTCGGACCACAAAGCAGCTGAAAAATATGTGCAGGAATTCAAGGAGTATATAGAAACTGAAGGACTGAAACCGAACAAGTGTTTAATTGTGATGAAACAGGCCTGTTCTGGAAGAAAATGCCAAGCAGGACCTACATTACTCAGGAGGAAAAGGCACTCCAGGACATAAGCCTATGAAAAGACAGGCTTACTCTTCTCATGTGTGCCAATGCTACTGGTGATTGCAAAGTGAAGCCTTTATTAGTGTATCACTCTGAAACTCCAGAGCGTTCAGGCAAAAGAATGTCTCAAGGATAATTTGTGTGTGCTGTGGAGGGCAAACAGTAAGGCATGGGTCACTAGGGACTTTTTCTATAACTGGTTACACCATGCATTTGCCCCAATGTGAAAGATTACCTAACTGAAAAGAAATTAGACCTTAAGTGCCTCCTGGTGTTAGACAATGCCCCTGGTCATCCTACAGACGTGGCAGAGCGACTTTATGGGACATGAGCTTCATTAAGGTGAAGTTTTGTGCCTCCTAATACCACTCCTCTCCTGCAGCCATGGACCAGCAGGTTATTTCCAACTTCAAGAAACTGTACACAAAGCTCTGTTTGAAAGGTGCTTTGTAATGACCTCAGAAACTCAACTGACTCTAAGAGAGTTTTGGAGAGATCACTTTAATATCCTCAATTGTGTAAACCTTATAGGTAAGGCTTGGGAGGAAGTGACTAAGAGGACCTTGAACTCTGCTTGGAAGAAACTGTGGCCAGAATGTGTAGAAAAAGGGATTTTGAAGGGTTTGAGGCTAACCTGAGAACTCCTGTGCCAGTTGAGGAATCCATTGTGGCATTGGGAAAGTCCTTGGGTTGGAGGTTAGTGGGGAGGATGTGGAAGAGTTTGGTGGAGGAGGACAATGAAGAACTAACCACTGATGAGCTGATAGATCAACTTCAAGAGCAAGAGGCCAGACTGGGGAAACTGGTTCAGAGGGGGGGAGAGAGAAATTGAAGAAGTTGCCTACTACAAAGATAAAGGAAATCTGTGCAAAGTGGCTTGAAGTGCAAACCTTCATGGATGAAAATCGCCCTCACACAGCTATTGCAAGCCGTGCTGGTGATTATTACACTGACAATGTTGTGAAACACTTTAGGCAAGTCATAAAGGAACGAGAGGTACAGGCCACTATGGACAGATATCTTGTGCGAAAGAAGTCCAGTGACTTGAAGCTGGCCCTAGTGGCATTAAAAAAAGAAGGGAAGTAACCCCAGAAAAGGACTTACTACCTCAAGTCCTAATGGAAGGGGATTCCCCTTCTAAACAGTAAGAAGATAATGCTCTCCCCTCCTCCCATCCCATCAATCATCACCAGATCTTCAATAAAAGTAAGTGTCATGTAAGTGTGCATGCCTTTTTCAGTTTGTGTGTATTAAAATTAATATTTCATGTGGTAAAAAAATTTTTTTTTCATACTTTTGGGTGTCTTGCACGGATTAATTTTATTTCCATTATTTCTTATGGGGAAAATTCATTCACATAACGATTATTTTGCATAACAATTACCCCTCTTGCACGGATTAAAATCGTTAACCGGGGTCCACTGTATATATATATATATATATATATATATATATATATATATATATATATATATAAATATATATATATATATATATATATATGTATGTATGTATATATATATATATAATATTTTATATATATATAATATATATATATATATATATATATAAATATATTATATATATATATATATATATATATATATATAATATTATTTTATTTTATTATCACAACCGGCCGATTCCACCAAGGCAGGGTGGCCCGAAAAAGAAAAAACTTTCACCATCATTCACTCCTCACTGTCTTGCCCGAAGGGTGCTTTACACTACAGTTTTTAAACTGCAACATTAACACCCTCCTTCAGAGTGCAGGCACTGTAATTCCCATCTCCCGGACTCAAGTCCGGCCTGCCGGTTTCCCCGAATCCCTTCATAAATGTTACTTTGCTCACACTCCAACAGCACGTCAAGTATTAAAAACCATTTGTCTCCATTCACTCCTATCAAACACGCTCACTGCATGCCTGCTGGAAGGGCCAAGCCCCTCGCACACAAAACCTCCTTTACCCCCTCCCTCCAACCCTTCCTAGGCCGACCCCTAACCCCCCCCCTTCCTTCCACTACAGACTGATACACGCTTGAAAGTCATTCTGTTTCGCTCCATTCTCTCTACATGTCCGAACCACCTCAACAACCCTTCCTCAGCCCTCTGGACAACATTTTTGGTAATCCCGCACCTCCTCCTAACTTCCAAACTAAAGAATTCTCTGCATTATATTCACACCACACATTTCCCTCAGACAAAGACATCTCCACTGCCTCCAGCCTTCTCCTCGCTGCAACAAATTTATCACCCACGCTCACAACCCCTATAAGAGCGTTGGTAAAACTATACTCTCATACATTCCCCTCTTTGCCTCCAAGGACAAAGTTCTTGTCTCCACAGACTCCTAAGTGCACCACTCACTCTTTTTCCCTCATCAATTCTATGATTCACCTCATCTTTCATAGACCCATCCGCTGACACGTCCACTCCCAAATATCTGAATACGTTCACCTCCTCCATACTCTCTCCCCTCCAATCTGATATTCAATCTTTCATCACCTAATCTTTTTGTTATCCTCATAACCTTACTCTTTCCTGTATTCACCTTTAATTTTCTTCTTTTGCACACCCTACCAAATTCATCCACCAATCTCTGCAACTTCTCTTCAGAATCTCCCAAGAGCACAGTGTCATCAGCAAAGAGCAGCTGTGACAACTCCCACTTTGTGTGTGATTCTTTATCTTTTAACTCCACGCCTCTTGCCAAGACCCTCGCATTTACTTCTCTTACAACCCCATCTATAAATATATTAAACAACCACGGTGACATCACACATCCTTGTCTAAGGCCTACTTTTACTGGGAAAAAATTTCCCTCTTTCCTACATACTCTAACTTGAGCCTCACTATCCTCGTAAAACTCTTCACTGCTTTCAGTAACCTACCTCCTACACCATACACTTGCAACATCTGCCACATTGCCCCCCTATCCCACCCTGTCATACGCCTTTTCCAAATCCATAAATGCCACAAAGACCTCTTTAGCCTTATCTAAAATACTGTTCACTTATATGTTTCACTGTAAACACCTGGTCCACACACCCCCTACCTTTCCTAAAGCCTCCTTGTTCATCTGCTATCCTATTCTCCGTCTTACTCTTAATTCTTTCAATTATAACTCTACCATACACTTTACCAGGTACACTCAACAGACTTATCCCCCTATAATTTTTGCACTCTCTTTATCCCCTTTGCCTTTATACAAAGGAACTATGCATGCTCTCTGCCAATCCCTAGGTACCTTACCCTCTTCCATACATTTATTAAATAATTGCACCAACCACTCCAAAACTATATCCCCACCTGCTTTTAACATTTCTATCTTTATCCCATCAATCCCGGCTGCCTTACCCCCTTTCATTTTACCTACTCCCTCCGAATTTCCCCCCCACACTCACAACGGGGCTCTTCCTCACCCTACAGATTTTATCCCCCTTGCCATCCGAAACACAGCTTCCCTATCTTCTCAACTTTTAAACCTTTTTAAAAAATTATTCCTTCCACTTCCCAATACCTCAATCCCCATTTAATAATTTCCCCCCCTTTTTTTAAAACTGACAAATCCATTTTTTCCTAGGCTTTTTTAAATTTGTTAATTCACCCCAAAAACTTTTTTTTATTTTCAAAAAAAATTTGTTGATAACTCTCACCACTCTTCTTTTGCTTTTTTTTTTACATTGCTTCCCACTCTCTTAACTTCTCCTTTTTTTTCCCCTTTAACTTTCCCCCTTGCATCACTTCTACTTTGTAAAACTTTCATAGCTAACTTTTTCTCCCTTACTCTCTCTTTACATCATCATTCCCCCAATCGCTCCTTTTTCCCTCCTCCCCCCATTTTCCCTGAAACAAAAATTTCTGTGAACACTTAAACTACAGTTTTAAAACCTACCCATACCTTTCGCCCCTATTACCTATGCTCTCATTGCCCATCTATCCCCCAATGCTTTTATATTACCCTAACTGCCCCCTTTTTTATTTTTATAAACTTCACCTTCTTTCCCTGAGTTTATTCCCCTTGTACCCCCATCTCCTTTTACCTCATTTGTGCTAAAATAGAAAGGATCTGATTATCTGGGGCCCCCTTAAACATGTACATCGAAATCTATAAAAGTCTTTTATCTACCAATACATAACCCAACAAATACTGTCATTTCGCCCTACATCATATCGGATATTTATTTACCTCTTTTTTTTAAAATATGTATTACCTAAAACAAAACCCCTTTCTATACAAAGTTAATCAAAGGGCCCCCCATTTCATTACACCGGGCCCCACCCCCAAATTTCCCCTACCACACCCCTCTCTAAAATTTTCCCCTACTTTAGCATTCAAGTCCCCTCCCCACAATTACTCCTCATTTGGTTAAAGGGGGTCCAAACATTCACTTAACATCCCCCAAAATTCTCTCTCTCCTCTGCATTCCCTCTCTTCTCCAGGTGATCATGCTTATTATGACCACTTCTCGCATCCCCTTTTTACTTTAATCCCAAATTCTTGAATTTACCATTCATTTCTCTTTTCTCCTCCATAACTGTCATTTAAATTACTGTACCCCTTCCTTTGCTCTAACTCTCTCAGATACTCCAATTTAACCCCATTTTTTTCCCCCCCACTAAAACTTCCCCCCCCTTCAGTTTTGTTTCGCTTGGGGGCCGGACATAAAACTTCTTTTCATTCAAAACATCGCAATCATCTGTTTCTTGTCACCGACTCCCCAGCACTTTTAAGCAACCCAGTTTTAAAAATTTTTTCTTCTTCTCTTTTTTGTTTTTGTATACAGGAAAAGGGGGTTACTACCCCCATTGCCCCGGGCATTTTTAGTCCCCTCTACGACACGCTGGTTGGGGGAAAAAACTTTTCCACTTCCCCCAGGGACAATAAAGAAAAAAAAAAGAAAAGAGCTATTTAAAAAAAGGGGAAAAAACCTAATGTATGTTTATATATTTTATTATTTTTATTTTTTATAATCAGTCGAGGAATTATTAAATCAAATATATATATGCATGTCGTGTTGTGAAGGTGACCAAAGTGTAAGTAAGTAGCAAGTATCCCTGTTATCTTAGCGTGTTTATGAGACAGAAAAAGAAACCAGCAATCTCCCATCATGTAAAAAGTTAAGGTTTTTTTTTCACAGTCATTGGCGGGCGGTAGTACTCCCGGGGTGGGGTTGCTGTCTACCAACCTACACTATATAATATATCGTCCCCAAACCTACTATATATAAAATTACGTCCGGATATTTTAAAAATGGTAAATTTAGCAAGAACCTTTTAAATTGTTTTTCTAAAATTTTTTTTTATACTTTTTAAAGATATTTTTTTTTTCATTAATTTTAAATGTAAAAATTTTTAATTTGCATCAAAGAATCTTAGAAAATTCCCTAACCTTATTATAACAAGAACAATTTTTTTTGCCAAAACCCAACATATATATTTAGATTTTTTTTACAGAAATTTAATACTAAACAAACACAGTGAATATTTTTTTTCGTTGGTTCAAATGATTTGGCGAAATTATTGCATACACAAATTTTCGCTTGTCCTATAGGGCAAGATGAGCGTTGCTATTTAAACCCAAGATCGCAAGTTTGCCTATTCGGCACGACATAAAAGAAAAGTAAGATTTCTTGGGATTTTTAACCCCGGGGGGGTTACCCCCCAGGAAAACCCAAAAAAGTCATGCGTCATCGGGCTGTCTAACTTATTTCCATTGGGGCCCTTTAAATCTTGCCCCCAGGATCGACCCCCCCAGTCGACTAAAACCCGGTACCTATTTGCTGCTAGGGAACGGGCAACGGTGTAAGGAAGCGTGAGCACCTGGAGAAGAGAGAAGTGTAGAGGAGAGAGAGAGTTTCTGGGAAATGTTGGTGAATGGGGGGGAGTTTTGAATCAAGTGTGAGAGTAATGGGGGTTTGGGGGATTTAAATGCTAAAGTGGGTAAAAAGTTATGGGGGGAGTAGTAGGTAAATTTGGGGTGCCAGGGTAAATGAAAAGGGGGAGCCTTTAATTGGTTATTGTAAAAGAAATTTGGTAAAAAAGTTACAATTTATGAAAAAAAGGGGTAAATAAATATACAAGGTTGATGTAGCATTTAATAAATGTTTGTTAGTTTTTTTATTGGGGAAAAAGGTTGATGGGTAGGCTCCAGGATTAATTTTTTTAGGGGGCAACTGATATACAGTCATTATTTTGTTTTAGCTACAGTTAAGTAGAGGTAGATGGGAAAAGAGGAAGGGGGTAACAAAAGTAAGAGGGAGGTGAAAGTGTATAAAAAATAAGGGAGGAGGAAGTTTGGGGGAGATATTTAACGACTATGGCAGAAAGGTGGCTAGTGCAAAGATGAGTGGGGGGGTTAAGAGGGTTGGAATAATTTTTAAAAATCAGTTTTGAATTGGGCAGAAGTTTGTGGTTATAGAGGGTGGGGGCAGGAGGAAAAAGGGAGTGATTGGTGGAATGATGAAGTAAAGGGTGTGTAAAAGAGAAAAGGTAGCTTACGAAGGGTTTTTACAAAGCGAAGTGTTATAAAAGAGCAGAGTATTGGGGAGTAAAAAAAGGTGAGAGATGGGGAAGGAGTGCAAAAGGGGGAGCAATAAAGAGTGGGAGAGGGACTGTCAAGAAATTTTAAGAAAATTAAAAAAAAAATTTGGAGTGAGTTAATTTTAAAAAAGCCCAGGGAAAGTAGGTTTGTCTGTTTTAAAAACAGAGTAGGGGGAGTTAGTAGATGGGGGGAGGGGGGTTTAGGTAGATGGGGAGAATATTTTTAGGGGAACTTTTTTTAAAAGTTGAGGAAGAAGGGGGGCGGTAATTTCATGCAGGCCCGGGGGTATACCATCTTTTGGAGTGAAGAAGAGCGAATGTAAGTGTGGGGAGGTACGTGAGGCATTACTAGAAAGAAAGGGGGTAAAAACAGCTGGAACGAGGGGTTTTATACAGAAATTTTAAAAACAGGGGGGGGTTAGTGTTGGGGTGGTTGGGACTTTTTTTTTAAAAATGTTGAAAAAGGGGAAAGGTACCTGGGATTGGGGGAGAGCATGTATAGTCCCTTTTTAAAGGGAAAGGGACAAAAGGATTGTAAAAATTATAGAGGGAATAATTTACTGGTATAAGGAAAAGTAATGGTACGGTTATAATTGAAAGAATTAGAGGTAAGACAGAATGTGAAATTTCGGATGAGCAAGGGGCTTCAGGTGGGGAGGGGTGTTTTTAAGTGTTTCATTTAAGCTATTGTGAACAGTATTTAATAAAGGGAGGGAAGTTTTTATTGCATTTATGGATTTTGAAAAAAGGGTTTTGATAGAGTGGGTGAGGACAAGTGGCAGTGTTGAAATTTTTGGAATGGGGTAAGTTACTAAATGCTGAAAAAGGTTTTATGGGGTAGTGGGTCAGGTTAGGGGGTGTAGAAAAGAGGGGAATCTTCCCCCTAAAAATAGGTCTTAGACGGGATGTGTAATGTCACCATGGTTGTTTAATATATTATAGATGGGTTGTAAAAAAAAAAAGTAAATGCTAGGGTGTTCAGGAAGGGGGGGGGGATTAAATTATGGGGAATCAAATTAAAATGGGGTTGACACAGTTACTTTTTTTTCTGATGATACGTGCTTATGGGAGATTCTAAAGAAAAAAATTTCAAAGGGTTTGGGGATGAGTTTGGAATGTGTAAAGGGAAAAGTTTTAAAGTGAAATAGAAAAGAGAAGGTTTTGAGGGTATCAAATATTTTGATAAAGAAAAAATTGGGTACAAAATTGGGGGGGAGGGGTAGGGGAAGTGAATGTTTTCAGATACTTGGGAGTTGACGGTCGGCGGATGGGTTTATGAAGGATGAGGGTTTAAACATAGAAATGATGGGGGGAAAAAGGTGAGTGGGGCATTAGGAATGTGGATCAAAAAACGTTTTCTATG
>NC_069421.1:37579711-37597211 GCF_026875155.1 Cherax quadricarinatus | reverse complement strand
TAGGTAGAACTGAGCACTTATTTATTTGATCATTTTTACAATCTGTCCATATCATCTTGCATCTTTTTTTGCAATTCTATTCTATCTGTATTTTTTCACATAAGCTTTGTCATTCAAAAACAAGAACATGTAAGAATTTTTATGCCTTAGCAGATCACTGATGTATATCAAGAACAATATAAAACAGAGAATTTATCCTTGGAAATTCTTTGAGTGTTACTTTCCATTCTTTCGTCTCTCTCACTTTGGCAGATTTCTTGTTGCAGGTGTTATTTTATCCAACATTGTATCATTCCTGATATCCGTATTTTTCAGTTTGTAAATTAGCTGTATGTGAATCACTATGTTGAATACCTCTGACAGTCCAGGAAATACAGTCAGCCCACCGTTCCCCGATTTGTTTTATTGCCATGCACTCTCCTTCTCTGAACGAATACTACAGACCTGTTGTGACTCCCATCTTCTCCAGGTGGGCTACTCAGAATTTTTCTTACGTTTTTTTTTTTTTTTTAGTTGGGGTGTGAGAAAAGTCACATTTAGGAACGAATTCTGGGAAACTAATTAACCAAATCTGAGTCCTGGTGGGAAGTACAGTGCCTGTAATCTGAAGGAGGGGTGAGGATACAATTTTGATAGTCATTTGAATTATGCTATCTGCATTCATCTGGTAAAGCAGATATTAAATGAATGATGGTGAAGGGTTCTTTTTTGGGGAAGGGAGAAGGGTAAGGGAAGCACCCGAAAATGATGGAAGACGCCCGATGTGGTAAAAAAACTTGTCTATAGTTCAAGAATCTCTACCAGTCTCTTGAATATTGGCTCAACAATTTTAGTTTTCCATCTTCCTCCATACATTCCAGTGTGTGTGTGTGTGTGTTTGTGTAAGACAATATATGTACTTCAGTTTACAGTAACACAACATTGAACATATTTCAGTATAAAGTAACATTACAGCACATATTATAAAGGCCTTTTACAATCACTTTCTCTTCATCTTACAATGTGTGGGCACAGATAATTACCTAGCAGCATAATTTATTTAATACCCCATGCATTACGCATCATAAGGTCAAAGTACGCATCTTGATCAATTGAAGCACTAATTCCGGAGTAATAGTCGTAGAACTCTTCCTTGGTCAGCTAAAATAAAGAAAGAAAACAGCTATTACAGATGATGCAAATGTAAGTGAGCATCTGCTATCATAAAGGGAAGACCATAAATACTTTCCCATTAAAGCTTAATCATAGTGTAATGAAGATAATAATAATTATATTCAGGAGGAAGCACCAATATCATAGTCCAAATATTGAACAAGAACTAATGCAAATAATTTAATATGATTTACAAAATAAACTCTTAGTATCAACACAAGATACATGTGCACTGAGAGGTGACTGTCTCTGTGTATATATAGCGAGAGTCTACTTTAATCCTTAATTTAGGGATTAAGAGATTAAGTATTTTTGACTATTGGTAAACAGGTTATATGCTGCCTTAATTAATGCCCCTAGTGTAGACAAGAGGTTTTAAACCCCATTAATCAATTAGTATAAGCAGCATAATGTATACACTGAGAAGTGTCTCACAGTAAACATACACTCAGGTTATATATACTGAGGGCTTACTCTCATCCTTAATTTAGGGATTAAAGTTATTTTTGATTGGTGAACAGATTACATGTACTGTAGTCTTAATCGCCCTTGTGTTCTAGACAGACTAAGCCCAACCAATCAACCAACCAACACTAACAAGTTTTCCATTACCCACCTTTCCATCAACAGAAGTATTATTTTCAAACTTCTTGATTACAGTCTCCAGGATTTGCTCTTCTGTCATCTCTCCAGACTGATACTTAGGGTGTTTCTGCACGGAATACACTCCCTTCAGATCTTCCAATGTTACTACCCCATCGTCTGTTTTGTCTAGCTTGTCAAAAGCCATATCTACTAACTTCTTTCTTCTTTCATTCATTTTTGGCTGTTTTGAATAATAAAAAATGTTAGTACAACATTCAAAATGCATTCTACAGATGTTACGCTAAAATTTCTACGTAAATGTTTTTATCGTATATTTTTAAAATGTCACTAGAATTGTATGTGAAATATTTTGTCTGAAATTGTAACCTATGGCCCAGTGCTAGAATTTGGCTTGCAACTAAAGTAATGCAGGCTTTATTCCTGGGAGGGCAAAACATATAGCCATATCTCATAAGTTATGCAAAACAAGGCAGAATAGATACTTAAATAGTTTTGCTTATACGTAAGGCACTCATAACCTTAAGTAACATTACCAAAAAATTTTGCCAACTAGGGACTTTATCAATACAAGAGACAGAATAACCAGAAAATACATAGTAGTGACTAGCAAGGTCAACTATACCTGGAATTTACCTGGAGAGAGTTCCGGGGGTCAACGCCCCTGCGGCCCGGTCTGTGACCAGGCCTTCTGGTGGATCAGAGCCTGATCAACCAGGCTGTTACTGTTGGCTGCACGCAAACCAACGTACAAGCCACAGCCCGGCTGATCAGGAATTGACTTTAGGTGCTTGTCCAGTGCCAGCTTGAAGACTGCTAGGGGTCTGTTGGTAATCCCCCTTATGTATGCTGGGAGGCAGTTGAACAGTCTCGGGCCGCTGACACTTATTGTATGGTCTCTTAACGTGCTAGTGACACCCCTGCTTTTCATTAGGGGGATGTTGCATCGTCTGCCAAGTCTTTTGCTTTCGTAGTGAGTGATTTTCATGTGCAAGTTCGGTACTAGTCCCTCTAGGATTTTCCAAGTGTATATAATCATGTATCTCTCCCGCCTGCGTTCCAGGGAATACAGGTTCAGGAACCTCAAGCACTCCCAGTAATTGAGGTGTTTTATCTCCGTTATGCGCGCCGTGAAGGTTCTCTGTACATTTTCTACGTCAGCAATTTCACCTGCCTTGAAAGGTGCTGTTAGTGTGCAGCAATATTCCAGCCTAGATAGAACAAGTGACCTGAAGAGTGTCATCATGGGCTTGGCATCCCTCGTTTTGAAGGTTCTTATTATCCATCCTGTCATTTTTCTAGCAGATGCGATCGATACAATGTTATGGTCCTTGAAGGTGAGATCCTCCGACATGATCACTCCCAAGTCTTTGACGTTGGTGTTTCGCTCTATTTTGTGGCCAGAATTTGTTTTGTACTCTGATGAAGATTTAATTTCCTCGTGTTTACCATATCTGAGTAATTGAAATTTCTCATCGTTGAACTTCATATTGTTTTCTGCAGCCCACTGAAAGATTTGGTTGATGTCCGCCTGGAGCCTTGCAGTGTCTGCAATGGAAGACACTGTCATGCAGATTCGGGTGTCATCTGCAAAGGAAGACACAGTGCTGTGGCTGACATCCTTGTCTATGTCAGATATGAGGATGAGGAACAAGATGGGAGCGAGTACTGTGCCTTGTGGAACAGAGCTTTTCACCGTGCCTGCCTCGGACTTTACTCTGTTGACTACTACTCTCTGTGTTCTGTTAGTGAGGAAATTATAGATCCATCGACCGACATTTCCTGTTATTCCTTTAGCATGCATTTTGTGTGCTATTACGCCATGGTCACACTTGTCGAAGGCTTTTGCAAAGTCTGTATATATTACATCTGCATTCTTTTTGTCTTCTAGTGCATCTAGGACCTTGTCGTAGTGATCCAATAGTTGAGACAGACAGGAGCGACCTGTTCTAAACCCATGTTGCCCTGGGTTGTGTAACTGATGGGTTTCTAGATGGGTGGTGATCTTGCTTCTTAGGACTCTTTCAAAGATTTTTATGATATGGGATGTTAGTGCTATCGGTCTGTAGTTCTTTGCTGTTGCTTTACTGCCCCCTTTGTGGAGTGGGGCTATGTCTGTTGTTTTTAGTAACTGTGGGACGACCCCAGTGTCCATGCTCCCTCTCCATAGGATGGTAAAGGCTCGTGATAGGGGCTTCTTGCAGTTCTTGATGAACACGGAGTTCCATGAGTCTGGCCCTGGGGCAGAGTGCATGGGCATGTCATTTATAGCCTGTTCGAAGTCATTTGGCGTCAGGATAACATCAGATAGGCTTGTGTTAACCAAATTCTGTGGCTCTCATAAAAAATTAATTTTGATCTTCGACTCTCAGTCTGGTTAGTGGCTTGCTAAAAACTGAGTCATATTGGGACTTGAGTAGCTCACTCATTTCCTTGCTGTCATCTGTGTAGGACCCATCTTGTTTAAGTAAGGGCCCAATACTGGACGTTGTTCTCGACTTTGATTTGGCATAGGAGAAGAAATACTTTGGGTTTCTTTCGATTTCATTTATGGCTTTTAGTTCTTCCCGCGATTCCTGACTCCTATAAGATTCCTTTAGCTTAAGTTCGATGTTTGCTATTTCTCTGACCAGTGTCTCCCTACGCATTTCAGATAGATTGACCTCTTTTAGCCGCTCTGTTATTCTTTTCCGTCGCCTGTAAAGAGAGCGCCTGTCTCTTTCTATTTTACATCTACTCCTCCTTTTTCTTAGAGGAATAAGTCTTGTGCAAGGAGAGGGGTACAAAATAGTTAATGATACTACCTGACAGCTGTGTCCTGAAGGGTTAAAATTAATTTAGCTAAAATTCTCAAAATGCTGAAGTGCTCCATGGTCTGTGCAAATCAGAGCACCTTCTAAAGGTTTATGTATGCTCTCTTCGTTGATAAGCTGGGCATCATCTCACTTCATCCAGTCGTCGTGCCTGCTCCTGTGAACAACAGTGTCAATACTACAGGTGTAGCAATGATCATAAGTACACATAGACTTTCTCGAATTCTCCAGCTGGGTTTCTTGCTGCTAAGGTCCCTAATGGTAGTACTGGCAGTAGTGGCTACTTTAAAACTACATCTGGAGAAGGCATTAGAAATATTATGAGCCACTTTATTGTTGAAGAGGATCATAAAACATACCAGCGATTTGTCTAGTTCATGGGTGTTAATGATCCGCAGAGCACGTCTAAACTATTGATGAAATGAGAAAGGAAAGTGTAATTCAGAGAGGATCCGGTGAATGTAGTCTCATTCCTCAGGGCATTCAGGGCTACATGTCCTGTAAGCCCTCAGACAAAATCAGTGACAACTCTGCGTTTTGTCTTGCTGTCATAGTCCTAGTGGAAGTACAATATATTCTTTTTAATTGGTTTCTGGTACATTTTGAAAGACAGCTTATTGCACAGTCGACACGGGCATGTCGAGGACGTGAAGTGGGTGGGTGGGTGATGTTGAAGATTCTTGGTACTATGAGGAGGATATCGTGCACATGCCACAACCATGTCACATTATTGGTAATGAAGGTTGTCATTTTTTCTGCCTCCACATACTCCATATACAAGTTAGTCACTACTGAACTAATGGGGAATCCCACTGTCATGCCAAAGCATTGCCTGTACTGAATTACCAATATTGAAATCTCCAAGGAGGTGCTGACAAGCTTACCCGAGAAACCCCAACTATTGATTATGAGGCTAATGAGTATTAAACACGTGGGGGGATTGGGAAGCACACACACCAGTCTCTTTGACCCCTGCACCACATAATTTGAGGGGAAGTTACAGCTTTAATGACGTGCGAAAACACCCCTGCAACCACAATTAGGTGAGTACAGCTATGAATCGGAGNACCCCTGCAACCACAATTAGGTGAGTACAGCTATGACTCGACCCCTGCAACCACAATTAGGTGAGTACTGACACACATTACATGCAAAACAACTACTGTGGAAAAATAGTGAACTTCCAAGCGCTTTCGTGATTTCTCACAATATCAAGAAACTGTAAAAAATAATAGAATAGCAGAAGGTTTATAAGGCCGAGACGAGATAACACCTCACATTCAACATCTGACACCTCACCCGTCGGGCGGTGTCGAGGGATACCGTACCACTCCACCTTCAACATAGTTACTAAGCTTACCCTTATGGCTACAAGGAATTCTTCATAATTGACAGTGCCTTCGTTATCCTTATCAAACGCCTGGAAAAGCTGTTCTGTCTCCTCATCACTGAGTCGGAGACCAGTTTCCCTGATGCCCTTGCTAAACTCTTCCATATTCAGGTTGTGAGAGCCATCATCATCCATCCTACGGAACACTCTGAAAAATAGATCAGTATAAACCGTAAGTTTAAGTACAACACAAACCAGTATGAGAAGTGCAGGTTCAAGGACAACACGGACCAATATGAGGACAGGTTCAAGGACAACATAGACCAGTATGAGAAGTACAGGTTCAGCAATATTTTAAGTTATACTCTCCTGTAATTAACTCCGAGTACATATTTGAAAAGGAGGCTCAGTGGCATCGTTTTATGACATACTAATGTAATTAACTTAAGATTTTCAAGAAAGGCACACAAAAGATGTGTGTGGGTGTAGCAAGAAGACGAACTAATAATATAAGATAAACTAATCTTTATTCTCATCAAGTACATATGGTTTTACAGTCTGTAATTATTGTACACTTACACAATTGTTGCAATAATCACAGTTTCAGGCACCAATTATAACCAAAAATAACACACCATTTCGGTGTAAATTATTTCCACTGTGGTTCTCGTTAAAATGAGGTGAAAAGAAAACGAGAAAAGATACGTCAAGCAATATTAACTTCATAAGTTACTTGTTTGTTGTAGGATAAACTGAAAGGAAGTCCTCCATGTCGGTAGGCCATAAAACATTACAAAACAGACGACAGCTGCACAGTTGTTAAATACATACATATATAATAATCCTAGGACGGCTAATTCACTCTATGATCACCAACATTCTAGAAATAAGAGAAACATAAGAATAAAAATCTAAAGTATAACTAATCCATACACTGCATGACTCATAATGTCATATTCAATGATATTTAAGTTTGGCTTTGTTTACCTATGACAATTTAGTTTTGAAGAGCAATATTAACAGAAACAAAATACAAGTAATTATTTTCAAAATAATTACAGACAAGTGAGGGACAATGCAGGCATAAGAGAAACATTTTACAAAGGCCACATTACTCTCAGCATTTAAAGCAAAATTTAATCTAATAGCTTTATACATACGTATTTCATACATTCAGAAATCTTCTTTCAACACACCGGCCGTATCCCACCGAGGCAGGGTGGCCCAAAAAGAAAAACGAAAGTTTCTATTTATAAATTTAGTAATGTATAAAGGAGAAGGGGTTACTAGCCCCTTGCTCCCGGCATTTTAGTCGCCTCTTACGACACGCATGGCTTACGGAGGAAGAATTCTGTTCCACTTCCCCACGGAGAGAAGAGGAAATAAGAACAAGAACTAGTAAGAAAATAGAAGAAAAAACAAAGGGGTGGGTATATATATGCTTGTACAAGCATGTGTAGTGTGACCTAAGTGTAAGTAGAAGTAACAAGACGTACCTGAAGTCTTGCATGTTTATGAGACAGAAAAGTCACCAGCAATCCTACCATCATGAAAACAATTACAGGCTTCCGTTTTATACTCACTTGGCAGGACGGTAGTGCCTCCTGGGTGGCTGCTCTCTACCAACCTACTACCTAGACATTCAGAAATATAAATACAAAAATCGAAAGCTGACTCTCCAGTTCCTCAGGCACTCTGATGGGGGTTGAGCGCTTCTCCCCCTGAATATAATAAAATTAATAATAATAATGGTAATGCTAGTAAGGGGGTGGGATACTTACTTGCCCATGCCCAAGATGCCAGCAGCACCGCGGCTCAGGCAGAGCAGCCTCAACTTCTCGACGGGGTCAGTGGTCTGAGAGATCTTCCTACGTGCGACCGCCATCATGTCCTCCTCGTTCCTAGTGGAAGCTGTCCTCGGCCGGTTTGCCATACCGTTGCTGCAGAAAGAATGTAACTGTGAATTATACTAAACAAAACGTTAAACCTGTGCGGGGTCATTCACTGCAAGATGTGGAGGAGGTTCTGCTCTTTGTCTACTAATATGACCTAGTCACATGCATCAAGAATGTATTACTGCCCCACAAAAGACCACAACAGCAATACTGTGATACTAGAAGCACTATTAATAAAGGCTTACACCAGTACCCTATAATTTAATAAGCCTCGCCCTATATTAATGACATATTTCTTTCGTCCTTTTTTTTTTAACAGATCTACCTTACACTGTGTCACATCACAGAGGTGTCGAAAAGATATTACAAGATTTTTCGCAGAGTTGTACAACAGAATGAATATGTGCTACAACTACTGCATATTAAAAAAAAAAAAAATTTACGATAACCTAAATAGTGAAGACTACACAACACGAGATTAGCTAAATTTTAAAAGGTAAGTAAAACTGGATAATTACATAGTCTACAAACCACGGAACGGGTGGGGTTTGAACCCATGGCGAGTGAGCCGTAAAACTCCGTGCCAGTGAGTAAACCACTGGGCCAAGAGTTTTACCATTCACTCGCTATGGGGTTCAAATCCCACCCGTTCCGTGGTTTGGAATCTTGTTATTACGAGTTTGTGAGTCTTGATAACTCTTAGTGAAACTGACCCCAAGTCTGCTTAAAGTGCTATTACCATCATATAGTTTAACTTTACTGTAAAATTATCAAGATACTGAGTTAAGATATAACGATAAATCATAAAATAATGAGTTGTATAATATATGCACTGGTTCAAACTGTTTCAAAATGACACTGTACAAGATTGTTATAATATATTGCTCTGGAGACAGGACAAGTGTCTCCTGGCACAGGTATTGGTCGTGCAGATGACCCGTTATTAATAGGAATTACACTGTACACGAGGGACAACGGTTGCTGTCATGGTAACTCAATGGAAAAATAATCGTACTGCCATAATAATACTGTAACACTATACTGTAGTAGTGGAATAAACGTCACTAAACATTTGTATCTATATTTAAGATCCTATTAATACTGTGTGTTAGACCCTTAAAAATAAAAATTATCAATTATTAATACAATAATATAACATAGTCTAAGTTTTGACCTAAATACTATGCACCATACTGTACGTAGTATTTCGGCTCATATGTATGAGCCTTCACATTATTTTATGTTTTATACAGTAATTATGATATAAAGATTTGTATTTGTATGGGCAAATTATATGAAGGGGTAAAGAGTGGTGCTCCATGGTGTGTGGCAAATGGTAAAGGAGGCTGGCTTTCCATGGTGTATGGTACTACGTATATGGTAATGAGTGGTGTTCCATGGTGTGTGACACATGGTAATGTGTGGCAGTCCATGTTGTGGAAGATTTGAGTACATTTGTGTTTGTAAATAATAATAACGAATATAATATATGCAAGAATAAACACCAGCTATTAGAAAAATGCTGAGTATTGCAGTTTTACTGAGGAGGGTCTTAACCTGATTAACCGCATACAAGATTTTTAACTAGTAGTTATCTGTGAAAAAATGCCCTGACATAACTGGGAAAGTGGGGAGATGGATCTTCAACTTCCTAACAAATCGAACACAAAGAGTAGTGGTCAACAGAGTTAAATCGGAGGCTGCCATAGTGAAGAGCTCTGTTCCACAAGGCACAGTACTCGTCCCCATCTTATTCCTTATCCTCATATCAGACATAGACAGAGATATACACCACAGCACCGTATCATCCTTTGCGGATGATACTAGGATCTGCATGAGGCTGTCATCTGCTGAGGACGCGGTTAACCTCCAAGAAGATATAAACAAAGTTTTCCAGTGGGCAACGGTAAACAATATGATGTTCAATGAGGACAAATTCCAACTACTCCGTTATGGAAAACTGGAAGAGATAATAACTAGAACAGAGTATACTACAGACTCTGGCCATACAATAGAGCGGGAAAATTAATGTAATGGGACCTGGGAGTAGTAATGTCTGAGGATCTCACTTTCAAGGATCACAACAGTGCCACGATCGCACATGCAAAGAAAATGATAGGATGGATAATGAGAACGTTCAAAATCAAGAGATGCCAAGCCAATGATGATCTTTTCAAATCACTTGTTCTCTCTAGGCTGAAATACTGCTGTTACATTAACATCTCATTCAAAGCAGGGTGAAATCGCAGAATCTAGAGAGTGTACAGGATCCTTTACTGCACGTATAAGTTCTGTCAAGCACCTTAACTTACTGGGAACGCTTTGAAGCACTTGACTTGTTTCGTTGGAACGCAGGAGGGAGAGATTATATCATAATCTACACTTGGAAAATCCTGGAAGGAATGTCCCAAATCTGCACACAGAAATCACTCCCTACGAAAGTAAAAGACTGGGCAGGCGATGCAAAATGCCCCAATAAAAAGTAGGGGCGCCATTGGTACACTAAGGGAAAACACCATAAGTGTCCGGGGCCCAAGACTGTTCAACAGCCTCCCATCAAGCATTAGGGGAATTGCCAATAAACCCCTGGCTGCATTCAAGAGAGAGCTGGACAGATACCTAAAGTCAGTGCCGGATCAGCCAGGCTGTGGCTCGTACGTTGGACTGCGTGCGGCCAGCAGCAACAGCCTTGTTGAACAGGCCCTGATCCATCGGGAGGCCTGGTCATGGACCGGGCCGCGGGGGCGTTGATCCCCGGAATAACCTCCAGGTAACCAGGTACATGTCATGTGCCGTCAATCTACGTTAATAAACGATCAATGGCTGGGGGTATACGTTAACCAGCTGGTAAAGTTCACGAGAATCATTTCACGACAAGATCAATGCTCCCCACTTTAGAATGCTAATCTGTTTGGTAACTTCGACCTCGTCCAGGTGGTATAACCCTTATGATGGACACTAAAGTTGTATCAGCTAGGCACTCTTGACGATGTTAGATAGGTACACCTTGGGTATGTATTAGCTAGTAACTCTTAGGGATGTATTAGCTACGTACTCTTGAGGTACCGAACACGCCATACAGCTGGGAAATATTGGACTGGAACTAAAGTGACTCCTAGCTCAGTGAAAGAGAGCTTCATTCACTCACAACCGATTAGACACGGGTTCAATCCCTGGGTGAGGCGAAACGTACTGGTAAGTCTCCTTATACTTACTACCCCTGTGCACCTTGCATTATTGAAAGACCTAAGAGTTACTACCCCTGTGCACCTTGCATTATTGAAAGACCTAAGAGTTAGTCAGGTACTGCGGGTCCCATCCTAGGGGAAAAAAAACTATAGGATTGCTCTTGAAATAAGCCACATTTCTTGGGTCATTAACTCTCGGGAGTTGTTTCTTCACGAGACAATTAAGGGAAAACAAAATGGTTTTCAAGGTCGCGGTGAAAATATTAATGTTCAAAATTACATGGTAACATCTGGTTTATAAAAAACGGATCTAAATTTTCAATTGTGTTCAATGACCCATGCAGCTTTAGCGCTTTTTTATGAATATAATAATAATGTGTTTTATCGGCAAAACAGCTTATTTGCTTTTAAACGGTATAATAATTAGAGAAAGATTTATTACTAAATATATATGCTATCTTAGCATTTCCCGATCCTTATATTTGGCACTTACCAACATAAATTCAGAAAACCCTTTATCACTATTTATTCAATTTATCCAAGTCTTCTTGTATGGATTTACAGTAATTTTTAGTGCTTATTTTGCATATGATTCCTGCGTCATTAAAAAACAAAAAGGCACAATACCATGACTAGAACAATACACGAATAACCCGGACAGAAACGTCATCGTAAGTTCTTCTCTCCTATCTGCGGGTTATTTGTGCGTCATTAACATAGTCATATAGATTTTTGTTCTTTCCGGCAAGGCATTATATGGATTAGAAACATTACCAACATTTGTGTGGGTTAGAGGTAGGGATGAGGTGGCTCACCCAGGTCGCGTGAGATACCTCACACACTAACACACGCCATGCCAAGTTACTTCTGATGTTTCCACGTATCACTACTCATTGTGCATGCCTTAACACCAGACAGTTTGTTGGGGTATCAGTCTTATGGAACGGCCTTGCTCATATGATCAGAATAGTCAGTGGCGACTTTTTTTTTTTTTTCCCTGGTGGCAGTTTGGATATCAATAATACAAAAATTTATAGTCATTTCTTGCGGGGTTTCTGATGGTAGAATTTTATTCTGTTAAGTGACTTGGCTTAATATACCCATGTAATATTTCCACAACTATAGCCATGAAGGTCTGGGTTTTTAAGTTTTTAGTTTAATATGTTTATTATGCACCCCATACCCATCCTGTGGGCGGTAGTCAAAAGATTACAGAGGTACATAATTGGTCCAGGGACTGGACTCGAAAGTTTTGATAGCTGAGCAAGTTACAGAGGTAATGAATTCACATGAAGGTCTGGGAAGCAAGTAATTTCAATTGCCGTTCAACACCACCTTGATTGCATGTACGGTCGACCGAAACTAAAATATGATATTGTGTCCAAAGTTAATAAAAAAAAGTGGACAAGTCAGAAACGGTACAGAGACGAACTACTGAGTTGCTTCCCCGATCACCCCTTCCCCCTCAAAAAAAAATGTATTTCGGTGACGGTGAGAACTGAGAGTATCCACGTATTGCATAACCTCACTCCTTTCTACGTCAATGCAAGCAAAAAATATTAGTGCAGAGTGCTGATTAAGTTTCTAATGCAATTATACATGAGCATTGAAGATTTAAAGTTAATATCCCATTTTATTCAATAAAAATGGCAAATTAGAAAATTCACTGCCCAAAACTTATTCCGACTCCATCAAGAAGCATGAGCTTTGAAGATAAACTGAAGAAACATTCTCCTGTTATCTCAGAAAGATCAGTATCTTGAAATGCACCAGCATATTAAGTTTAAAGCCACTCAGAATTTGCTTTATTGAGTAACCAACGATGAAAGATGAATGAAGCCAACTGGATGAGGCACTCAGAAATAACCTCAGGAAAACAAATATTTCAATTGTCCCAGTTTATTCGATAAAAATAAAATCAAACCAGAACAAAAACAGCCCAAAAGTAATCCAAACTTTTCTGTAAGTGACATTTACTAGTATATAATGTTTAAGTATGAAAGTAATTACGTAAGTTTTATTAAAAAAGAAGACATAACGTACATTTCTTTTATAGTTGTTTTGAGGAACATATGTTACACAAATAACCCGCACATAGGAGAGAGGAGCTTACGACGACGTTTCGGTCCGACTTGGACCATTTACAAAGTCACACTAACCAGAAGTAACGAACGAACGAACGATAGTACAGGTAAGATCCCAAATGGGATGAGCGGGGAAGACGGGACAGACGAAGAATAGTGCTGGAGAGAAGTGTTCTTTAGTCGTAGAAATAGAGCCAGGGCTTAACCCAGCAGCGAAGGCGATCGTGGGACAGATATTGAGAAGAGAAATTCAGGCTCTTCTACTGGGACTCCGGTGGGGTGAACGGGAAGGACGGGACAGGCAAAGATTAGCGCTAGAGAGGAGTGTAGAACTGAGCCATGTCTTAACCCTAAGCTAAGGCGAAAGCGGGTCAGAGAATGGTACCTGTCAGAGAATCCAAGGTTATTTGTAAATAGGGTTAGGAGCAGGATCATACAAGGAGTAGAAAAGGTTGTGTTGGTTTGTGGATCTGCGAATGTCTTCGTCAAGGAGAGAGGTCCAGTAATCGTGTCGTGTCTCAAGTTTGTCTAACTGTCACTGAGCGTCTTCCAGTACAGATTCAGCGCAGATGTCTAATTGGGCATGGAGAGACTCGCTTGTGGCGAAGTCTTCCCATCTGACATCAAGCACCCAGCGCAGCGCCTTGTTCTGGACACGCTGCAGTTTAAGTTCGTTCGTTTAAGCTGCAAGAGAGAGGGCTAGAGGAGAGGAAGTTATCAGAGGACGTATTAGGGATTTGTAGAGGTGTAGTTTGGTTCGTTGGGAGGCATGTTTCAGCTTGTAGAGGCCCGTAAGGGCCTTACTAGCTATTGCATGTCTTGAGTGAATGTGTCCGTGTAAGCGAAGGTAGTCAAGATTAACGCCAAGGACAGTGACAAATTGTGTGATGGGAGTGTAAGTGCGGGTGTCAGCTGTTTTGAGCTCGACAGGTAATGGAGGATCACGTTTCCTATAGTTAAAATATGTAATGCTGGATTTAGCTGCATTGGTTTTGATCCTACATTTTTGTTCCCAGAAAGCTATCCTGTCGACCTCATTTTGTGTTTTGTGTATGAGTGTATCTATATTGGTGTGAGTGATAAGTTGTGTAATGTCGTCTGCATAGGCTAGTGTGATGGAGTTGTGGTATACAGGTGTTGGAATGTCATGTCCCTTCCTCCCCGCTCACCCCACCGGAGTCCCAACAGAAGAGCCTGAATTTCTCTTCTCAATATCTGTCCCACGATCGCCTTCGCTGCTGGGTTAAGCCCTGGCTCTATTTCTACGACTAAGAACACTCCTCTCCAGCGCTATTCTTCGTCTGTCGTCTTCCCCACTCATCCCATTTGGGATCTTACCTGTACTATCGTTCGTTCGTTCGTTACTTCTGGTTAGTGTGACTTTGTAAATGGTCCAAGTCGGACCGAAACGTCGTCGTAAGCTCCTCTCTTCTATGTGCGAGTTATTTGTGTATCGTTCCAGTCACGGTATTGTGCCTTTTTTTGTTATTTAGGAACATATGTTAAGTAAACATAAACGTATTTTACATAGATTTAACCTATGATAACCCAATTAAGTCAAACAGTGTGATTTATTTGTGATCAGAAGAAACATTCTCCAGTCATTTCACAGAAGCCAATTTGATTAATAAAACTGACACGTTAAATCTTACACAACCGAAATTCAAGGCGAAGGTTCCTTTGATGTAAACACAGCACTAAATGCTTAAAGCTGACCAGAAGAGACATTTTTTCAGTTATTACACAGAATACAACAAAATTTACACCGACACAGACTAAACCCAAGAAACGTTTCATCCATTTCATAAGATGCCTTAAAGATTGATGCTGTTCACTATTGTTTTATTTTAATCAGGGAAAGCGCTAAACCAGTAGGGACCATACAGTTGCAATGAGAGACATTCAGATACGATGTAAGGAAGGAGTAAGTCTAGTTCTCTGGATCAAGAGCCCCTGATCAGCATCCAAGGCAGAACAATGCAATAATGTAAAATAATATGTACTTTGGAGTTGCAAAACGACACATATACACCAGTAACAACCTTCCGAGTAGGATGTATCAGTATTGGAATTTTGAAGCTCACCAGAGGTTTTCTCCAGTATTCCACCGAAACAAAATCTAGGAATAACCTATGTAACATTGTTCATAGGGCAGCCAGATATGCACATAGTCCCATGAATCTTGCCTTAGGGCAAGATTCATGGGGAAAATTTAAAATTTGAATCCTATCGAATAAGGCGTTCTCAAGTGGTAAGGGAAAATAGTGGACACATTAGAGTCATTCTCCAGTTAAGACACGAATCCCAATGATTTCCAATTTTTTTCTATTAACTATTTTACTACATTATTATTATTATTATAATTAAGGGGGAAGCGCTAAACCCGGAGGATTATACAGCGCCTGGGGGGGGGGATGTGGAAGGCATTCAGGCTTAATTCGGGGAACTGGAGCACAGATCCAATTCTCTAAATCAAGAGCCCCTCACCAACATCAAGGAACCTTCCTTGAGGGGGGTTATTTTACTACAACATCAAACTTTCCAGCACACAAACAAAACTTAACTGGTACTATTCTGCCCGTTTTGCCTGCACATAAAACTTAATTGGTATTGTTCTGCCCGTTTTGCCTGCAGACAAAACTTAATTGGTACTATATGACCGTAAGATGCATGAACCATTAAATGTTGAAGCCGTTCAGAAGTAAACCAAAAATTTATACAAATAAAATTCACACTATTACACATAAAATTGCGATGAGGGAAACTCATCGCCACTGATTTTGGAAGTTATCTGAGACATTCCAGGAGGATGGAGATGGGTTCAAAAACTGGTCATGGGGCACGCCAACATGCCAAGAATTTGGCCCTAGTTACCGTACACAAATGTTGATTTTTTTAAGCCGATTGGATAAGACGTCCTCGAGTTATTAGTGAAGCAAAATGGAAAAGTAGAAGATAAGGAAAAAAATCAGGAAAGTCTCAGAGGCACCTTTTTGGGGATACTGAATTACATTCTAAGTCCGCTGTGTGTTAATTTATTGAACTTAAATCTGCAAACTATTTAAAAAATGTAAATGTTCTCAATTTCTACAATGGTTGCATTGATCATATATTATTATTTTTTTTAGTATAGAGCGGTGATATAAACATTTATGTTAGGATAGGCCAAAGACGTTGTAAAACATCACGTCGCTACATTCTTTTTTCCAGTATTCCAGATTAGATCGGAATTTCATAATGACTCCTAATATCATGTCTGGTGTATTAATTATACAGCTCACTCTAGATTATTTAGTTTGATTCATTTCAAGGTAGGGAGAGTGGCGGACCTCACGCTCCTCGGGCAGATACTGAAGGCTACAAGTTGGTATAATTACCTGAGTTTGCAGGGGGGTGGGGGAGGGCTAGCTCTTGGTCCCGCCTCTTAACTATGGACTGAATTATGTGCAAATACCCACTGTATCTCCTTTTGTGGTTGTTCCGCTTTCCACACTGGCTTCTTTACTGCCACTTAACATTCGATCACCATTTCCGTCTACACAAAGCAATACAGTGAAGAACTTTATAATGTCATGAATCATTAATAGCGATCAATCAAACATTTATTTTTGTTTCAGAATTGGTATGATGTCTCAATAAATAAGCATCTTTATTTTCCATATACACCCCAATGTTAATTAAATTATGCTGTTCGCTGTTTTGTGTAATTACACCAGAGCCATATCACCCTAATATCTCACTAAGTTTTCTTTTTTTTTTCATGGTCTTGTGCAAGTTATCGTCAGCGCTTGCTAGAAAACCCTCCTGGTGTTATTATAGATTTTGAAGTTTCTCGTTGGAGGACGAATCTAATGTATACTTGTCACGGAAGGTGTATTACCAGCTGGGTTCTGACAGCAGACGTGGGGTGACTTCCATCTTACAGCCTTGTTCATCACAATTTTTTTCGTTCGTTTCATCCCCAGTAGCTGTTCGAAATATCTGTAGCCTCTTATCATCTATAGTAATAACTTCACCAGCTTGTTTCCAATTTGTTATGTTACAAAACCCAACTGGCTTGACGATATTTTATCAATCCTCTTGCTGTAGTCTTCATTTTTGTCAACTTTTATGTGTACAGGCTACGAACTGATATATTACCTCCACTCATTTCAAAGTCTTACCGCTAGCTACAGATGTTAAACCACCCCTCAGGATGTGATCACAACAGTCGCCTAGCAAGGGTAACAACTGTTGTGATAGCATCCTCATATTAATATCCCTCATGTGTATATTCTTAATGTTTATGTCATTCATGTATATATCTCTCATGTATATATTTCTAATGTTTATGTCTCTCATGTTTATATTCTTCATGTATATATCTCAACTGCAAGTATTTCGTTCAACTGGGACACAATACCATGCCTCTGGCAATTCCCATGTGACCCACAAA
>NC_069421.1:37549711-37574711 GCF_026875155.1 Cherax quadricarinatus | reverse complement strand
CTGGGAGCGCTTGAGGTTCCTGAACCTGTATTCCCTGGAACGCAGGCGGGAGAGGTACATGATTATATACACCTGGAAAATCCTAGAGGGACTAGTACTGAACTTGCACACGAAAATCACTCACTACGAAAGCAAAAGACTCGGCAGACGATGCACCATCCCCCCAATGAAAAGCAGGGGTGTCACTAGCACGTTGAGACAATACAATAAGTGTCAGGGGCCCGAGACTGTTCAACTGCCTCCCAGCACACATAAGGGGGATTACCAACAGATCCCTGGCAGTCTTCAAGCTGGCACTGGACAAGCACCTAAAGTCGGTACCTGACCAGCCTGGCTGTGGCTCGAACGTTGGTTTGCGTGCAGCCAGCAATAACAGCCTGGTTGATCAGGCTCTGATCCACCATGAGGCCTGGTCACAGACCGGGCCGCGGGGGCGCTGACCCCCAGAACTCTCTCCAGGTATATATACAAACACTGTGTGTGTGTTTGTGTAGAAAACACCATTTTTTACATCTTTTACCAACTTAATGTACAAAAAAGTACATGGAATTATTAACTATAAGTAACAGTGCAGATCGGGTATTTCCAGCACTAGGCTGCGATGAGGCTGGAGCAGAAAAATCCGGCGAGTTCCTCATTATAATATAACGGCGGACCTTTATTCCTCAATACTAGGTCAATACTCGTCCTAATGTCTGCTAGAAAATGGGGAGAAATGTTCTGCTTAAACTTAACACCTAAACACTTTTGAAGAGTCATGTTCTGTTGTAAATGTTTCTAAATATGACTTGGGACTGAAAAAAAAAAAAAAAAAAAAAACAGGAAGTTAAGTTACTGCAACTGCAGCAAAACATGTAAAATATTTTCAAGTGCATACATATATAAGTGAATTAAACAAACAGTTTTGTAACAAATGAAACAAAGACGGTTCAACTGAAGGTGATGAAGAATCCTCCAAAAAGTTGTAACCAGTTTAGGATACTTGTCAACTAAGCGGCTTACAAGAGATTTAAGCAGGGAGGTTAGGGGTGTGAGGTGCTTGAGTGTCAAGATCTGAGGGGTGGTGGGTGCTTGAGTGCTGGGTCTGTTTGTAAAGGATACGGGAGGCGAGGATGTCTTGCCTGAGGGGGGGGGGTGAAGGGTGGACGTCTGGGTTTCAAAGTGGGTGGTGGAGGCGTGGGTGTCTGGGTTTTCCGGTAAGTGGAGCCGTAGGTGTCTGGCTTTCGAGGTGGGGTGGAGGCGTGGGTGTCTGGATTTTAAAGTGGGGGTGGAGGCATGGGTGTCTGGGTTTCAAAGCGGGGTGGAGGGGTGGTGTCTGGGTTCCAAAGTGTGGGATGGAGGCATGGGTGTCTGGGTTTCAAAGTGGGGTGGAGGGGTGGTGTCTGGGTTTCAAAGTGTGGGGTGGAGGCGTGGGTGTCTGGATTTTAAAGTGGGGGTGGAGGCATGGGTGTCTGGGTTTCAAAGTGAGGTGGAGGGGTGGTGTCTGGGTTCCAAAGTGTGGGGTGGAGGCATGGGTGTCTGGGTTTCAAAGTGGGGTGGAGGGGTGGTGTCTGGGTTTCAAAGTGTGGAGTGGAGGCATGGGTGTCTGGGTTTCAGTGGGGTGGAGGGGCGGTCTGGGTTTCCAGGTGGGGTGGGGCCGTGGGTGTCTGGATTTTAAAGTGGGGGTGGAGGCATGGGTGTCTGGGTTTCAAAGTGGGGTGGAGGGGTGGTGTCTGGGTTTCAAAGTGTGGGGTGGAGGCATGGGTGTCTGGGTTTCAGTGGGGTGGAGGGGCGGTGTCTGGGTTCCAAAGTGTGGGGTGGAGGCATGGGTGTCTGGGTTTCAAAGTGGGTGGAGGGATGGTGTCTGGGTTTCAGTGTGGGATGGAGGCGTGGGTGTCTGGATTTAAAGTGGGGGTGGAGGCATGGGTGTCTGGGTTTCAAAGTGGGGTGGAGGGGTGGTGTCTGGGTTTCAAAGTGTGGGGTGGAGGGGTGGTGTCTGGGTTCCAAAGTGTGGGGTGGAGACATGGGTGGCTGGGTTTCAAAGTGTGGGGTGGAGACATGGGTTGCTGGGTTTCAAAGTGGGGTGGAGGGGTGGTGTCTGGGTTTCAAAGTGTGGGGTGGAGGCGTGGGTGTCTGGGTTTGAAAGTGGGGTGGAGGGGTGGTGTCTGGGTTCCAAAGTGTGGGGTGGAGACATGGGTGGCTGGGTTTCAAAGTGTGGTGGAGGGGTGGTGTCTGGGTTTCAAAGTGTGGGGTGGAGACATGGGTGTCTGGGTTTGAAAGTGGGGTGGAGGGGTGGTGTCTGGGTTCCAAAGTGTGGGGTGGAGGCGTGGGTGTCTGGGTTTGAAAGTGGGGTGGAGGGGTGGTGTCTGGGTTCCAAAGTGTGGGGTGGAGGCGTGGGTGTCTGGGTTTGAAAGTGGGGTGGAGGGGTGGTGTCTGGGTTCCAAAGTGTGGGGTGGAGGCGTGGGTGTCTGGGTTTGAAAGTGCGGTGGAGGGGTGGTGTCTGGGTTCCAAAGTGTGGGGTGGAGGCGTGGGTGTCTGGGTTTGAAAGTGGGGTGGAAGGGTGGTGTCTGGGTTCCAAAGTGTGGGGTGGAGGCGTGGGTGTCTGGGTTTGAAAGTGGGGTGGAAGGGTGGTGTCTGGGTTCCAAAGTGTGGGGTGGAGGCGTGGGTGTCTGGGTTTGAAAGTGGGGTGGAGGGGTGGTGTCTGGGTTCCAAAGTGTGGGGTGGAGGGGTGGTGTCTGGGTTCCAAAGTGTGGGGTGGAGGCGTGGGTGTGAGGGGCGCCAGTCTGGTTGGTGTACAAGGACTGCAGTATTCAAGGGGATGAGACTCAGCAGGGAGGGTGCGGCTCGTCACCACACGCTGCACACATGCCTTATCAACCATACATTTTATTTTATAAAAAATGCAATTCTTGAACACATTTAAGAATAAAAAAAATATATAGATAATAAAACACACAGAAAAGTTAAGTACAGTAATTAAATTTCCGATCTGTGGGACAAGAAAATATTGCTATGAAAAATAACTTAATCAAACCATATGTTAATATACACTCGTTAGTTATAATATTGGCTGCAGTAGTCAACGCAATTTAGATGTAATAAAAACAGCTGCATAAAGGAAAAAAATCAACAACAGAGAATAATATACTTATTTTGGTCAGCCACATACAAAGTTATTACATATACTTAATTTGTTTTGGGATTTTAGTAATACCACATATATGCTACATATGTAATTTTAAATACGTATTCAGAAATCACATTTTATGACGACTTAGCCTAAGATATTTCTACGAGGCACGAGGTTAGCAGACTGGTTAAGAATAGGAAGAACCGGAAACAAGCTTAACTAAAACTATCATGTGTTGTGGCTTTTTTTTTTTTTGGCTAAGATTCAACATATATCACCTCAGTAATACTAAGAAACAGGGCTAGACTATGTAACTAATTAAAAATATATACCGAAAAGAATGTGTACTCATACTGATGATTATCGACCCCTAACCTAGATATTAATTATAGGAAGTAGCACACTATTCTCTTTTTGTCGTAAGGAAATATAGGAAGTAGGATGGGGTAACCCTGTATATTCCTGGTATCAACGTGGTGTGGTATAAACACGGAACTTGGGAACGCTCACTACTATTGACCTGATATTGCTGAGGTGAAGGTGCAGGCGGGGGGGGGGGGGTTGGTAGAGGAGTAGGACGAAGAAGAGGACGACGACGACCAGAAAGTGGAGGAGAAATTATACAAATAAGGAAGAGTGATGGGAGACGAGAGGATAGAGAGTGGCGTGAGGGGAAGAAATGAGAAGAGCAATAGAATATTCGTGTGGCTAGTATGGGAGTAGCTGCTCTCACCCAGTCCACTTGGCTAATACCGACTCTTGCGGAGACTTGCAACACTGGGAGACTGTTCGTTACACTAATACCAACCCTTGGGAAGACTGCTCGATATACTAGCTAATCTAAACATTTCATCCCTGTGTGAGATGGGGAATCAGCAGTAAAAATCTAACTAAGGAATGAGAATAGAGGGCGTAAAGAGGTAGCTGATAATTTGTTGGGAGTATCAAAGGTATGCTGGCCGCCCTAATGATGCATAGCACCCGCTCTCTGCCTTACACTCATAAATATTTACATGCAGCCATAACATGCAGGTGCAGACTCACTAACACAAATTCCCCATCTTTCTCTCTCCGGCAGGTTGATATATGAATACCACGGATTTGAAACTTTCACAAATCTGCTAGGATTAAAATATTAATATTCAACCATTTAATGGCGATAATATATATATATATATATATATATATATATATATATATATATATATATATATATATATATATATATATATATATATATATATATATTATATAATGTATGTATATATATGTATATATTATGTATATATATGTATATATATGTATATATATGTATATATATGTATATATAGTATATTATATGTTATATATGTATATTATATGTATATATAATGTATATATAAGTATTAATATATTATTTATATATATATATATATATATTATATATTATATATATTATATATATATATGTATATATATATATATATATATATATTATATATTATATATATATATATATATATATATATATATATTATATATGTATATTATATTTATATTGTATAATATGTATATATGTATATATGTATATATATATATGTATATATTATATATTGTATTATATATTATATATATATATATATATATATTATATATATATATATGTATATATATATATATTGTATAATATTATTTATATATTATATATATATATATATATATATATATATATATATATATATATATTATATATATAATAATATTATTATATATTATAATTATATAATGTCGTTGCCGAAAGAAACTTGGTCAATTAGCAAGAACTCATTTAAATAAGCAAATAAATTTTAGTTACTACTAATAATTTAATATTTTTTTGAATTAAACCTAACAAAAAATGAAAATATATTTACTTAGTTTAGATATTTAAATTATTGCTAAACAAATTTTTAAAAATTTTTAATGGGTTAGCTAAACAAAATGTTTCTTGTCTTATAAATGTTTGGAATTATTCTCAAATTTCATTGTTGGATGCAAATTGCATTTAACAAAATGACATTTCATATTGAAATAATAAAATTATTTTAATGCATATAAGAGAAAATTTTGAAAGGCTAATGCAACTATTTCAATGGTTCTTGTAAATTGACAATTTTAAACATATTCGTAACGAAAATATATATTTTAGTTTATATTAATTATTAAAATATAAATATATTTAGTGTATAGCTAAATAAATATTTTTAATATATTAGTAATTTATAAATTTTGGGAAAATTAGAAAATATTTATAATTATCATATAAAAAAATATATTAAATATATAAAATTATAAATATAATTATAAATATTCATATATTACATATACATATTAAATATATATATATATATAATATATATATGTTGTGCCAATAGGCATGAATTTCGATCTTGGATTAAATAGTAACGCATATCTCTTTGACCAATAGGACAAGTGAAAATTTGTGTATGGCATAATTTCGCCAAAATCATCTGAACTAAGATATAGACAGGAAATTTTTTCACTGTAGTTTGATTTCAGACTAACAAAAATTTCTTAACAGTTAATGTTATATAATTTGAAATTAAGATTTGGTTTTAGGCTAAAATAATTTTGTTAAATAAGAGTTTCTAGATACTTTTGTTTAATAAGGTTAGGTAAGTTTTCAAGATAACTTTTGGTTGCACAATTAAAAATTTTTAACATTGAACATTAATGAAAAAAACATTCTTTAAACGTATAAGAGAAAATTTTAGAAGGACTAATTTTAAATGATTTTTGCTAATTGACCAGTTTATATAATATTCGGCACGACATATATATATTATATATATATATAATATATATAATATTATATATATATATATAATATATAATATATATATATTATATATATATATATATATATATAATATATATATATATATATATATATATTATATATATATATATATATATATATATATATATATATATATATTGATGATGTAATGTATTATGTATGTATGTATGTCTTGCCGAATAGGCAGAACTTGCCATCTTGGCTTAAATAGCAACGTTCATCTTGCCATATAGGACAAGTGAAAATTTGTGTATGCAATAATTTCGCCAAAATCATTCTGAACCTAACGAAAAAAAATATATTTCACTGTGTTTGCTTAGTATTAAGTTATTGTAAACAAATCTAAAATATATTTAGTTGGGTTAGGCTAAAATAAATTGTTCTTGTTATAATAAGGTTAGGTAAGTTTTCTAAGATTCTTTTGAAGCAAAATTAAAATTTTTTACATTAACATTAATGAAAAATATATATCTTTAAACGTAAAAGAGAAAATTTCAGAAAGGTCTTAATTTTAAATGAGTTTTTGCTAATTGGCCAGTTTTACATATTCGGCAATGTGTGGTGTAAATATTATGCAGAAAATTCGGAGTGTGGAAATTAGGAGAAGGTGTGGAGTTAATAAAAGTATTAGTCAGAGGGCAGAAGAGGGGTTGTTGAGGTGGTTTGGTCATTTAGAGAGAATGGATCAAAGTAGAATGACATGGAAAGCATATAAATCTATAGGGGAAGGAAGGCGGGGTAGGGGTCGTCCTCGAAAGGGTTGGAAAGAGGGGGTAAAGGAGGTTTTGTGGGCAAGGGGCTTGGACTTCCAGCAAGCGTGCGTGAGCGTGTTAGATAGGAGTGAATGGAGACGAATGGTACTTGGGACCTGACGATCTGTTGAAGTGTGAGCAGGGTAATATTTAGTGAAGGGATTCAGGGAAACCGGTTATTTTCATATAGTCGGACTTGAGTCCTGGAATGGGAAGTACAATGCCTGCACTTTAAAGGAGGGGTTTGGGATATTGGCAGTTTGGAGGGGATATGTTGTGTATCTTTAGTGTGTATGCTTCTAGACTGTTGTATTCTGAGCACCTCTGCAAAAACAGTGATAATGTGCGAGTGGGTGAAAGTGTTGAATGATGATGAAAGTATTTTCTTTTTGGGGATTTTCTTTGTTTTTTTGTGGGTCACCCTGCCTCGGTGGGAGACGCCGACTTTTGAAAAAAAAAAAAAAAATATAATATATATATTTATATATATTTTATAATATATATATATATAAATTATAATTATATATAATATATATATATATATATATATATAGATAATATATATATAATAATATACATATAATAAATATATAGAATATATAATATATATATAATAATATAATACTAATATATTATATATATAATATATATTATATATATATATTATAAATATATATATATAAATATAAATATATAATTTTATAAATATTTTATATATATATATATAATATATATATATATAATATTAATATATATATATATATATTATATATAATAATATATATTATTATATATATAATATATATTATATATATTATTATATAATATATATTATATATATTGTGTATATATATATAATATATAAAATATATAATTACTTATTATTATATATAATATATATATGTATATATGTCATATATATATATGATATATATATTATATGTATATATTGTATATATATATATTATATATAATATATATAAAATATATAATATATATATAAATAATATATTAATATTATATATATATATATATATAATATAAATATATATATAATATCATATATATATATATATATATATATATATATAAATATAATATATATATATATTATATATATATATATATAATATATATATATATAATAATATATATATATATATATATATATATATATATATATAATATATATATATATATATATATATATATATATATATATATAATATATATCGCCAAGTGAGAGAGTAATTGTGGTAGGGGACCTAAATACTAAAGTAGGACGAACATTTAGAGAGGGTGTGGTAGGTAAGTTTGGGGTGCCAGGTGTAAATGATAATGGGGGCGCTTTTATTGAACTTTGTATAAAGGGGTCTGGTTTAGGTAATACATATTTTAAGCAAAAGATGATAAATAAGTACACAAGATATGATACAGGGCGTAATGACAGCAGCTTGTTGGACTACGTATTGGTAGATAAAAGACTGTTGGGTAGACTTCAAGTTATACATGTTTATAGAGGGGCCACAGATATATCAGATCACCTTTTAGTTGTAGCTACAGTGAGTAAAAGGTTGATGGGATACAAGAAAAATGGAAGCAGCAGGAAAGAGAGAGTGGTGAAGGTTTATAAGCTAAAGGAGGAGGAGGCAGTTAGGGTAAGATATAAACAACTATTGGAGGATAGATGGGCTAGTGAGAGTATAGGCAATGGGGTTGAAGAAGTATGGGGTAGGTTTAAGAATGTAGTGTTAGTGTGTTCAGCAGAAGTTTGTGGTTACAAGAAAGTGGGTGCGGGAGAAAAGAAGAGCGAGTGGTGGAATGATGATGTAAAGAGAGAAGTAAGAGAGAAAAGGTTAGCAAGGAGGGAGGAGTATATGAAGAGGAAAAGAGAGGTTAAGAGAGTGGTGAAGCAATGTAAAAAGAGAGCAAATGAAAGAGTGGGTGAGATGTTATCAACAAATTTTGTTGAAAATAAGAAAAAGTTTTGGGGTGAGATTAATAAGGTGAGGAAGCCTAGGGAACGAATGAATTTGATAGTTATTTCGGAGTTATTAAATGGAGAGTTAGAGGTATCGGGAAGATGGAGGGAATATTTTGATGAATTGTTAAATGTTGATGAAGATAGGGAAGCTGTGAGTTCGTGTATAGGACAAGGAGGAATAACATCTTGTAGGAGTGAGGAAGAGCCAGTTGTGAGTGTGGTGGAAGTGCGTGTTGCAACCCCTGAATGGGTTGCAATATATATAATGTATATTATGATTATGAATATAATGTATATTACCTTTTCATATAATTTTATACTGCTTATATTTGCGATAATAGCTAAATCGTGAATATATTGCTTTATAACATTATTTGACTTTGTTACCTGTTGTTAGGTAGGATGTAACACATATATTATGTGCTCAGTTCAAGTCTTGATTGTCTAACTACTGTAATTATCGCTCTTTGCTCGTTTCCCTGCCGGCTTCTTGCTGGGCAGCGACCCATGGAGCTATCACGTGATCGAGGGGGGGTGTCCTCACCTCGCCTGAAGTATTCAGTCTGGTCTAAACTCTCTTGGTGGTTGGATAGATTGTCTGTCTCATTATTCTTGTTAGTTCTGTAGGTTCTAAGGGACTGTTCACAGAACAATGTGTAGACTTAGTGATTTTCGACGTTGTACTGAGGTTGTGTGTCTCTTAAGACACTCTGAGCAACTCAGGTCCTGAGCTGTAGCTTCTGACCTAATTTGTACTGGTTTCTGTGTACTATCACAGTCGGGGATTTTCTTATGCTGAACTTAGATTCAGTAGTATGGGAGTTTTGTGACTTTTGTGGAGGATCTGCTGATGGTCCCTACTTAGTGTCGTTATATTATCTCCTTGTTCCTGATTCTGTGTCGCAGTTGCTTGTTATATTGCTATTGGGCTTAGCATTCTTTTTATTGTTCAAGCAGACTGTTCTGATAGCCAGTTGGTCAAGAATTTAGTTTATTTGAGGACTTTGTCAGTCACTTGTTAAAGTCTAGTCGAGTCGTGAGACACAGCGAACTACTTAGAGCACTTACACACATACACAAACTTACTTGTACATATTTGTAATATCTTATTAAATGTTAATGTACCAGACGGTACTTAAGAATTATAAATGCGATATGTGCTTTCAGCACAATAATACTGTACTCGAGAGAAGTGATTATTATTATTTTGATTATTATTAATTTAATTTACTTTGATAATATACCTCTAGTCTAGACGATACTCAATAAATTTATTAAATTTTATTTTCTCTAGTTAGTAACCTACGTGTTGTAATCCTAAAGCACTAATAATTCATACTGAATTCTAATGGATAATTGGACAAGGATACTGACTAATTGTTACGAAAACCCAGTAACAGGCTGGATGCTAGAAGGGCAGTCCTTTCTAGTATTCACTGGAGATCTCTAAGCTTTTAGAATCGCGTTTTTTGTAACAGTGCGTGAGGCAGTGGGTAGAATGAAAGGGGGTAAGGCAGCTGGGACTGATGGAATAAATATAGAAACGTTAAAAGCAGGTGGGGATATAGTTCTGGGGTGGTTGGTGCTTTTATTTAATAAATGTATGGAAGGCGGAAAGGAACCTAGGGATTGGCAGAGAGCATGCATAGTTCCTTTGTATAAAGGCAAAGGGTTTCAAAAGAGAATGCAAATATTATAGGGCAATAAGTCTGTTGAGTATACCTGATAGTGGATGAGAGAGTTATCATTACAAGAATTAAGAGAAAGACGGAGAGTTGGCTAGCAGATGAACAAAGGAGGCTTTAGGAAGGGTAGAGGATATGTAGCCCAAGTGTTTACAGTGAAGCATACAGATGAACAGTATCTAGATAAGAGTAAAGAGGTTTTTGTGGCATTTATGAATTTGGAAAAGGCGTATGTCAGGATGGCAATGTGGCAGATGTTGCAAATATATGGAATAGGAGGTAGGTTATTGAAATCCGTGAAAAGTTTTTAAGAGGATAGTGAGGCTCAGGTTAGAGTATGTAGGAGAGAGGGAGATTATTTCCCAGTAAAAGTAGGCCCTAGACAAGGATGTGTGATGTCACCGTGGCTGTTCAATATATTTATAGATGGGGTTGTAAGAGAAGTGAATGCTCGGGTGTTGGCAAGAGGTTTAGGGTTACAAGATAAAGAATCTAATACAAAGCGGAAGTTATCACAGCTGCTCTTTGCTGATGACACTGCTTTTGGAAGATTCTAAAGAGAAGTTGCAGAGGTTGGTGGATGAGTTTGGTAAGGTATGTAAAAGAAAATTGAAAGTGAATATAGGAAAGAGTAAGGTGATGAGGATAACAAAAAAATTAGGTAACGAAAGATTGGATATCAGGTTGGAGGGAGAGAGTATGGAGGAGGTGAATGTATTCAGATATTTAGGAGTGGACGTGTCAGCAGATGGGTTTATGAAAGATGAGGTGAATCATAAATTGACGAGAAAAAGGTGAGTGGTACACTGAGGAGTCTGTGGAGACAATGAACTTTGTCCATGGAAGCAAAGAGGGAAATGTATGAGAGTATAGTTATACCAGCGCTCTTCTATGGGTGTGAAGCATGGGTGGTGAATGTTGCAACAAGAACATAAGAACATAAGAAAGGAGGAACACTGCCTGGAGACCTGGAGTTTACCTGGAGAGAGTTTCGGGGGTCAACGCCCCCGCGGCCCGGTCTGTGACCAGGCCTCCTGGTGGATCAGCGCCTGATCAACCAGGCTGTTGCTGCTGGCTGCACGCAAACCAACGTACGAGCCACTGCAGCAGGCCTGTTGGCACATACTAGGCAGGTCCTTTACAATTCATCCCTGCTGGAGGCAGTGGAAATGTCGTGTCTGAGGGCAATGTGTGGTGTGAATATAATGCAGAGAATTCGTAATTTGGAAATTAGGAGGCAGTCTGGGATTACCAAAACTATTCTCCAGAGGGCTGAGGAGGAGTTGCTGAGGTGGTTTGGACATGTAGAGAGGAAGAATATAGAATGACTTCGAGTGTATAAATCTGTGGTGGAGGGAAGGCGGAGTAGAGGTCGGCCTAGGAAAGGTTGGAGGGAGGGGGTAAAGGTGGTTTTGTGTGCGAGGCTTGGACTTCCCGCAAGCATACGTGAGCATGTTAGATAGGAGCGAATGGAGACAAATGGTTTTTAGGACTTGACGTGCTGCTGGAATGTAAGCAGAGTAATGTTCATGAGGGGATTCCAGGAAATCGGCAGGCCGAACTTGAGTCGTGGAGATAGGAAGTAGTGTCTGCACTCTGGAGGAGGGGTGTTAATGTTACAGGGTTATAACTGTAGTGTAAGTGCGCCTCTGCCAAGACAGTGATGGAGTGAGTAATGGTGAAAGTTTGTCTTTTTCGGGCCACCCTACCTTGATGGGAAAATACCGGTGTTAATAAAATATATATATATATTATATATATATATATATATTATATATATATATATATATATATTATATATATATATATATATATATATATAATATATATATATTATATATATTTTATTATCACACTGGCCGATTCCCACAAAGGCAGGGTGGCCCGAAAAAGAAAAACTTTCACCATCATTCACTCCATCACTGTCTTGCCAGAAGGGTTGCTTTACACTACAGTTTTTAAACTGCAACATTAACACCCCTCCTTCAGAGTGCAGGCACTGTACTTCCCATCTCCAGGACTCAAGTCCGGCCTGCCGGTTTCCCTGAACCCTTCATAAATGTTACTTTGCTCACACTCCAACAGCACGTCAAGTTTTAAAAAACCATTTGTCTCCATTCACTCCTATCAAACACGCTCACGCATGCCTGCTGGAAGTCCAAGCCCCTCGCACACAAAACCTCCTTTACCCCCTCCCCCCAACCTTTCCTGGGCCCGACCCCTACCCCCCTTCCTTCCACTACGGGACTGTACACTCTTGAAGTTATTCTGTTTCGCTCCATTCTCTCCACATGTCCGAACCACCTAAACAACCCTTCCTCAGCCCTCTGGACAACAGTTTTGGTAATCCCGCACCTCCTCCAACTTCCAAACTACGAATTCTCTGCATTATATTCACACCACACATTGCTCTCAGACATGACATCTCCACTGCCTCCAGCCTTCTCCTCGCTGCAACATTCATCACCCATGCTTCACACCCATATAAGAGCATTAGTAAAAACTATACTCTCATACATTCCCTCTTTGCCTCCAAGGACAAAGTTCTTTGTCTCCACAGACTCCTAAGTGCACCACTCACCCTTTTCCCCTCATAAATTCTATGATTCACCTCATCTTTCATAGACCCATCCGCTGACACGTCCACTCGCAAATACTGAATACATTCACCCCCTCCATACTCTCTCCCTCCAATCTGATATCCAATCTTTCATCACCTAATCTTTTTATCCTCATAACCTTACTCTTTCCTGTATTCACTTTCAATTTTCTTCTTTGCACACCCTACCAAATTCATAAAACCAATCTCTGCAACTTCTCTTCAGAATCTCCCAAGAGCAGTGTCAAACAGCAAAAAGCAACTGTGACAACTCCCACTTTTTGTGTGATTCTTTATTTTTAACTCCACGCCTCTTGCCAAGACCCTCGCATTTATTCTCTTACAACCCCATCTATAAATTATTAAACAACCACGGAGACATCACACATCCTTGCTAAGGCCTACTTTTACTGGGAATAATTTCCCTCTTTCCTACATTAACTTGAGCCTCACTATCCTCGTAAAAACTCTTACTGCTTTCAGTAACCTACCTCCTACACCATACACCTGCAACATCTGCCACATTGCCCCCCTATCCACCCTGTCTATGCCTTTTCCAAATCCATAAATGCCACAAAGACCTCTTTAGCCTTATCTAAATACTGTTCACTTATATGTTTCACTGTAAACACTGGTCCACACACCCTCTTTCCTTCCTAAAGCCTCCTTGTTCATCTGCTATCCTATTCTCTGTCTTACTCTTAATTCTTTCAATATAACTCTACCATACGCTTTACCAGGTATACTCACAGACTTATCCCCCTATAATATATATATATATATATATATATATATATATATTATATATATATTTTATATATAATATATATATATAATACACACACACCCAAAATCAACTGTTATGATGGAGTTGTATTTAAAGGATTAGAGTGGCGCACGCAATAATCAATTATGTATCAGTCCAGTTGGTCATGCGAACTTGACTGATACATAATTGTATCTGAAACTGTCCAGTCTATTTTTAAAGCCACCCCAGGTTCTCATCTCAATGACAATACTTGAGAGATTGTTCCACTCATCCACAGCTCTGTTGCCAAACCAACGTTGATCTACATACTTTCTAAATCTAAATTTGCTTAGCTCTAATCTTTTGCTGTGAGTCTTGTCTTGGTCTAATATTTTCAGAACGTGATTTATACTCTCTTTCGATTTTTCATTTGTACACTTCAATCATATCACCCAAATTCTACGCCTTTCCAGAGAGAAAGAGAGAGAGGAGAAAGAGAGGAGAGAGAGAGAGAGAGAAAGAGAAAGAGAAAGAGAAAGAGAAAGATAAAGAAAAAGAGAGAGAGAGAGAGAGAGAGAGAGAGAGAGAGAGAGAGAGAGAGAGAGAGAGAGAGAGAGAGAGAGAGAGAGAGAGTGAGAGTGAGAGTACAAATTTAACACCTTCAACTTATCTTCTAAGGACAGGGTCTTGATACAGAGGCTCACTACCACATTTCTCTGTATGTTGTCCAATATATTTATGTCCATTATGTAACATATAATTTATTCTGTAATATGTAATAGTTGCAGCTCATCCTGACACCATGTATAATACAAGTGCAAGTGTGTGTTGCATGGACTTGAAAAATACTGCATTACCAGAGTCTAAGAAGTAAACATATCTTAGGTAAGGCAGCAAAATGACATAAGAAAAAATGGAACAAATGAAAAGTAAAAATGTCATACCGAATACTAAATCAAACCTCACTAGCGTTCATCCTACACCAACATCCATACCACACGGAGCATAACCTAACCTAACATCATTACCATACAGAACATAACCTAACCTAACCTAGGATCCATACCATACGGATCATAACCTGACATGACCTAACAGCCATACTACACTGAACATAACCTGACCTAACATCCATACTACACGGAACATAACCTGACCTAACATCCACACTACCACAACCTACTTCCACATTGAACAAATGTGACACCACCTATGACTGCTGCACCTCTCCTGCCATACGGTTTATAAGCTGCTTCTCCGCTCATCTGCCGTATTCTACTCAAGATTGATGGACTGAACACATCGACTCAAGGTTGAGGGACTGATTACCTCATTCTCCTCCTGTTCTTCAAGTTTCTCCTATGTATGGACTGATGAAGCCACTGTGTGGCGAAACGTTTCCTCAATAAAGATACCCAAGAGTTGCACATGTGTCTAATTTATCAACATGTCGGTTCTCTGAACCATTCATCTATAAACATCCATACTACACGGAACATAACCTGACCTGACCTAACATCCATACTACACGGAACATAACCTGACCTAACATCCATACTACACGGAACATAACCTGACCTGACCTAACATCCATACTACACGGAACATAACCTGACCTGACCTAACATACATACTACACGGAACATAACCTGACCTAACATACATACTACACGGAACATAACCTGACCTGACCTAACATACATACTACACGGAACATAACCTGACCTGACCTAACATCCATACTACACGGAACATAACCTGACCTAACATCCATACTACACGGAACATAACCTGACCTGACCTAACATCCATACTACACGGAACATAACCTGACCTAACATACATACTACACGGAACATAACATGACCTAACATACATACTACACGGAACATAACCTGACCTGACCTAACATCCATACTACACGGAACATAGCTTGACCTAACATCCATACTACACGGAACATAACCTGACCTGACCTAACATCCATACTACACGGAACATAGCCTGACCTAACATCCATACTACACGGAACATAACCTGACCTGACCTAACATCCATACTACACGGAACATGACCTGACCTGACCTAACATATATACTACACGGAACATAACCTGACCTAACATCCATACTACACGGAACATAACCTGACCTAACATCCATACTACACGGAACATAACCTGACCTGACCTAACATACATACTACACGGAACATAACCTGACCTGACCTAACATACATACTACACGGAACATAACCTGACCTGACCTAACATCCATACTACACGGAACATAACTGACCTAACATCCATACTACACGGAACATAACCTGACCTGACCTAACATACATTCTACACGGAACATAACCTGACCTGATCTAACATCCATACTACACGGAACATAACCTGACCTGACCTAACATCCATACTACACGGAACATAGCCTGACCTGACCTAACATCCATACTACACGGAACATAACCTGACCTAACATCCATACTACACGGAACATAACCTGACCTGACTTAACATACATACTACACGGAACATAGCCTGACCTGACCTAACATCCATACTACACGGAACATAACCTGACCTGACCTAACATACATACTACACGGAACATAACCTGACCTGATCTAACATCCATACTACACGGAACATAACCTGACCTGACCTAACATCCATACTACACGGAACATAACCTGACCTGACCTAACATCCATACTACACGGGACATAACCTGACCTCACCTAACATCCATACTACACGGAACATAACCTGACCTGACCTAACATCCATACTACACGGAACATAACCTGACCTCACCTAACATCCATACTACACGGAACATAACCTGACCTGACCTAACATCCATACTACACGGAACATAACCTCACCTAACATCCATACTACACGGAACATAACCTGACCTCACCTAACATCCATACTACACGGAACATAACCTCACCTAACATCCATACTACACGGAACATAACCTGACCTCACCTAACATCCATACTACACGGAACATAACCTCACCTAACATCCATACTACACGGAAACATAACCTCACCTAACATCCATACTACACGGAACATAACCTGACCTCACCTAACATCCATACTACACGGAACATAACCTCACCTAACATCCATACTACACGGAACATAACCTCACCTAACATCCATACTACACGGGACATAACCTGACCTCACCTAACATCCATACTACACGGAACATAACCTGACCTAACATCCATACTACACGGAACATAACCTGACCTCACCTAACATCCATACTACACGGAACATAACCTCACCTAACATACATACTACACGGAACATAACCTCACCTAACATACATACTACACGGAACATAACCTGACCTGACATACATACTACACGGAACATAACCTGACCTCACCTAACATACATACTACACGGGACATAACCTGACCTAACATACATACTACACGGAACATAACCTCACCTAACATACATACTACACGGAACATAACCTGACCTAACAACCTAATAATACGAATTACTGACACATGCTAAACTGCATGAAAAAATTATAATTATATTATGCACTACCACATACAGTATATTCATATGAATTCATATGGTAAGCAAATTAAAAATTTTATATTGGAAATATCTTAGTAACCTTATTTAGTCTTATTTAAAAGCTAACGTAACAGCGAAATCTTACCCAACATGCTTTATGGCAACCTAAATTTAGTTAGTATTATTTAATATCAATGAAATATTTTAATGTTAAGGATGGTTATCGCGCAGCTATTGTAACTATAAATTCTCGCTCGTTTTATATGGAAGCAAAATGGTATGTTGAACACGTAGTCTACAAAGTCGGCATGTTGAACACGTAGTCTACAAAGTCGGCATGTTGAACACGTAGTCTACAAAGTCGGCATGTTGAACACTGTTATATCTTCGAAATTGGTCATCCTGTGTTATTTAACTGTTGTAAGAGAATATGTTCATCACTTAATATTATAGCGCGAAAGTCCCCGTTTATAGCTAAAATAGAGACTTTCGGCGTTATATTATTATGTTAATATATGTAAAATACCATGGTATTATCGTTATTATCACTATTATCGTTATTATCACTATTTTGTAATTATCACTATTATTTTACTATTATGGTTAGGTAAGATTTCTTGTGTATATAGAGTTTAAGTCTCGGAACCATCCGGTGAATTGTTCAGTTGTTTATGTCCGGCTGGCTGACGTGGCTCAGCTGATCCAACCTGACGACACGTCAACAGACTGGCAAGTAGTCAGTCTGCTCCCTGCTCTAGCCCTGACAACTGATCGTATATTGGCTCTTACGGTGTACAGTTGAATGGTTTTGAGAATTGGACTCTAGAGCTGACTCACTTTGTTCCTCATTACTCTGAAAGACTCTTTTGATATTTATATTCTTGGTCAGTTCAGTAATCCATAGATACTTTACGGCCAGATTCAAAGGTCTTGTTAAATCTGGAACCTTTTGTATTTTGAGTCTACAGTCTTGTTAAGAAAGAGACGTAAATATTAATGAGGACTTAGATACAGGAAGAATAATTAAACTTCCTTATTAATATGACATTTCCATGATTTGGAACTAAATGTATATGGTAATTTTATTGTACAAAGTATTAAGTTAAATTAACTACAAAGAGAAGATAAAGTGTTGTATTTAAATACTTTAATAAATTTGAATATTATTCTATGGAGTTTCCCAGTTGAAATTATTTCCCCTAGACTCTAACTTACCTATAACTCGCATCCAAAAATCTTGTTGCATAAGAAATAAATGGTAACAGGCCACATTCTGAAGTTCTTTAAAAAATTTCTTATTCGCAACAAACACGTAGTCTACAAAGTCGGCATGTTGAACACGTAGTCTACAAAGTCGGCATGTTGAACACGTAGTCTACAAAGTCGGCATGTTGAACAGGTAGTCTACAAAGTCGGCTTGTTGAACACTTAGTATTTTTTTATACAAAGTCGGCATGTTAAACACGTAGTCTAAAAGTCGCATGTTGACACATAGTCTACAAAGTCGGTCATGTTGTACACGTAGTCTACAAAGTCGGCATGTTGAACACGTAGTCTACAAAGTCGGCATGTTGAACATGCAAAGTCTACAAAGTCGGCATGTTGAACATGTAAAGTCTACAAAGTCGGCATGCTGAACATGTAAAGTCTACAAAGTCGGCATGTTGAACATGCAAAGTCTACAAAGTCGGCATGTTGAACATGCAAAGTCTACAAAGTCGGCATGATGAACAAGTAAAGTCTGCAAAGTCGGCATGTTGAACACGTAAAGTCTACAAAGTCGGCATGTTGAACACGTAAAGTATACAAAGTTCGGCTGTTGAAACACGTAAAGTTACGTGTATAGTCGGCATGTTGAACACGTAAAAAAAGGTCTACAAGTCTCAGTTTAAAAAAAATGGTACATCATGGCGAACACACTGTATAACTGTGATCACAAGAGTGCATACTCCTACGAGAGTTGTCAATGGGGCAAATGATGAGGTAGTGGTGTAGGTGTGGCCGTGTCATCCCACCACAAGGACAGTGGAGTGTTGTGTACCTTGTTATTACCCTGCCTCCCTGGATAGTCTTCACCACAGTATTTATGTGTCTGTTTGTCCCACGACCACCATCCTACTGTATGTCTCCCTCCTACTGTCTGTTTTACTTCCTCAGCAAGGTTTCTTTTTCTCCTTTCACTCTTTTGTCTTACACTTTCATCTTGCCAATCCACAACCAGTTACTTTTACCCTTGCCCCTTTTCTAATATTTCTCATTTCTTCCTTCCTCCTCTTCTAAGGTGTCTCCTTTTAGCTTCTTCCTTTTCTCTCACACTACCATCTCGTCCATTTAGCAATATCTCTTTCTCCTTCCTCATTTTTACTTATCTTCCCTCTTCTTCCCTCTTTCTTCCATACCAACCTTTCCAGTCCTTATTTGCTGTTTCTTTCTTTCCTTTTGTATTACCTCTTGACTCTTGCCCCGGCTGTCTTTATTGTCTGTCCAAGGTGCACTCTAATACTTGTCTGTTACAGGTGCACTCTCCTCCATGTCTGTTACAGGTGCACTCTTCTTCCTTGTCTGTTACAGGTGCGCTCTCCTCCTTGTCCGTTGCAGGTGCACTCTTCTTCCTTGTCTGTTACAGGCGCTCTTCCGCCTTGTCTGTTACAGGTGCACTCTTCTTCCTTGTCTGTTACAGGTGCTCTTCCGCCTTGTCTGTTACAGGTGCACTCTTCTTCCATGTGTTACAGGTGCACTCTTCTTCCTTGTCTGTTACAGGTGCACTCTTCCTTGTCCGTTACAGGTGCACACTTCTTCCTTGTCTGTTACAGGTGCACTCTTCTTCCTTGTCTGTTACAGGTGCACTCTTCTTCCTTGTCTGTTACAGGTGCTCTTCCGCCTTGTCTGTTACAGGTGCACTCTTCTTCCTTGTCTGTTGCAGGTGCACTCTTCTTGTCTGTTGCAGGTGCACTCTTCTTGTCTGTTACAGGTGCACTCTTCTTCCTTGTCTGTTACAGGTGCACTCTTCTTCCTTGTCTGTTACAGGTGCACTCTTCTTCCTTGTCTGTTACAGGTGCACTCTTCTTCCATGTGTTACAGGTGCACTCTTCTTCCTTGTCTGTTACAGGTGCACTCTTCTTCCTTGTCTGTTACAGATGCACTCTTCTTCCTTGTTGTTGAGGTTGCACTCTTCTTCTCTGTCTGTTACAGGTGCTCTTCCGCCTTGTCTGTTACACGTGCACTCTTCTTCTCTGTCTGTTACAGGTGCTCTTCCGCCTTGTCTGTTACAGGTGCTCTCTTCTTCCTTGTCTGTTACAGGTGCACTCTTCTTCCTTGTCTGTTGCAGGTGCACTCTTCTTCTCTGTCTGTTACAGGTGCTCTTCCGCCTTGTCTGTTACACGTGCACTCCTTCCTTCCCTGTCTCGTTTCTCGGTGCTCTTCCGCCGTGGTTTCCCCCCCCCACCCACCCACCCCCCCGTTTTCAGGTGCACTCTTCTCTTGTCTGTGTCAGGTGCAACTCTTCTTTCCTTGTCTGTTACAGGTGCACTCTTCTTCCTTGTCTGTTACAGGTGCACTCTTCTTCCTTGTCTGTTACAGGTGCACTCTTCCCTGTCTGTTACAGGTGCACTCTTCCTTGTGTGTTACAGGTGCACTCTTCTTCCTTGTCTGTTACAGGTGCACTCTTCCCTGTCTGTTACAGGTGCTCTTCTGCCTTGTCTGTTACAGGTGCACTCTTCTTCCTTGTCTGTTACAGGTGCTCTTCCGCCTTGTCTGTACAGGTGCCACTCTTCTTCCTTGTCTGGTACGGTTGCACTCTCGTGTTTGCTAACACGGTGCACTCTATTTCCTTGTCTGTTACAGGTGCACTCTTCTTCCTTGTCTGTTACAGGTGCTCTTCCGCCTTGTCTGTTACAGGTGCACTCTTCTTCCTTGTCTGTTACAGGTGCACTCTTCTTGTCTGCTACAGGTGCACTCTATTTCCTTGTCTGTTACAGGTGCACTCTTCTTCCTTGTCTGTTACAGGTGCACTCTTCTTCCTTGTGTGTTACAGGTGCACTCTTTTTCCTTGTCTGTTACAGGTGCACTCTTCTTCCCTGTCTGTTACAAGTGCACTCTTCTTCCCTGTCTGTTACACGTGCACTTTTCTTCCCTGTCTGTTACAGGTGCTCTTCCGCCTTGTCTGTTACAGGTGCACTCTCCTTGTCTGTTACAGGTGCTCTTCCGCCTTGTCTGTTACAGGTGCACTCTTCTTCTTTGTCTGTTACAGGTGTACTCTTCTTCCCTGTCTGTTACAGGTGCACTCTTCTTCCCTGTCTGTTACAGGTGCACTCTTCTTCCCTGTCTGTTACAGGTGCACTCTTCTTCCCTGTCTGTTACAGGTGCACTCTTCTTCCCTGTCTGTTACAGGTGCACTCTTCTTCCTTGTCTGTTACAGGTGCACTCTTCTTCCCTGTGTTACAGGTGCACTCTTCTTCCCTGTTTTTTCTCTGTACAGGGCACTCTCTTCCTTGTCTGTTACAGGTGCACTCTTCTTCCCTGTCTGTTACAGGTGCACTCTTCTTCCTTGTCAATTACAGGTGCACTCTTCTTCCCTGTCTGTTACAGGTGCACTCTTCTTCCTTGTCTGTTACAGGTGCACTCTTCTTCCTGTCTGTTACAGTTGCACTCTGTCTTCCTTGTCCTGTTACAGGTGCCACTCTCTTCTTGTCTGTACAGTGCAGTCTTCTTCTTGTCTGCTCCAGTTGCACTCTGTATTCTTATCCTTTCGGTTAGTTGTGCACTTCTAAGTCATTGTTGAGCCGTCTCGTTTGTGGGTTTGAGGTGGGTAGAGGGGCGTGGAGTGGGCTGGTGGGGAAGAGTGGTGCGGTGGAGGGGGGGGGGAAAGTGTCTGGCAGTAGTCAACTATTGATTTCTCCAGACTGTACTCCCGGCGCCACCTCCCCTCTCGTGTATCCCATGATCATTATCATCTCCCTCTCTTCTAGACTTCCTAGATTCCTTAGTTTGATTTCCTAGACTTCTGTGACTTGTGAAAAATCTCTGACCACGGACTCCTCCTCCATTTTATATATGTTGTACCGTACTTGCTTTTTGGCTTAAATTGTCTAACGCTCTTCTTGCCGAATAAAGGAAGCGGAAATTTGTGTAGCAGTAATTTTATATTATTTATTATATATTTTTTTTATATATTTAGATATATTATATTATATATTTATATATAATATATATGTATATATTTATGTATACTATATTTATACATATATATTATATTTGTATATATATTTGTATAAATATCATTATATATATACATATATATATCTAAAACATATTATATATATAATATATTTATATATATATATATATATATATATATATATTATATTATATTACACATATATATTAATATTACATATTTTATATATATATATTTATATATACTTATATATATTATTATCTATATACACATTTATTTTTTTATATTCATATATATATATATACTTATATATATATATTCATATATATTTATATATATACATATATATATATATACAGTATATATATATACATATATATATATAACATAATTTATATTTATACATATATACATATATATATATGATAGTACTGATATACATATATATATATATATATTATTCCTTTATATTGTTTTATAACATAATATATAGACTTATACTTATATATATATACATATATTTATGTTTATTTATATATATATATATATACATATATAGTACATATATATAATTATATATTTTTATTTTACAGAATATATAGTATAATATATATATATATGTATAATTATTCTGTTATATATATTATATTATATACTAGATTATATTATAAATTTATTTTTTTTTTTTATTATCACACGGCCAGATTCCCTCTAATGGCAGGGTGGCCCGAAAAAGAAAAAACTTTCACCATCATTCCTCTCCTTCACTGTCTTGCCTGATGGGCTTTATCTCGACAGTTTTATAACTGCAACATTAACTCCCCTCTTCTGAGTGCAGGCTATGTACTTCCCATTCCAGGAATCAAGTCCGGCCTGCCGGTTTCCCTGTGGAAGTCCCTTCTGTAATGTTACTTGCTCACACTCAACTTGCACGTCAAGTATTATAATCCTTTGTCTCCATATTCGATCCTATCAATAACGCTCACGTCATGCATGCTGGATGTCCATGCCTCGCAATCAATCCTCTTTACCCCCGCCCTGCCTCCCGGACGAGGCGTCCCAGACCCACGCCTTCCTTCCACTTACGGACGGTTTCTACTCTTGAAGGGGCAGGCGTGTTGAGCGCCTTTCTCTCGAACACGTCCGATCCACCTCTTCTTCACAGTCCGTCTGCCCGCTGGTCTTACTGTGGTGGTTATCCAGCATCACTACCTCCGATCGGCTTTGTCGAAGGCGCGGCACTTGTTAGCTCTACTCTCTTTGCCATCAGGTCTGCGTCTGCTACTCGGCAATCCTGAAGGAGCCGAGCGGCTTCTGGCTGATCCATAGAGGCATCCCAGTGTTGCGAGACGGGGGGTTTATCGTGGTAGCGCTGTATGCCACGCGGGGCAGACATTAGGTACTTTGGGCAGTGGGAGACCTCTGTAGCAAGTTGGGATCATAGATAGCGGGGGAAGATGCTTGGAGTGGTGGCTCAAGTGCAGGGATGTGTCACAAGAAGAGGTATAGGCCAAGAAATTTGGGAGGTTGTAGGGATAAGAAGCCCAATGTAATAGAGAAAGAATTGGGTGTGGATTGAGGGATGATAAAGATGAAGGGGGGGGTGCCTTGTTAAGGTAGAGGGAAGGGGTGGATAAGGGTTGGGGGAGAGGGGGCTATAAAGTTAATTTGGATGAATGTGTTCTGTGTTTGTGTGTGTCTGTGTTGTGGTGATTAGCTTGTGTTGTGTGTATGTGTGTATGTGTGTGAAGTCGTGTGTAGGTGTGTAAGTCGTGGGTGTGGATGTGTCTTCTGTGTGTTTGTGTGTATTGTGTGCGTAATGTGTGTGTATGTTGTGTGGGTGTGTATGTGTGTGTGTGTCGTGTGTGTGTGTGTGTGGGTTGTGAGTGTATGTGGTTAGCGTGTGTCTGTGTGTGTAATAGTGTGTATGTGTGTGTGTGTGTGTGTGTATGTGTGGTACGTGTGTGTATGTTGTGTGTGTGTGTGTGTGTCTGTGTGTGTGTTATTTGTGTGTCGTGTATGTGTGTTGTGTGTTGTGAGTGTGTGTCTGTGTGTGTGATGTATATGTGTGCGTGTGTGTGTAATGCGTGTGTGTGTCTAATATGTGTGGTGTTTCGTGTGAGTGTGTGTGTGTATGTTGTGTGTGTGGTTTCGCTGTGTGTGTATATGTGGTATGTGTGTGTGTGTGTATGTGTGTGTAATAGTGTGTATGTGTGTTGTGTGTATTATGTGTGAGTGTGGTTTAATGTGTGGTGTGTTTGTAGTGTGTGTGTAGTGTGTGTGTGTCGTGTGTGTGAGGTGTGTGTATGTGTGTGTGTGGTGTGTATGTGTGTGTTGTGTATGTGTGTGTGTGTGATGTGAGTGTGTGTGTGTAGGAATGTGTCGTGTGGTGTGTGTGTGTGTGTGGTATGTGTGTGTGTATGTAGTCGTGTGTGTGTATGTGTGTGTGTATGTGTGCGTGAATGTATGTGTGTGTTGTGTATGTGTGTTAGTATGTGTGTGAGTGCTATGTGTGAGTCTGTGTGTATGTGTGTGTGTGTC
>NC_069421.1:37527211-37544711 GCF_026875155.1 Cherax quadricarinatus | reverse complement strand
TTTTGGGAAAAATGGGGGAAAAAGGGGGGGGAAAATGTCGTTTTTTTGGGGAGGGTTTGGGTTTTGAAAAATGGGGTTTTTTAAGGAGTAGAGGAAAGAGGGGGGGAAAGGGAAAACTTAAAAAAAATTAAAGGTGTTTTTTTAAAGGGGTAAATAAAAATTTGGGGGAAAAAAAGAAAAAAAAATTTTTTAAAAAAGGGGAGAAAAGGGTTAAAAAAAAATTTTGGGGGGGTTTGGGGGGTTTTTGGAAAAGTTTTTTTAAAAAAAAGGGAAGGTAAAAAGGGAAAAATTAAAGGTGGAAAAAAAAATTTAGGAAAAAAAGAATTTTAAAAAGGGAAAGGTATAAATTTTAATCAATTGGGGGGAAGGGGGGGTAATTTAAAAAGGGAGGATTAGGGGGGTTAAAAAGATGAGGGGCAATTTTTTGGGGGGAAAAAGGGTGGGGGGGGGTAAAATTTTTGTAAAAAAACTTTTAAAAAGGGGGAAGTTTGGGTTAAGTTACAAAAGGGGGAAGAATGTTTAAGTTGGAAGGGGTAGGGGTTTTTTTTGGGAAAAAAGGGGGGGGGGAAATCAAAGTTTTTTGGGGGAGGTTTTGGGGGTGGTTCAAATTGGAAAAGGGGAAAGGGTGTTAAAAGGGGTTTAAGGGAAAAAGGGGGGGGGGGGTGGAGGAAACAAAGTTTTTTGGGGGGGGGTAAAGGGGGTTTTAGGGAAAGGAGTTGGGCGGGGGGGTTTTAATTTGGGGTTTTTTGGGAAAAAAGGGGGTTTTCGGGGGGGGGGGGGAAAAAAATTTTGGGTGAAAACCCGGGCCGGGGGGGGGGAGGTTGTTTTTTTAAAAAATTAAAATTTATTTAAATTTTTTTTCTTTTTTTTTTAAAATTTAATTTTTTTTTTTTAAATTTTTTTTAATAAATTTTATTTTAAAAATTATATAAAAAAAAAATTTTTTTTAATTTTTTTTTAAAATTTAAATAAAAATTTAAAAATTTTTTTTTAATTTGATTTTTTAATTTATCTTGAAATTTTTGGTTTAAATTTAAAAACACCCTGAAATTTTTTGTTTTTTGGGTAATTTTGGCCCATCCATTTTTTAAATTTAAAGGAGTTAATTTTTTAAAAATTTTTCCCAATTTTTTTTTTCCTTTATTTAAAAAAACTTTAAAAAAATAGGAAAAGGATTTAAACGCTTTTAAAAACCCAAGGGGGAACAATGCTTTTTTTCCCTTTTTTTAAAACCCCAAAATTTTTTAAAAAATTTTTAATGTTTTTTTTCCCCTTTTTGTTTTAAATCCCCCCCTTATTCTGATTGGGTCCAGGGTTCTTTCCCATTTTTTTTTTTGGGGTGAACCCAGGTTTTCCCCCATTACCTATTTGGGGCCCCGTTTTCTCACCTTCCCTTTGTTGGGGGAACCATGTTTCCCTTCTTAATTTTTAAAATTTTTCCCCTTTACACGTGCCTTTTAAAAACCCCGTTTAAATTTTTTACTTTTTGACTCGGGGGAACCGTTTCTCCCCATTACTTCTGATCGGGGTGACCAGTGTCTCTAAACCATTACTTCTGACGGGTAACCCGTGTTCTCACTTTATTTTTAAAATTGGTACCGTTTTTTACAAAAAATTCTCCAAAAATTTTCCAAACCCCCTTTATGAAAAAAGGGTTTTCCGTTTATATTTTTTTAAATTGAAAATCCATGGTTTTAAATTTTTTTTAATATTTTTATTATATTTTTTTTTTTTAATTTTTTATTTAAATTTTGGGGGTTTTTTGGGGGTTATAAAGAGTTTAAGTCTGGGAAACCCAAACCCGGTGAATTGTTTTTTTGGGGTTTATGTCGGTGGTGACGTTTGGGTCAGGTGATCCAACCTGACGACGCGTCAAAAAATGGAAGTATTAAGTCTGCTCCCTGCTCTACCCCCTGAAAAAGGATCGTTTTGGCTCTTACGGTGTACATTTTGAAGGGTTTTTGGGGTTTGGACTCTAGAGTACTCACTTTTTTCCCTCATTCCTCTAAAAGATTCTTTGTGTTTATATTTTTGGGGTCAGTTCGGGAATCCATAGATATTTTTAGGCCCGAATTAAAAGGGTTTCTTTTTAAAAATCTTGTCCCTTTTTGGGATTTTGAGTTTACGTCTTGTTAAGACAAGACGTAAATGTTAATAAAGGGACTTAATTACGGAAGAATAATTAAATTTTCCTTATTAATGGGGACTTTTTCCCTGTTTTTTGAACTAAATGTATATGGTAAATTTATTGTAAAAAAGGTATTAAGTTAATTAATAAAAAAAAGGAAAAAAAAGAAAAAGAAATTGTTTTTTAAATTTAATTTTTTTTAATTTAAATTTAAATATTTTTTAAATGGGGGTTTGAAAATTAAAAAAAAATTTTTTCCCCTAGACTCAAAAATTCCTTTTTAAATAACTCGGTTTCGAAAAATCTTTTTTGCATAAGTAAAAAAAGGGTAACAGGCACATTTTTGAAGTTTTTTAAAAAAAATTTTTCTTTTTCGCAACATCGCCATTATTTTTAAATCTAGGTGAACCTTGTTTTCTTCACCATTACTTTAAATCTGGGTAAACCATGCCCTCTCACCATTCTTCTGACTCTGGGTAAACCCACGTGTTTCTTACCATTACTTCTGATTTGGGGGGTTGGAACCATGTCTCTCCCCATTACTTTTTGACTCTGGGTGAACCATGTGTCTTTTCCCATTACTTTGACTCTGGGGTGCCATGTCCTAACCATTATTCTAAATCGGGGAAAAACCCCGTGTTTTCTTATTTTTATTTCCCTGACTGGGTAAACCCTTGGGTCTTTACCTTATTTCGGGAACTCTGGGTAAACCCACGTGTCTCTCCCCCTTATTTTGACTGTTTTTAAACCCACGTCTCTTCCCAAATTACTTCTGACTCGGGGTAAACCCACGTGTCTCTCACCTTACTTCGGGACTCTGGGGGAACCTTGGTTTTCACCTTACTTCTGATTTGGGGTTTTGAACGGGTGTTTTCCCCTTTTCTTTGATCGGGTGAACCCCGTTTTTTTTCCATTACTTTGATTTGGGTAAAACCAGTCTCTTTTAAAATTACTTCTGACTCGGGGTTTTGAATTTACGTGTCTCTTACCATTTTTCGGGACTCTGAGTAAACCACGTGTCGCTTCCCCAATTACTTCGACTCTGGGTGACCCCCGTGTTTCTTCCCAAATTACTTCTGAGAGTAAAACCACGGGGTCTCTTACCATTTTTCTGGCTTTTGATTTAAACCACGTGTGTTTTACCTTACTTCTGCTGTGGAACGTTTTTTTCTCTTACAGTACTTTGACTCTGGGTAAAACCACTTGCCCTTTACCATTACTTCTGTGTAAACCACTCGTCTGTTAACATTACTTCTGACTGTGTGAACCACTTGTCTTTATCATTACTTGACTCTGGGTGAACCACGTGCCCCTTACCATTATTTTCTGATCTGGGTGAACCACTTTGTCTTTTCCCCTTATTTTTTTAAATCTGGGTAAACCACGTCTTTTCCCTTTACTTCTGACCTGGGTAAACCACGTGTTTTTTCCCCAAATTACTTCTGACTTTTGGGTAAACCCACGTGTTTAAACCATTAATTCTACTGAGTAAAACCAGTGTCTCTTACCTTTATTCTGACTCTGGGTGCCCCCACGTGTCTTTTACCATTACTTCTGACTGAGTAAACCCACGTGTCTCTTCCCATTATTCGGACCCCTGGGTAAAACCAAAGTGTCTCTTCCCATTACTTCTAAACGGGGTAAAACCCCCAACGTGCCCCTTAAACCATTACTTTTCGGGTCCCCTTCTTTTTAACCCCTTTTTTTTTTCCCCCCCCATTTTTCTTTTTGTTTTCCTTGGGGGAAAAAAAACCAAATCTCTTCCCATTATTTGGGACCGGGGTAAAACCCGTGTCTTTTCCCCATTATTTTTGGGAATTGGGAAAACCACGTCTTTTACCATTACTTCTAAATCGGGGTGAACCCGTGTCTTCACCTTTAAATTCGACTCGGGGTAAACCACGTTTTCTCTCCCCAATTACTTCTGACTCTGGGTGAACCCCGTGCCCCCTTTCCCATTACTTTTTTTCGGGGTTTGAACCACGTGTCTCTTACCATTATTTTGGGACTCTGGGTAAAACCAGTGTCTCTTTCAAATTATTTTCTGACTCGGGGGTGAACCCCCGGGTCCCTTACCTTTTACTTTGTCTTGGGTGAACCACTTTGTCTCTTACCTTTACTTTGACTCTGGGTAAACCCCGGGTGCCCTTTTTTCCCTTTCTTCTGACTCTGGGGTGAATAGTTTTTTCCTTTATTTCTGCCCCTGGGGGGACCACGTGTTTTTTACCATTACTTTGACTCTGGGTGAACCACGTGTTCTTACCATTTTTTAAAAACTCTGGGTAAACCCGTGTCTTTTTTTTTTTACTGGACTTGGGTAAACCCCGGGGCCCTTTTTCCCCTTTTACTTTAAACTCTGGGGGGAAACCCGTGTCTATCCCTTTTCTTCTAATTTCTGGGTGAACACGTGTCTTTATCTTTTACTTCTGCCTGGGTGAACACGTGCCTTTCCATTACTTCTGACTCTGGGTAAAACCAGGGTGTCTCTCCCCTTTATTCTGACGGTGTGAATCACGTGTCTCTTTCCATTATTTTGACCTGAGTGAACCACGTGTCTCTTCCCTTATTTCTCCCCTTGGGGGAAAACCCCCCCTGTCCCCTTACCTTTTACTTCTGACTCGGGTAAAACCACGGTCTCTTACCATTACTTTGTTCGGGGTTTAAAACCAAACGGGGCTTTACCTTTACTTCTGCTTGGGTAAACCCAAGTTCTCTTACCATTACTTTAAACTCTGGGTGAACCACGGGGTCTTTCCCCATTATTTTGGGAACTCTGGGAAAGCTTAAACTCCCTCTCGACAGCGCTGGGTAAAAATCATCCCCTTTCCCTTTGATACTTTTCCAGTTTTCCTTCTCTTACACCTTACTCAAAAATTCTGTATCCCTTTTTAGAGCCCTCCCCTTCTAAAAGTTTTGTTCCCCCCTTTCCCCTTCCTGCTATGTGATGCCCATGTTTACTTCAAGGTTTAAAAAAAAAAAAAAATTCCCAAAAATTCAGCAACGCATGGTCGCTAGACCCAAGGACCTTTCATATTCCACTTCATCTCCTTTTTTTGTGGTTGCAGGGCCCCCCCCTCTTCATGAGGGGTTTTACTAGGTCCTCTTTTCCCCTCCCTCCACGAGCTTTTTTTTTCCTCATCAAAAAGCTATGTAGGGTTTTCTGCCCCCTTCCCCTCACTTTGGGACTATTCCACTACCTGACTATTAAAATGAAGAATTTTCCTAACCCCCTTTTGACTCATCCGATTTTATTTCCCAAAGGGGACCCCTTGTTTCTGTGTCCCCTCTCTGGAACAAACCTGTCTCTGTCCACCTTGTCTATTTTTTCGCGTTTTTTTGTATGGCGTTATATTTTTTTCCTTTTAAACCCCCCTGTCCTCCCCCTGTGTCAGGGCCCATTTCCTAAACCCTTTTTTCGTAGGACATACCCTGAGCTCCCGGAACTTTCCTTGTGCAAACCCTTTTTACCCCCTTTTGGGGAGTGTGGGTGTGTAGGTGTATGTGTGTTGCGGGGTGTATGCGTGTATGGTGTGTGTTTGGTGTGTGTGTTCATGCAAGTGTGCTGTAAAACCCCGTGTCTTAAACCATTTGCGTTACACCGCGAAAAATATAAAAGCCCCAAAATTGATTCGAAGCCCGGAAAAAAAACTGGGGGAAGGGCAAAGTCCTTGGGTGCAGGTGCCGCCCATTTTGAAACCCCCCCCCCCTAGGCATTGGGATTTTGGGGGAGGAAAAATGGGAAAGGGATTAATTGGTCAAACCGGGGCGGACCAGCGGTTTAAAACCCTTAGGGGGCAAAAAAAAGGGGGGTTTGCCATGAAAGGGTGGGGGGGTAATTTTTTCCCCCGGAGGGCAAAATGGCGGAACCGGCAAAAGGGAAAATTTTTTGTAGGGACTGGGGTTAAAAGGTTGGTGGCTATGTGGGTTTTGGGCAAGGGGTGGTTTTGGGGGGGGGGGGTGGGGGGGTTTAAATCAGGGGGGGTTTGGGGGAAAATCCCAAAAATGAAATAGTAAAATTTTTTTAAAAAATTTATAATAAATTTAATAAAACCATCAAAAACTCATTTTAAAATTAAAAACCTATTAAAAATTAAAAAATATTTAAAATAAAACATATTTCAAAAAATGGAAAAGATAATTTAAAATGGGAAAACATAAAATTTAAATGGAAAATTTTTAACAAATTTATTTTTCAAACCCCTAAAAAATACCCTTTTAACAATACAAAACATATTTAAAATTAACAAATATTTTAAAATTAAAAATCTTTTTCAAAATAAAAAAATAAAAACTTTAAAAATAAAAATAAATTTTAACAAATAAAAATCATCTTAAAATAAAAACTTTTCTTAAATAAAAAATATTTAAAAATTCAAAAATATTTAAAAAATGGAAAAACTAAATTTAAAAAAATTTTTGGAAAAATAAAATTTTTTTTAATTAAAAATATTTATAAAAATAAATAAATTTTAAACCCCTTTAAAAAATATTTAATAATTAAAAAAATTTTAAAATTAAAAATTATTTAAAATTTAAAAAATATTTTAAAACCAATGAAAATAAAAATTTTAAAAACCCCTAAAAAAATAAATAAATTTAAATAAAACAATTAATTCTTTTAACAAATGAAAATAAAAATTTAAAATGAAAAATTAAAATTTTAAAACCCCCTGGAAACAATATTTAAAAAGGAAAAATATTTAAAAATTAAAAATTTTTAAAAAATTTAAAAATTAAATTTCAAAATTAAAAATAAAAATTTTCAACAATAAAAATTTAAAAAAATTAAAAAATTATTAAAAATTTTAAAAATATTTAAATTAAAACTAATTTCAAACCCCTTAAAAATATTTTAAAAACCCCAAAAATTATTAAAAAATTAAAAATACCTTTAAAAAATTTTAAAATTATTTAAAATAAAAATCATAAATAAAAATATTTAAAAATTTTTTTAAAATTTTTCTTAAACCAAAACAAATATTTAAAAATTAAAAATATTTTAAATAAAAATCCTTAACCCAACTTAAAACATATTTTAAAAATTAAAAACTTAATTTTAAAATTACCCCAAAAATATTTAAAAATTAAAAATATTTTTAAAAACAAAAAACCAAATCAAAACAATTTTCCAAAACCAAACCCCCCCCCCCACACCCTTCCCCCGGGGGGGGCCAAATTTTCCCCAAAACCCCCAAAACACCATCTTAAAATAAAAATATTAACACCATAACAAACCCCCAAAACCCCCCCCTTTTTTTTTCCTTTCCCCCAAAAACCACTCACACAACACTCCCCAACAACCCCTCACACAACATTCATCTTCAACCCCCCACACCCTCAAACACCCTCCAAAACCCACCAACCCCACTAAAAACTCACTTCAACACCACTCACAAACCCTCATCTTAAACCACTCACACAACACTCTCTTCAACACCACTCACACAAAAACCTCTTCAACACCACCCCCAAAAACACTCATCCCACCCACCACACCCCTCCCCAAAAAATCTTCAACACCACTCGCACAACACCTCTTCAAAACCCACTACACAACATCATTTTCAACCCACTCCCCCCCTTCTTTAACACCCTCACAAAACACTCACTTAACAACTCACACAACCCTTAAAACCCAAAACCTTTTTCCAAAAACAAACTCACAAAAAACAATCAAAACATCATTTTTAACCCCTGCCTCCCCAAATTTTAAAACCCTCGCCCCTCTCTTAACCCCCTACACCCCCCAAACCATGAAAAATTTCTTAAACCATCACAAAAAATAAAAAATACCAAAACTTGGGGGTTGCGTGGATTAATGAAAAATGGTACTGGTAATGTTTAAAATATTTGGAACCCTTTTTACACCACCACTCCCCCTCCCCTAACACACTACCCCCCACTACCCAAAACTTTAAAAAATCCATCACACAATAATATACATATCACAACTTTCAAAAATCCCCTTTTCCAACTTTCCTTTTTAAACACCCCCCTAAACACCACCCCCTTCCCCCCCCCCCCCCCCCCCCCCCCCCCCCCCCCCCCCCAAACAAAAAAAAAAAAAAAAAAAAAAAAAAAAAAAAAAAAAAAAAAAAAAATATTAAATAAAAAAAACCCCTTTTAAACCCTTCACACAACACCCCCCCAAACACATCAACAACCCCCCAATCAACACCATCAAACAACACTCATTTTCAACACCACTCACACAACACATCTTCAACCCCATCCAAAACACTCACCACAACACCACTCACCAACACTCACCATCAACACCACCACACAACACCATCTTCAACACCACTCGCAAACCCCTCCCTTCAAAAACCCCAACAACACTTGTGGGAGTTCGACACGGGGATTAGGAAAAGAAATACTCACGTGGGCCCGGGTATTACTTTAAAATTTACAGAAAATTTGTAAGCCCTTTAAGCCGTACCTATCTCTCTCGTTTCCTCTCGAACACTGATGCTGGCCGCCCCAGTCCCCTATGTGAGAGGGTCTTTGAATAAGCCGGGTCGCACAATATAAATTTAAATGACCAGGCAGAGACGGTGGTCGTGAGTCACTGGCACGTGGTTACTGGTACGGGTTACAAAACCTGAGACACTCACCATCAACCACTCACACAACCCACCATCAACCACTACACAACCCCACCATCAACACCACCACACAACACTCACCATCAACACTACTCACACAACATCCCCTCACACCACTCACAAAAACACTCCCCCAAAACACCACTCCCCAACACTCATCTTCAACCCCATCACAAAACACTCTCTTCACACCACTCACCAACACTCATCTTCAACACCACTAAACCCAACACTCTCTTCAAACTCACAAACACCCCCTCAACACACTCACCAACCTCCCATAACACCACTCCCACAACACTCCCATCAACACAACTACACAACACTCCCATCAAAAACCCCTCACACAACACCACCATCAACACCTACACCCCCATCACCTAAACCCCACCACACAAATCCCATCAACACACTCACACAACACTCACTTCAACACCACTCACACAACACCCCTTTTCAACCCACTCACCAACCCCATCTTCAACCCCCCTCACACAACACTCATCTTCAACACCCCAACACTCACCTCAACACCACTCACACAACACTCCCATCACACCACTCACCAACACTCACTCAACACCACTCACACCACTCACCATCAAAAAAAATCACAAAAACCTCACCATAAACCCCACTCACACAACACTCTTTTAACACCACTCGCACACACACATCTTCAACACTCATCTTCAACCCCATCCCAAACATCTTCAACACCACTCACACAACACCTTCAAACCACTGCCCAACACTCATCTTAAACACCACTCGCACAACCTCATCTTCAACCCCACTCACAAAACCCCCCTTCAACACCCTCACACAACACTATCTTCAACACCACCACACAACCCATCAACACACTCTCTTCAACACCACCACCAACACTCATCTTCAACACCATTCGCAAAACACCTCTTCAAAACACTCGCAAAAACCTCGTCTTCAACACCACTCGCACAACACCATCTTCAACACCACTCGCAAACACTCCTTCAAACCCTCGCACAACACTCACTTCAACACCACTCGCACAACACTCATCTTAAAACACCACCAACAACATCATCTTCAACACCACCCCAAAAAAACACTCAACACCCACCACCAACACCCCTTTTTCAACCCCACTCACAAAAGCTCTCTTAAAACCCCACTCCAAAAGATCATTTTTTAACACCACTCCCCAAACACCCCATCTTCAACACCACCACACAAGACTCATCTTCAACCCACCACACAAGATCATCATCAACACCACCACACAACACTCATCTTCAACACCACTCACAAAACACTTCAACACCACTCCACAACACCATCTCAACACCACTACAAACACCATCTTCAACACCCCAAAAAACACCCCTTTTTAAAACCCCCCAACAAAACACTCCTCAACCACTCACTTAAACACCATCCACAACACTCATTTCAACACCACTCACAAACACCATCTTCAACACCACTCAAAAAACACTTCAACCCACACACACAACACTCATCTTCAACACCACCACACAACACTCATTTTCAACACCCTCGCACAAAACTCATCTTCAACACCCCGCACAACACTCATTTCAACCCCACCGCACAACACTCATCTTCAAACCACTCGCACAACATCATCTTCAACACCCTCCCCAAAACATCATTTTTAAAACCCACTCACACAACACTCATTTTTTCAACCCCCACTCACAAAACACTTCAACACCACTCACCAACACTCATTTTCAACCCCACTCCCCCAACACATTTCAACACCACCACAAAACATCATCTTAAAACACAACCACAAAACACTCATCTTAAAACCCCTCGCACAAAACTCATCTCAACACCCCGCACAACACCATCTTCACCCCACTCGCAAACACAAAATTAAAACACCACCACCAACCTCATCTTAAACACCACTCACAAAACATTCAACACCACTCAACAACACCATCTTCAACACCACTCAACAACCTCTTTCAACACCACTACACAACCTCATTTCAACACCACTCCCAAAAACCTTCTTCAACCCCACCACAAAACATCATCTTCAACCCCCTCGCACACACTCATCTTAACCCCACCCCCAAACCCATCTTCAACACCACTGCAAACACTCATCTTCAACCCCACTCGCACAACACTCTTTTTTCAACACCACTCGCACAACCTCTCTTCACACCACTGCACAACATCACCCTTCAACACCACTCACACAACACCATCTTAAACACCACCCCAAAAAACATTTTCAACCCACCACAAAAAACTCATTTCAAACCCTCCACAAGACTCTTTTTTTCAAACCCCCACACAAGACTCATTTTCAACACCACCCACAAACTCATCTTCAACCCCACTCACACAAGACTCATCTTAAACACCACTCACACAAGACTCATCTTCAAACCATTTCAACAAGATTTTCTTTAAACACCCTCACCAACACTCATCTTAAACCCCACTCACAAAACACTTAAACACCACCAACAACACTCATTTTAAACACCACTCGCACAAAATCATCTTCAACCCCCACTCCCAACATATCTCAACACCACTCGCACAACCTCACTTCAACCCACTCGCAAAACACTCTCTTCAACACCACTCGCACAACACTCATTTTCAACACCATCACACAACACTCATCTAAACCCCACTCACAAAACACTTCAACACCACTCCACAACATCTTCAACCCACTCACACAACACATCTTCACACCACTCACAAAACACCATCTTAAACACAACTACACAAACTATCTTCAACCCACTCGCACAAAACTCATTTTAAAACCCACTCGCACAAACCATCTTAACACCACCGCCAACACTCACTTAAACACCACTCACACAACACTCATCTCAACACCACTCAAAAAAACACTTCACACCATCACACAACCCTTTTCAACACCCCCACACAACCTCATCTTCAACACCACTCGCACACACTCTCTTCAACACCACCCGCCAACACTCATCTTAAAACCCCACTCACAAAACACTCTTAAACAACCACAAACATCCTTCAACCCCACCCCCACAAACTCATTTCAACACCACCCACAACACTCATCTTCAACCCACTCACACAACATCACTTCAACCAACTCACAAAACACTTCAACACCCTCACACAAATCTTTTCAACACCACTCAACAAACTATCTTCCAACACCACCCGCACAACCTCATCTTCAACACCACCGCACAACACCTCTTAAACACCACTCACAAAACACTTCAACACCACTCACACAACACTCATCTTAAACACCATCCACAACACTCATCTTAAAACCCCCTGCCAACACCACTTAAACACCACTCGCACAACATCATCTTCAACACCACCGCCAAAACCATTTTCAACCCCAAACGCACAAACTCACCCAAAACACCACTCACAAAACCTTTCAACAACCTCCACAACACTCACCTTAACCCCACCCCACACAACACTCATCTCAACACACTACACAACACTTACTTAAAAAACACACTAACAACACTCACTTCAACACCACTCACACAACACTCATCTTCAACACCACTCACACAACACTCATCAACACCACTCACACAAACTCATCTTCAACACCACTCACACAACTCCATCTTCAACACCACTCACACAACTCACTTCAACACCACTCCACAACACTCATCTTCAACACAACTCGCACAACACTCATCTTCAACACCACTCGCACAACACTCATCTTCAACACCACTCACACAACACTCATCTTCAACACCACTCACACAACACTCATCTTCAACACCACTCGCACAACACTCATCTTCAACACCACTCGCACAACACTCATCTTCAACACCACTCGCACAACACTCATCTTCAACACCACTCACACAACACTCATCTTCAACACCACTCACACAACACTCATCTTCAACACCACTCACACAACCATCTTCAACACCACTCACCCCAACACACATCTAAACACATAAACACAACACATCTTCAACACCCTTTCGCACAACACTCATCTTCAACACCACTCGCACAACACTCATCTTCAACACCACTCACACAACACTCACCTTCAACACCACTCACCAAAAACCTCACTTCAACACCACTCACACAACAACTCATGTCAACACCACTCACACAACACTCACCTTCAACACCACTCACACAACACTCATCTTCAACACCACTCACAAAACACTCATCAACACCACTCACACAACACTCATCTTCAACACCACTCACACAACACTCATCTTCAACACCACTCATCTTCAACACCACTCGCACAACACTCATCTTCAACACCACTCGCACAACACTCATCTTCAACACCACTCGCACAACACTCATCTTCAACACCACTCACACAACACTCATCTTCAACACCTCGCAAAACACTCATCTTCAACCCACTCACACAAACTCATCTTCAACACCACTCACACAACCCCCATCTTCAACCCCAAACTCACAACAACACTCATCTTCAACACCACTCAACAACACTCACTTCAACACCACTCACACAACACTCATCTTCAACACCACTCAAAAAAACACTTCAACACCACTCACACAAAACCACTCATCTTCAACACCACTCACACAACACTCATCTTCAACACCACTCACACAACACTCATCTTCAACACCACTCACAAAACACTTCAACACCACTCACACAACACTCATCTTCAACACCACTCACACAACACATCTTCAACACCACTCACACAACACTCACTTCAACCCACCCCCCAACACTCTCTTCAACACCACTGCAAAACACTCATCTTCAACACCACTCGCACAACACTCATCTTCAACACCACTCACACAACACTCATCTTCAACACCACTCACAAAACACTTCAACACCACTCACACAACACTCATCTTCAACACCACTCACACAACACTCATCTTCAACACCACTCGCACAACACTCATCTTCAACACCACTCACACAACACTCATCTTCAACACCACTCACACAACACTCATCTTCAACACCACCACAAAACATCATCATCAACACACTCCGCACAAACACTCATCTTCAACACCACTCAACACAACACTCTCTTCAACACCACTCACCAACAACACTCATCTTCTCACCACCGCACAACACTCATCTTCAACACCACTTCGCACAACACTCATCTTCAACACCATTTCGCACAACACTCCTCTTCAACACCACGCGCACAACACTCATCTTCAACTCCACTCACAAAACACTTAAACACCACTCACACAACACTCTCTTCAACCCACTCGCACAACACTCATCTCAACAGCACTCGCACAACACTCACTTCAACACCACTCGCACAACACTCATCTTCAACACCACTCGCACAACACTCATCTTCAACACCACTCGCACAACACTCATCTTCAACACCACTCGCACAACACTCACCCTCAACACCACCACACAACACCACTTCAACCCCAAACTCACACAACACTTCATCACCACTCACACAACACTCCCCTTTCAACACCACTCACACAACACTCATCTCAACAGCACTCAAAACAAAAATTTACTTCAAAAACCACTCACACAACACTCACCTTCAACACCACTCACACAACACTCATCTTCAACACCACTCACACAACACTCATCAACACCACTCACACAACACTCATCTTCAACACCACTCACACAACACTCATCTTCAACACCACTCACACAACTCATCTTCAACACCACTCACACAACACCATCTTCAACACCACTCGAAACAACACTCATCTTCAACACAACTCGCACAACGCTCATCTTCAACACCACTCGCACAACACTCATCTTCAACACCACTCGCACAACACTCATCTTCAACACCACTCGCACAACACTCATCTTCAACACCACTCACAAAACACTTCAACACCACTCACACAACACTCATCTTCAACACCACTCACACAACACTCATCTTCAACACTCACACAACACTCATCTTCAACACTCACACAACACTCATCTTCAACACCACTCACACAACACTCATCTTCAACACTCACACAACACTCATCTTCAACACCACTCACACAACACTCATCTTCAACACTCACACAACACTCATCTTCAACACCACTCACACAACACTCATCTTAAAACACTCCCACCATTCAACACCACTCACACAACACTTATCTTCCACACACTTCATCTTCCAAACACTTCATCTCACACCAATTCATCTTCCAAAACCACTTACATCTTCCACACACTTCATCTTCAAACACTTCGTCTCCACACACTTCATCTTCCCCCAAACACCTTCCTCTTCAAACACTTCATTTCCACATACTTCATCTTCCCACACACTTCATCTTCAAACACTTCATCTTCCTCACCACTTCATCTTCCAAAACACTTCATCTTTCACACACTTCGTCTTCCATCATACTTCATCTTCCACACACTTCAATCTTCCAAAACACTTCTTCTTCCACACACTTCATTTCCACACACTTTATCTCCCACACACTTCATCTTCCACACACTTCATCTTCCAAACACTTCATCTTCCACACACTTCATCTTCCACACACTTCATCTCCACAACACTTCATCTCCCAAACACTTCATCTTCCACACACTTCATCTTCCAAACACTTCATCTTCCACACACTTCATCTCCCACACACTTCATCTCCCACACACTTCATCTTCCACACACTTCACCTTTCACACACTTCAGTGTCCACACATTTCATCTTCCACGTACTTTAGCGCAGTAGCAGACGAGATGAATGGTCCAGGACCTAACAAGACCAGATGAATGGTCCAGGACCTAGGAAGACCAGATGAATGGTCCAGAACCTAGGAAGACCAGGTGAATGGCCAGGACCTAGCTAGACCAGGTGAATGGCCAGGACCTAGCTAGACCAGGTGAATTGTCCAGGACCTAACAAGACCAGGTGAATGGTCCAGGATCTAGCAAGTCCAGGTGAATGGTCCAGGACCTAACAAGACCAAGTGAATAGTCCACTACCTAGCAAGATCAGGAAATGCTACAGAACCTAGGAATACCAGGTAAATGGTCCAAGACCTAGCATGACCAGGTGAATGGTCCAGGACCTAGGAAGACCATGTGAACGATCCGAGACCTAGGAAGACCAGGTGAATGGTCCAGGACCTATCAAGACCAGGTGAATGGTCCAGGACCTATCAAGACCAGGTGAATGGCCCAGAACCTAGCAAGACCAGGTGAATGGTCCAGGACCTAACAAGGCCAGATGAATGGTCCAGGGCCCAGGAAGACCAGATGAATTGTCCAGGACCTATCAAGACCAGGTGAATGGTCCAGAACCTAGCAAGACCAGGTGAATGGTCCAGGACCTAGCTAGACTAGGTGAATAGTCCACTACCTAGCAAGACCAGGCAAATGCTACAGAACCTAGGAATGCCAGGTGAATGGTCCAGGACCTAGCAAGACCAGGTGAATGATCCAGGGCCTAGTAAGATCAGGCGAATAGTCTAGGACCTAGGAAGACCAGATAAATGGTCCAGGGCATAACAAGACCTGGTGAATGGTCCAGGTTCTAGTAAGATCGGGTAAGTGCTGACCTCAACATAACAACACATAACACGAGGTGCTGACCTTAACACAACACTGGCAACATATTACACTAGGTGCTGGCCTCAACACAACACTGGCAACATATAACACGAGGTGCTGACCTCAACACAACACTGGCAACATATAACACGAGGTGCTGACCTCAACACAACACTGGCAACATATAACACGAAGTGCTGACCTCAACACAACACTGGCAACATATAACACGAGGTGCTGACCTCAACACAACACTGGCAACATATAACAAGACTTCAACACAACACGGGGAAGGTTGTCGCCTAGAAGATCGTGTTGTGGTTTTCTTCTTGTTGTGTGGGAAGACTGACGGCTTCACCAGTTTAAGTATATAAACTGTAGCTGCATTAAAAATTCGATCCCTCGATGGCATGTAGTTAGGCACTAATGAAGGACTTTTGGTCTAAGGTACGTTCATGATTATCCCTTCTCATCCCATTCCCTAGTCGTCGTACAACTCAAACGTGGTTAAGGATGGTAAAGGAACTTGCATGAAAGTCGAGGAGGGTGGAGATGCTTCTTGCAAAGTAGCACAGCTGTGAGAGGAACACACTATTTCACAAGATGGAGGGAGATGGAGCGCCTGTCAATATATGAAGAATCACATCGACAAGAAAATAACGTTAAAAATATAATACGACTATAAAATAGCAATTCTTACGGACAAATAACAATTCGGAAGTGAAAGGTAAGGGTAAATGCTTATGTGTTCCAGCATTATCGAACTCGCTAATGGTGCGCAAGTTGACGTCAATGTTATCTTTATCTTAAGTTTTATATCGCCTTAAAAGTTTTACCGGTTTTCCAATGACTGTAGCACTACAGTGAGCAAAGTCAGGGTATTATTCTAGAATGGTTGGTAATATATCACTTTGGATAAAATACTTTGACATTTCTTGAACATTTCTGAGTGACTTATCTCTCAATTCATTTATTTTTAATCGCATTCCAATACATAATGACGCAAGGTGTGACAACTCTCCATCTGGCAAAGTTTACATTTTGTTTGGTGGTGATGTACCCGCCCAGAGACACTGGTAGCCCAGCCGGATCCGGCCAGTAGTAACATCCAAGAGTCTACTTATTTAGTTGGAAGCACCATAGACGTGTGGTTCCTCCTG
>NC_069421.1:37442211-37524711 GCF_026875155.1 Cherax quadricarinatus | reverse complement strand
GCACTCTGGATACAGCACTCGAGACACAGCACTCTGGATACAGCATTCTGGATACAGCACTCAGGACACAGCACTCAGCATACAGCATTCTGGATACAGCACTCAGGACACAGCACTATAGATACAACACTCAGGACACAGCACTCTGGGTACAACACTCAGTACACAGCACTCTGGGTATAGCACCCAGGACACAGCACTCTGGATACAGCACTCAGGACACAGCACTCAGGACACAGCACTCTGGATACAGCACTCTGCATGTAGCACTCAGCACACAGCACTCTGGGTACAGCACTCAGGACACAGCACTTTGGGTACAGCACTCAGGACACAGCACTCTGGATACAACACTCAGGACACAGCACTCTGGACACAGCACTCAGGACACAGCACTCTGGATACAGCACTCAAGACACAGCACTCTGGATACAACACTCAGTACACAGCACTCTGGGTATAGCACCCAGGACACAGCACTCTGGATACAGCACTCAGGACACAGCACTCAGGACACAGCACTCTGGATACAGCACTCTGCGAGCAACACTCAGCACACAGCACTCTGGGTACAGCACTCAGGACACAGCACTCTGGATACAGCACTCTGCGAGCAACACTCAGCACACAGCACTCTGGGTACAGCACTCAGGACACAGCACTCTGGATACAGCACTCTGCGAGCAACACTCAGCACACAGCACTCTGGGTACAGCACTCAGGACACAGCACTCTGGGTACAGCACTCAGGACACAGCACTCTGGGTACAGCACTCAGCCCACAGCACTCTGGATACATCACTCAGGACACAGCACTCCGAACACAGCACTCTGAACACAGCACTCTGAACAAAGCACTCTGAGCACAGCACTCGGAACACAGCATTCGGAACACAGCACTCGGAACACAACACTCCGGGCACAGCACTCCGAACACAGCACTCTGAACACAGCACTCTGAACACAGCACTCTGAGCACAGCACTCGGAACACAGCATTCGGAACACAGCACTCGGAACACAACACTCCGGGCACAGCACTCTGGACACAGCACTCTGAACACAGCACTCTGAACACAGCAGTCTGAGCACAGCACTCTGAACACGGCACTCTGGACACAGCACTCTGGACACAGCACTCTGAACACAGCACTCTGAACACAGCACTCTGAGCACAGCACTCTGAACACAGCACTCTGAACACAACACTCTGGACACAGCACTCTGGACACAGCACTCTGAACACAGCACTCTGAACACAACACTCTGGACACAGCACTCTGGAGACAGCACTCTGAACAAAGCACTCTGAGCACAGCACTCTGAACACAGCACTCTGGACACAGCACTCTGAACACAGCACTCTGAGCACAGCACTCTGAGCACAGCACTCTGAACACAGCACTCTGAACACAGCACTCTGAACACAGCACTTTGAGCACAGCACTCTGGACACAGCACTCTGGGCACAGCACCCTGAACACAGCACTCTGAACACAGCACTCTGAACACAACACTCTGAACACAGCACTTTGAACACAGCACTCTGGACACAGCATTCTGAACACAGCATTCTGAACACAGCACTCTGAACACAGCACTCTGGACACAGCACTCTGAACACAGCACTCTGAACACAACACTCTGAACACAGCACTCTGAACACAGCACTCTGGACACAGCATTCTGAACACAGCATTCTGAACACAGCACTCTGAACACGGCACTCTGGACACAGCACTCTGGACACAGCACTCTGAACACAGCACTCTGAACACAGCACTCTGAGCACAGCACTCTGAACACAGCACTCTGAACACAACACTCTGGACACAGCACTCTGGACACAGCACTCTGAAAACAGCACTCTGAACACAACACTCTGGACACAGCACTCTGGAGACAGCACTCTGAACACAGCACTCTGAACACAGCACTCTGAACACAGCACTCTGGACACAGCACTCTGAACACAGCACTCTGAGCACAGCACTCTGAGCACAGCACTCTGAACACAGCACTCTGAACACAGCACTCTGAACACAGCACTTTGAGCACAGCACTCTGAACACAGCACTCTGGACACAGCACTCTGGACACAGCACTCTGAACACAGCACTCTGAACACAGCACTCTGAACACAACACTCTGAACACAGCACTTTGAACACAGCACTCTGGACACAGCATTCTGAACACAGCATTCTGAACACAGCACTCTGAACACAGCACTCTGGACACAGCACTCTGAACACAGCACTCTGGACACAGCATTCTGAACACAGCACTCTGAACACAGCACTCTGAACACAGCACTCTGAACACAGCACTCTGAACACAGCACTCTGGACACAGCACTCTGAACACAGCACTCTGAACACAGCACTCTTGACACAGCACTCTGTACACAGCACTCTGGACACAGCATTCTGAACACAGCACTCTGGACACAGCATTCTGAACACAGCACTATGAACACAGCACTCTGAACACAGCACTCTGGACACAGCACTCTGAACACAGCACTCTGAACACAGCACTCTGAACACAGCACTCTGAACACAGCACTCTGAACACAGCACTCTGAACACAGCACTCTGAACACAGCACTCTGAACACAGCACTCTGGACACAGCACTCTGAACACAGCACTCTGAACACAGCACTCTGGACACAGCACTCTGAACACAGCACTCTGGACACAGCATTCTGAACACAGCATTCTGAACACAGCACTCTGAACACAGCACTCTGAACACATCACTATGAACACAACACTCCGGACACATCACTATGAACATAACACTCCGGACACATCACTATGAACATAACACTCCGGACACATCACTATGAACATAACACTTCGGACACATCACTATGAACATAACACTCCGGACACATCACTATGAACATAACACTCCGGACACATCACTATGAACATAACACTCCGGACACATCACTATGAACATAACACTTCGGACACATCACTATGAACATAACACTTCGGACACATCACTATGAACATAACACTCCGGACACAGCACTATGAACATAACACTCCGGACACATCACTATGAACATAACACTCCGGACACATCACTATGAACACAACACTCCGGACACATCACTATGAACATAACACTCCGGACACATCACTATGAACATAACACTCCGGACACATCACTATGAACATAACACTTCGGACACATCACTATGAACATAACACTCCGGACACATCACTATGAACATAACACTCCGGGACACATCACTATGAACAATAACACTCCGGACACATCACTATGAACATAACACTTCGGACACATCACTATGAACATAACACTTCGGACACATCACTATGAACATAACACTCCGGACACAGCACTATGAACATAACACTCCGGACACATCACTATGAACATAACACTTCGGACACATCACTATGAACATAACACTCCGGACACATCACTATGAACATAACACTTCGGACACATCACTATGAACATAACACTCCGGACACATCACTATGAACATAGCACTCTGGACACATCACTATGAACGTAACACTCCGGACACATCACTATGAACACAACACTCCGGACACATCATTATGAACATAAAACTCCGGGCACATCACTATGAACACAACACTCCGGACACATCACTATGAACATAACACTCCTGACACATCACTATGAACATAACACTCCGGACACAGCACTATGAACATAACACTCCGGACACATCACTATGAACATAACACTCCGGACACATCACTATGAACACAACACTCCGGACACATCACTATGAACATAACACTCCGGACACATCACTATGAACATAACACTCCGGACAAAATCACTATGAACATAAACACTCCGGACACATCACTATGAACATAACACTCCGGACACATCACTATGAACATAACACTCCGGACACATCACTATGAACATAACACTCCGGACACATCACTATGAACATAACACTCCGGACACATCACTCTGAACACAATACTCCGGACACATCACTATGAACATAACACTCCGGACACATCACTCTGAACACAATACTCCGGACACATCACACTAAAGACAACACAGTGAGCACAGAACAATGGCAGAGTGTTATGGAGAAACAATAGGATATGATCTTCACCACGAACAACGAGGAACTAATCAGAGACATAACAATAATTAACAGAACATACATTGGTAAGAACAATGTGGCCACAACAGAGTGGTCACAACAGAGTGGTCACAACACAGTGGTCACAACACAGTGATCACAACACAGTATTCACAACACAGTGGTCACAACACAGTGATCACAACACAGTATTCACAACACAGTGGTCACAACACAGTGGTCACAACACAGTGGTCACAACAGAGTGGTCACAACACAGTGGTCACAACACAGTGGTCACAACACAGTGGTCACAACACAGTGGTCACAACACAGTGGTCACAACACAGTGGTCACAACAGAGTGGTCACAACACAGTGGTCACAACACAGTGGTCACAACACAGTGGTCACAACACAGTGGTCACAACACAGTGGTCACAACATTCATAAGGGTCACTCATCTCGTGAGCAATAAAAGGTGAGCAAGTTTGATAAGACTAATGAGAGATCATCTTTATTTCCTTGGATAAAGATAATGTCCACAACACCTACGTTAATTAATATTCTGGCTACTTCTACCTCTACCACCATCACCACCACTACCACCACCACCATCACCACCACTACCACCACCGCCACTACAACCAACATCACCACCACCACAACTGTCAGCATAGTTGCTGATCCCCTGTATATGTTGTGTAGCTTATCTGAGTATCATACTTAGTAGCATCTATATGTATTATATGGACGATCCCTTGCTAGACTTAGCGTCTAGCATGTGACGTCACACTGTGCCGCTTGTGGGCGGGAGTCACCCTGTCCCTTTCTCAGTTCATGGATAGACCTACAGGCTGCAGCAGGCTAGGCTGGGCTCCTCTCACGGCTTTGCAAATAGTACGTTACTAGTCATACTCTTGTGTATTTCTACACCACTATTATCTTCTAGAACCCTCCACGCAACACAACACCACCACCACAACTTCCATCACGACGACCACCGCCACTAACACACCACAACCACCACACATCACACTAACCAACCATCCCACACACCACCACACCCACACACCACCAACCACCACACTCAACCACCACACCACACAACCACCAGCACCACCACTACAACCACCATCACCACTACTACCACCACCCCCAGCACCACTACAACCAACATCACCACCACTACAACCAACATCACCACCACAACCCACCACCACCGCCCACCACCACCACCGCCCACCACCACCACCACCACCACCACCACCACCCACCACCACCACCACCACCCACCACCACCAACTACAACCACCATCACCACCACAACCATCACCACTACTACAACCACCATCAACACCACCACCACCACTACAACCACCATCATCATCACCACCACAACCACCACCACTACAACCTCCATCACGACGACTACCACCACCACCAACCACCACCACCACTGCGGATGACACCAATTCGTCACAAGTCTTGACAATTGCTTCACCCTTGAGAGTACAACAACACCTGATCGTTACGTGTTGTTAATGGTATTATCAGCAGGCTCTGACGTCAGCACTCGTTTCAAGGTTAACCCCTGGTGTCAGCTCTCAGCTTAAAGTGAACTCTCATGTCAGTTCTCCACTCAAGGCTGGCCTTGAGGTCAGCTCTACGATCAAGGTAGGCAATGACGTCAGTATGGCCCTCAAGGAGGGTCCAAACGTCAGCTCTGCCCTCAAGGTGGGTTCTAACTTCAGCTCTTCCCTCATGGTGGGTCCAGACGTCAGCTCTACCTTCATAGTGGGTCCTGACGTCAGCTGTACCCTCATGGTGGGTCCAGACGTCAGCTCTACGCTCATGGTGGGTCCTGACTTCAGTTCTACCCTCATGGTGGGTCCTGACGTCAGTTCAACCCACATTCAATTCAATTTAATTCAATTCAAAGTTTATTCTCTATAAAGATTACAATGTTGAATTTACAGAATTTGGTTGTTGTGTGGTTTACATGTAGTTAAATAATGATTACAGAGTGTACCACTAGAACGCCTAACATGGCTTGGCATTTCGGGCAGACTTAGTTTCTTTATTTTAAAATATTACAAATTATGAGGTAAGTTGGTATTATGGCTAAGTGACTAAATACTAGTTTGCGAGTTTAGCAATGTGAATGTTTTTGTTTTGGCACAGTACATAGTTTCAGTATTGGAGTATCATAGGATTCATTATTTTAAGATTGAGATTAATATTTCTGTTTATGGTCAAATGGGTGAGTGAGTGTGTGAACCACCAGGTGGTATTCGTGTAGTTAGTTGATGGGGTGTATCAGGGAGATAAGATGTTTTCTAATGGTAGTTTTGAAGGTGATGAATGTGTCTGCAGTTCTAGAGTTCTCAGGTAGGGTGTTCCAGATTTTAGGGCCTTTGACATACATTGAATTTTTGTAAAGGTTTAGTCGGACACGGGGAATGTCGTAGAGATGTTTGTGTCTGGTGTTATGCCTGTGGGTTCTGTCACAACTATCAAGAAAGCGTTTTAGGTCAAGGTTGATATTGGAGTTTAAGGTCCTGTAGATGTAGATTGCACAGTAGTAAGTGTGGATGTACTGAACAGGGAGTAAGTTTAGATCTATGAAGAGTGGGGGTGTGTTGCCAGGGATGGGATTTAGTGATTATTCTTACTGCAGCTTTTTGTTGGGTTATTATTGGCTTTAGGTGTGTTGCTGCAGTTGATCCCCAAGCACAAATAGCATAGGTGAGGTATGGATAAATAAGTGAGTGGTATAGTGTGAGAAGGGCATTTTGCGGCACGTAGTATCGTATCTTGGAGAGGATCCCAACCGTTTTGGATACTTTTTTGGTTATGTGTTGGATATGGGTGCTGAAATTCAGGTTGTTGTCAAGGTGTAGGCCTAGGAATTTGCCCTCATTATGTCTGGTAATTAGAGTGCATCTCCTGCTCTGCTACCAAACATAATATAGTAGGTTTTGTCAGTGTTAAGCGTAAGTTTATTGGCTGTCATCCAAGTCGATATTTTGATCAGCTCCTCGTTAACAATGGTGTTGAGGGTGGCAAGATTAGGGTGAGAGATGACATAAGTCGTGTCGTCAGTAAAGAGAATGGGTTTCAGGTGTTGGGATACGTTTGGAAGATCATTGATGTATATGAGGAAGAGCAGGGGACCAAGGACACTTCCCTGCGGAACTCCAGTATCAAGTGGCCGTGTTGTTGATGCTGTGTCTTTAATGGTGACATACTGATACCTATTAGTAAGGTAAGATTTTAAATAAGCAAGCGCATGGCCTCTTATACCGTAATGGTCAAGTTTGTGGAGTAGGATGTCGTGGTCTACTGTGTCAAAAGCTTTTCTTAGGTCAATAAAAATTCCTAGTAGATATTCCTTATTTTCCAATGCTGTGTAAAGCAGATCTAGCATTTTTATGATTGCATCATTAGTGCTTTTATTTTTCCTGAATCCAAATTGGCAGGGGTTGAGTATGTTTTGTGACGTTATAAATTAATATAGTCTCCTGTGCACGAGTTTCTCAAAGATTTTGGATAGCAATGGTAAGTTTGATATTGGCCTATAGTTGTTTAGGTCTGTAGGGTCACCACCTTTATGTATTGGTGTAACCCTTGCCATCTTGAGTAGTTTCGCGAAGGTGCTAGTTTCTAGTGACTTGTTAAAAAGTAATGAAATAGCATGCGAAAGGATATGGGCCGCTCGCTTGTACAGTAATGGTGGGACATTAGACAGATTCCCTGAGTTGTTTTTAAGTGACTTTATAATCTCGGTGACTTCCGAGGGCTCAGTTGGTGCAAGATAGAAGGAATTTGGGAAATTCCCATCTAGGTAGTCCCGGCATGGGCATTAGTATGTGGGATTTTATTGCGAGATTAGATCCTATGGTTGAGAAGAAGTCGTTTATCTTGTTAGCTGTGTCAGTGGGATGTAGTGGTGTTTCATTAGGTTTAGTTAGGACAATATTCTTGTTTTTTTTTCAGTTTGTGGGTCCCTAGAATCTGAGAGAGTGTTTTCCAGGTCTTTTTTATATCTCCTCTAGTGTCTATGAATCTACTGGAGTAGTATAGTTGTTTGGCTTTCTTTATTACTTTGGTGAGAACTGATGAATAGTGTTTAAGAATATCTTTGTGTATTAAGCCCTGTCTATATGCTTTTCATATTGGTGTTTCTTGTCAATGGATTTCAGAATGGTGCTGGTTAGCCATGGGCAACCAAGCCGTTTGTTTGTGATCTGTTTCGTTTTTATAGGACAATGTTTGTTGTATAGTCTAAGTAATTTGTTAAGAAAAATGTCTGTCCAGTCATCAATACCATTGGCCTTGGAGAATTCTGTATGCCAGTCAACAATCTCTAGGTCAGCTGTGAACTTCCTTATTGAGGCCTCGTCATGGAGTCTAAATGAGACTTTGTTGTATTCAAGTGGTGGTTTACTAATGGTTGTCAGGAGGAAGGTAGGGTAGAGGTCTGTAGTGCTATCTGTGATTATCCCTGATTTAAGGGGGGCTAGTATATTGGTCCATATGTGGTCTATTATGGTTGCACTTGTCTCAGTGAGCCTGGTTGGTTTAGTTATTGTTGGTATGAGAAGTGTGTTGTTCATATTGTTGATGAAATCAGTTACAGGCTGATCATCTAGTAAGCCAAGGTTGATGTTGAAGTCTCCATCTAAGAGAAGGTGGTGCTTATTCATTTGTCTGTTTGTTATTAGTGACTTTAATTTCTCACTGAAATTTGGGATGTTTGTGTGAGGTATCCTGCAAATGGCACCGATTGTTATAGGTGTCTTAAGGTTTTTTACAGTAAAATTAGCAAAAATGTATTCCCCATATTCATCACTAAAGCAAGTGGTGCTAATACAAGATAATTGCTTAGAGTAATAGATTGCAATACCACCCCCAACTTGGTTTGGTCTGCAGTTGTGAATTGCTGTGTATCCTGGTAGAGGGTAGATATCTATTGTGTCCTGCTTAAGCCAGGTCTCAGTAAGAATAATGCAGGAGAAGGGTGTCTTTAGTGATTCAAGGAGTGCCAGGAGGTCATCATAGTGTTTGCTTAAGGACCTGATGTTGTAGTTAAGTACTGATAGACTTTTAGCATTGTTTAGGATAGTGCTGGCTTGTGATGCTGTGTAATAAAGGCAGTTACTTTCCAATAGGTTTTGATTGGGTGTCAGATTATGGATGTTTAGATCAGGGTCAACGTGATCAATCATCTTCTAGGTTTAAATTATGGTTATTTATATCCTGAGTTGTGTGTTGAGTTCTAGTACTGATATCTGTAGTGGTGGGAAGTTTGGATAAGTATATAGCTAGAGTATTTTGGTCATATAGAGTATAGTCATTACTACACATAATGAAGTTGATGTTGTCTATGTGTTGTGCTGGAATGAACTAAAGTACAACTAGGTATAAACTAGTAATATAAAAATACAAATTTAAAATAGAACAAGACTCTCACTTGTAATTGCACTAAGGTCTAATATAATGACTTTTGTGGAGTCTATGTTTTGAGCTAGAATGAGCTATAGTACAACTAGATTTAATCTAATAATATAAAAATACAAATTAAAAATAGTACCAGTCTCTCACTAGTAATTGCACTATGGTCTAATATAATGAATTTGGTATTGACTATACTACAACTGAGTTTAATCTAATGATATAAAAAAGGCACAAGACTCTCAATTGTAATTGCACTAAGGTCTTATATAAGTTGTTTACAAGAATTAGAGTATAACTAGATTTAAATTTACAAGATAAAATACACATGTTAAGGTAGCAAAAGAATAATAAAAAAAATAATAAAAATAAAAATGGCAATGACTTGGTTATAATATGCTAGTAAGATGGTAGACAGGATAATATAAAAGTTGTAGTTGAAAATACTAGTTTAAAAAAGTATAGAATAAAAATGAGCAATAAAAAAAGTTTACAATAAGTTTGGTCAATATAGTTTAAAGTAAAATTGGGCAATAATAGAGATTTTAGAATAAAACTGGGCAATTGAGTATTTCTTAAAGTGAGGTAGAATTATTGAGGACAAGTTACGGTTAGTTTATAATAAAATAAGATAAAACAGTGATGTGGTAAGTTGTAAAAAAGGAGATAGATTCTGTAGATATTAAACACAATTAAGACTATGAGGTAGAATGGTCGTTGAATACAACAATGACAATCAAAAGTAGTTGGGGTATTAGAATTTTAGGGGGGGCACAAATTTATGACAATATGGAGTTTGATGTTGTACCCGCCATCGAAGGACATACGGTGGAGTGGACGCCTCTGAGTTGATTTCATTCTACTCCCTGTTTAAGTACTAGCTCAACAAATCAGCTCAGAGGCGTCCACTCCACCGTATGTCCTTCGATGGCGAGTACAACATCTAGCTTGGCTGGATGCGCCATTGTTAAGGATTGTGTGGTCTAGTGGTCTAAAGCGTCATGCGTTTTCGCTCACCATGAAGCGGGCCAAAACAACATATGTTCGACTCCTTGGCTAGTGCAGTGTTGTTATTGATCAATACCACTCTTTCTGTGGGTACAATAATTATATATATTATATATATATATATATATATATATATATATATATATATATATATATATATATATATTTAAACACTGATCTCTGGCCGAAGGAGACTCGAACCTACGAACCTTGAAACAAGGTACGCAGTGCTTTACCATTCTCACCACACTGGACCAATACCTTGGCGTCCAGCTTACGCTAGACGTTGATCCAAGGCAGCCAGCTTTCAGGGAGAGGGCTTACAGCTTTTCATCTCATCCCCTGCATGCATCGACCAACTAGAGATTTTAACAATGCAAGGAATTCGCAAGAGCAGGCGAATTCTTGCGAATTCTTGCTAATTCCTTGCATTGTTAAAATCTCTAGTTGGTCAATGCATGCAGGGGATGAGATGAAAACCTGTAAGCCTTCTCCCAGAAAGCTGGTTGCCTTGGATCAACGTCTAGCGTAAGCTGGACGCCAAGGTATTGGTCCAGTGTGGTGAGAATGGTAAAGCACTGTGTACCTTGTTCCAAGGTTGGTAGATTCGAGTCTCCCTTGGCGAGAGATCAGTGTTTATGTATATTTCGCCTGCTCTTGCGAATTCCTTGCATATATATATATATATATATATATATATATATAATATATATATATATATATATATATATATATATATATATATATATTATATGTCGTGCCGAATAGGCAGAACTTGCGATCTTGGCTTAAATAGCAACGCTCATCTTGCCATATAGGACAAGTGAAAATTTGTGTGTGCAATAATTTCGCCAAAATCATTATGAACCTAACGAAAAAAATATATTTCACTGTGTTTGTTTAGTATTAAATTGTTGTAAACAAATCTAAAATATATTTAGTTGTGTTAGGCTAAAATAAATTGTGCTTGTTATAATAAGGTTAGGTAAGTTTTCTAAGTTCCTTTTGGTGCAAAATTATAAATTTTTACATCAACATTAATGAAAAAAATATATCTTTAAACGTATAAGAGAAAATTTTAGAAAGAACTTAATTTTAAATGAGTTCTTGCTAATTGACCAGTTTTACATATTCGGCACGACATATATATAATATATAATATTATATATATATATATATATATATATATATATATATAATATATATATATATATATATGCATATTTTACATATTCTGAAATCACCGTAAGCATGTGATATCAGAATATATAAAACAACCACTGTGAAAGAATAGAGAAATTCCAAGCGCTTTCGTGACTACTCACATTATCAAGGAGCAATGAAAGTAAAGCATCAAAGGTAGGCATATAAAGGGTCTAGCCCACACGTCACTATCAAATCCCACAACAAAGCAACACCTGACGCGCGACTCATAAGAAAGGGAACACTGCAGCAGGCCCGCTGGCCCAACTAGACAGGTCCATCACACAACCACCAACAAACTATTCTACCCAAGAATTAAGAATTTTAAAATTTATTATTTGTCCAATGTATTATTAAATTCTTTATCAAAATTTGATACAGTAAAAAAAAACTTTTGATAAAGAATTCCCCCCAAAATGCGATAAAGTTTATTACGGTCAAACTGGTAAAAATCTCGAACTAAGGTTAAAACAATATAAATATAGCATTAGAACTGGACAAGATTCCAATGCTCTATTTATTCATGTGAGAGATTTTAACTATCCAATTGATTTTCAAAAAGTTGAGAAAGTTGTATCAAGCAAGTCCATGGCCGACAGGAATATAATTGAATCTTGTTTCATAAAAAGCAGCTTTGACAATAATATGAATATTTCCTTTGGTTTATATAAATTAGATCCATTTATAATTAATAGAATTTGAGAAGAATTTAATAATACATTGGACAAATAATAAATTTTAAAATTCTTAATTCTTGGGTAGAATAGTTTGTTGGTGGGTTGTGTGAAGGACCTGTCTAGTTGGGCCAGCGGGCCTGCTGCAGTGTTCCCTTTCTTATGAGTCGCGCGTCAGGTGTTGGTTTGTTGTGGGATTTGATAGTGAGGTTTTGGCTAGACCCTTTATATGCCTTCCTTTGATGCATTACTTTCATTGCTCCTTGATAATGAGAGTAGTCACGAAAGCACTTGGAATTTCTCTATTCTTTCACAGTGGTTGTTTTGTACATATTATATATATATATATATATATATATATATATATATATATATATATATAATATATATATATATATATATATATATATACAGTGCCTGCACTTTGAAGGAGGGGTGTTATGTTACAGTTTTATAACAAAAGTGTAAGCGCACCTCTGGCAAGAGAGTGATGGAGTGAATGATGTTGAAAGTTTTTCTTTTTCGGGCCACCCTGCCTTGGTGGAAAACTACCGATGTGTTAAATAATATATATATATATATATATATATATATATATATATATATATATATATATATATATATATATATATATATATATATATATATATGTCGTGCCGAATAGGCAGAACTTGCGATCTTGGCTTAAATAGCAACGCTCATCTTGCCATATAGGACAAGTGAAAATTTGTGTATGCAATAATTTCGCCAAAATCATTCTGAGCCTAATGAAGAAAATATATTTCACTGTGTTTGTTTAGTATTAAATTATTGTAAACAAATCTAAAATATATATAGTTAGGTTAGGCTAAAATAAATTGTTCTTGTTATAATACGGTTAGGTAAGTTTTCTAAGATACTTTTGGTGCAAAATTAAAAAAATTTAAATTAACATTAATGAAAAAAATATATCTTTAAACGTATAAAAGAAAATTTTAGAAAGGACTTAATTTTAAATGAGTTTTTGCTAATTGACCAGTTTTACATATTCGGCACGACATATATATATATATATATATATATATATATATATATATATATATATATATATATATATATATATATATAATATATATATATAGGGAGATACCACCTCTAGAACTGTCCTAGGGACCCTCATCCTCAGAGAATAGAATTAACTTGCTTCAGGAAAAACTCGAGGTTCTCCCTGAAGCTGTTTGAGAATTTTCTCCTACCACCCCCTATATTTAATATATATATATATATATATATATATATATATATATATATATATATATATATATATATATATATATATATATATATATATATATATGTCGTGCCGAATATGTAAAACTGGTCAATTAGCAAGAACTCATTTAAAATTAAGTCCTCTCTAAAATTTTCTCTTATACGTTTAACGATATATTTTTTTTATTAATGTTAATGTAAAAAAAAATTTAATTTTGCACCAAAAGAATCTTAGAAAACTTACCTAACCTTATTATAACAAGAACAATTTATTTTAGCCTAACCCAACTATATATATTTTAGATTTGTTTACAATAATTTAATACTAAACAAACACAGTGAAATATATTTTTTTCGTTAGGTTCAGAATGATTTTGACGAAATTATTGCATACACAAATTTGCGCTTGGCCTATATGGCAAGATGAGCGTTGCTATTTAAGCCAAGATCGCAAGTTCTGCCTATTCGGCACGACATACATATATATACACACACACACACACACACACACACAATATATATATATATAATATATATATATATATATATATATATATATATATATATATATAATATATATATATATATAAAATATAGGGAGGTACCACCTCTAGAACTGTCATGGGGACCCTCATCCTCAGAGAAAAGAATAAACTTGCTTCAGGGAAAACTCAAGGTTCTCCCTGAAGCTGTTTGAGAATTTTCTCCTACCACCTCCTATATTTCAAGTATGTGTTATTTAAAGACAAAATACATTGGCCAAACATTCACAAAAATACAACACAAAGTAAAACAACATAGGTAACTCAGAGCTACATCTCGAATACTTCGTCCAGCTCCCCTGCGGTGGGCCGCGTGCCCAGAATGCTGCAGGCATTCCCTCTCTGGATCGTAACACTGAGTCTCTGAAAGAGGAAGCTGGTCGCCCTGTGGTCCTTGGTTTCTTTGATGAGCTTTTCACCTAGCTCTTTGAGGAACTTTAGAGAACACTTGCCCCATGCTCCAATGGTCTCCGTCCTTATTGGAATGAAGTTATAGCAAGGGGGAAGGTCTTCAAGTTTATATGGCCTTCAAGTTTATATATATATGTCGTGCCGAATAAGCAGAACTTGCAATCTTGGCTTAAATAGCAACGCTCATCTTAAGAACATAAGAACATAAGAACGAAGGAACACTGCAGAAGGCCTACTGGCCCATGCGAGGCAGGTCCAAGTCTCCTACCGGCTTAAGCCAATGCACCCAACCTTGTCAGGTCAGGTCACATTGACTTAAGGGAGGAACACGGCAACCGACCTGGTAGCACAAGCTATCAGGTCCAACTCACACCCACCCACATCCACTCATGTATTTATCCAACCTATTTTTAAAGCTACACAACGTTGTGGCCTCTATAACTGTACTCGGGAGTTTGTTCCACTCATCCACAACTCTATTACCAAACCAGTACTTTCCTATATCCTTCCTGAATCTGAATTTTTCCAACTTAAAACCATTGCTGCGAGTCCTGTCTAGGCTAGATATTTTCAGCACACTATTTACATCCCCTTTATTTATTCCTGTCTTCCATTTATACACCTCAATCATATCCCCCCTAATTCTACGTCTTTCTAGAGAGTGCAGATTCAGGGCCCTTAGTCTATCCTCATAGGGAAGGTTTCTGATACATGGGATCAACTTTGTCATCCTCCTTTGTACATTTTCCAGAGAATTTATATCCATCCTGTAATACGGTGACCAAAACTGTGCAGCATAATCTAAATGAGGCCTAACCAAGGATGTATAGAGTTGAAGAACAACCTGAGGACTCCTATTATTTATGCTTCTTGATATGAAGCCAAGGATTCTATTAGCTTTATTGCGAACACTTATGCACTGTTGTCTTGGTTTCAGATTACTGCTAACCAGAACTCCTAAATCTTTTTCGCAATCCGTAATATTAAGATCTACATTATTTAGTTTATATGTGGCATGGTTATTGTCCTGTCCAACATTTAGAACTTTGCATTTGTCTATATTAAACTGCATCTGCCACTTCTCCGACCACTGCATCAGTCTATTCAAATCTTCCTGGAGTGCTCGAACGTCCTCGTCAGAATGAATTCGACGGCCTATTTTGGTGTCATCGGCAAACTTGCCGATGTCGCTCTTTATGCCCTCATCTATATCGTTTATGTAGATTGTGAACAGCAGGGGGCCCAACACTGACCCCTGTGGAACACCGCTCGTAACGCTTCCCCACTCTGATTTCTCCCCATTTATGCAAACTCTCTGCTGCCTATTTGTCAACCATGCCTCTATCCAGGAAAAAATTTCTCCTCCTATTCCATGTGCTTTAATTTTCCTCAATAGTCTCTGATGTGGGACCCTGTCAAAAGCCTTACTGAAGTCCATATACACAATATCATATTCATTACCATGATCTACCTCCTCAAATACCTTAGTGAAAAAAGTTAATAAATTCGTAAGGCAGGAACGCCCCTTTGTAAAACCATGCTGAGATTCGTTGATTAATTTATGCTTTTCAAGGTGGCTACGAACTGCCTCGAAAATTATTGATTCCATAAATTTTCCCACTATGGAAGTTAGGCTTATTGGTCTATAGTTCGAAGCTAAGGACCTGTCACCTGTTTTGAAAATAGGTATCACATTTGCCATTTTCCACTTATCTGGCACCATGCCAGTTTGTAGTGATATGTTGAAAAGATTAGCCAAAGGTGTGCTAAGCTCCTCTTTACATTCCTTTAGAACCCTTGCATACAGTTCATCAGGGCCTGGGGATTTGTTAGGTTTTAATTTATCTATTTGCCTAAGGACCATGTCACTTGTGACCCTAATCGTGCACAGTTTATTATCGTTCTGTTCTACATAATTTATCATTACTGGAATATCGCTGGTATCCTCCTGTGTAAAAACTGAGAGGAAGTATGTGTTAAAAATTCTACACATTTCCTTATCACTGTCGGTGAGCTGACCCGAGGAACTTTTGAGTGGGCCTATCTTGTCCCTGATCTTACTTCTGTATACCTGAAAGAATCCTTTTGGGTTAGTCTTCGATTCTCTTGCAACTTTAACCTCATAATCTCTTTTTGCTTTTCTAATTCCCTTTTTTATTTCTCTCTTTAACTGAATATATCGATTTCTTAATTGCCCCTCTCCTGTTTTGATTTGCCTATATATGCCTCTCTTTTGACCAATCAGATATTTTAATCTATTGTTCATCCATTTAGGATCATTTTTGTTTGATCTGATTTCCCTATTTGGAACATAATTTGACTGAGCAGCTAGAACTATGCCCTGGAAAGCATCATATCGGCAACCATCACCACCTACCTGACCCTTAGTCAGGTCATTCCAGTTCAGCCCACTTAGTAATTTTTCAGTCCTATGAAATCAGCCAAGCGAAGGTCAGGGACGGAGACTTGATTGCCATTATTAGGGGAATTCCATGATATATTAAAATTGAGTGATTTGTGATCACTTTCCCCCAAGCTCATCATTAACCTCAAGATTATTAATTAGTGTTTCCCTACTGGCAAGAACCAAGTCAAGGAGGTTATTTCCCCTAGTAGGCTCTGTCACAAACTGTTTTAAAAAACAATCCTGGATCGTATCTTGCCATATAGGACAAGTGAAAATTTGTGTATGCAATAATTTCGCCAAAATCATTCTGAACCTAACGAAAAAAATATATTTGATTGTGTTTGTTTAGTACTAAATTACTGCAAACGTATTTGAAATATATTTAGTTGGGTTAGGCTAAAATAAATTGATCTTGTTATAATAAGGTAAGGTAAGTTTTCTAAGATTCTTTTGGTGCAAAATTAAAAATTTTTACATTAACATTAATGAAAAAAATATATCTTTAAACGGATAAGAGAAAATTTCAGAAAGGACTTAATTTTAAATGAGTTCTTGCTAACTGACCAGTTTTACATATTCGGCACGACATATATATATATATATATATATATATATATATATATATTATATATATATATATATATATATATATATATATATAATATATATATATATATGTAGTTACCTCTTACGATACGCATGGTTTTCAGATTAAGAATTCTGTTCCACTTCCCCATGGACAAAATATGAATATGTTTGTATATATAAAAAGCAGGACCAATGGTGTGAAAAATAAAATTCTTGGAGTGATATCCCATTTCCTTATTGACGTTTCAAATGCTTTTAAACTGGTGGTTACTAGTGAAACGCCTCTGTGACGTCCATTTCCAGAGGAAGAATATAACCATGTTCCTTTAATTTTTTATGCAAATCTTTATTTATTTACAGTGATAGATGAACGGTTAATTAACGAATATAAAAAACAGGGGAAAATGAGGTAAACGTCATGAGAGGCAACCCACACTAGAAACTGGTGAACACAGTCTTCATTCCTTTCTCAGTTAGATTATTCATGCATGTGGGTTTTGATCATGGAAATAGAACCAGATAAAAAGGAAGGTAAGACTATTTCAGTACCTATCAACCACGAAGGGTAGATGGAACCTACTTGGAGGGGTCCAAGAAGCCTTCTGCCACCCTCCCAAATCGATTTTGAGGGTCAAAAGGAGCAACAGAAATCCCTTGGCACAACTTTACAAGCGTGGTTAATGACATGAAGGTAAGTCTCACCTACTGTGTGTGTGGGTTTTAAGAGGAGGAGAGTTAGGGAAGAGCTGCAAAGTAGATGTTCCTGAACTTGATGTAATCTCCAGATTTTTGGAGACTAGCGGTATGAGTGTGTACGAGGCTATGACTTACATTTTTTAATATAACTGTAAAAATATTTAAACTTCGGCTACTATACAGCAATCATTCTTCTAAGAATCATTTGCAGAAAATAAGGATATTTTTAATATTACTAAATAAAATTACACGTAACTACTGAATTACCATTACCAGGAGGCTCGTATAATAGGTGAACCCTATCATTATTACGTCAAGTTAATAGCCACGGCTAGTGTTTAAAGTTACCTCTTAACACCAGCATTAGGCTATGATTGATTATGTCAGGCCATCAATTTTCTTAAATAATTACAAGTGTGGTGGTCGGGTCTGGTTGATGGAAGGCAACCACAACATTCTGGGAAATTTGACCTCCGGTTCCAGTAAGTTGACAGTGATTGCAGGTGAGGCACTATCATGCAAGCTAACTGCTGTGCTTGAGGTCCCAGGGGGTCGTTAGAGGTCACAAGTGACTGGTAAGGTCAAGTATAACGATCAGGCTCGCGAGAAGCGATTCAAAGCATCAATAAAGGTAACATTGGAGTTATCAATTACCATTAATAATCACAAATACTTAAGAACCATCAATAAAGATCACATGGGAAAACGAAACATTAATAAGTATCATATATATATATATATATAATATATATATATATATATATATATATATATATATATATATATATATATATATATATATATATATATATTATATATATATATATATATATATATATATATATATATATATATATATATATATATATATATATATATATATATATATATATATATATTAGCAAGAACACAAATTTTCACTTGACCTATATGGCAAGATGAGCGTTGCTATTTAAGCCAAGATCGCAAGTTCTGCCTATTCGGCACGACATATATATATATATATATATATATATATATATATATATATATATATATATATATATATATATATATATATAATATATATATATATATATATATATATATATATATATATATATATATATATATATATATATATATATATATAGGATGGGGTCCACCTCTGGTGTAAATTGTGGGACCCAGAGCCTCGGAAAAGTGGATAAGAAGGCTTCAAGGATGAATATTTGGATTTCTTCCTGAAGCCGGTTGAATATTCCACTTCCCCACCACCCCATCTTTTCATATTTTTTTTTTTTACCGGTAGGAATATTTTATTGCATAATATGGTACAAAAGATTTAAGAGATACATTGTTAATACAAAGGTGGTATATACGGTACATGTTGTTACGTGTGCATCACCGATTATAGGGCGAAAATCTCATCCAGCTCCTCAGAGCTGAGGCGTGTGCCCAAAATACAGCAGGCATTACCCCTTTGAACAGCTGCACTGAGCCGCTGGAACAGAAAACTAGCTGCCCTGGAGTCCCTAGTTACCCTGATGAGTGTTTTTCCCAGCTCCTTTAGGAATTTAGATGCATTCTTTCCCCATGAGCCAAGGGTCTGTGAGCCTATGGGAACAAACATATGATGATGGGCAAATTCTCCATATTTTCTAGATTTTTGGGACTCCCTGAAGCTGGCAGCTGAGTGGCTGCCTCTTCTCAGCGGTTTCCTCTGAGCGGACTCCTTCCGCGCCCGCGCGCCCGCCCGACCGGGGCCCGACCTGCACCCTCGCGCCCACCCGCCGCTCCCGCCCGCTCCGACACGCGCCCCGCCCTCGCGCCCGCCCGCGCCTTCTGCAGCGCCTTCTGCAGCGTCGTCCGGATCGCCCCCGCCCCCCAAATTTGTTTCTGATTTTTTCCGAATTTTTTTTGAATTTCATTTTCTTGTGCTCTCCATCTCCTCGGATCAAGTTTTTTGGATTCCCCCCTATGGGGGTAAGCATTCAAAATGGACTCCCCCTATGGGGTTTTGAATTTTCTTGTATTCTCCAATTCCTCGGATCAGCACCCTCCCCCCACACCTCCCACCACCCACTTCTACCCCAAAATTTCTGCGCCAACTCCTTGGATCAAGTTTTTCTCGAAATCAATAATACAAAGACTCCATCTCCTTGGATCAAGTTTTTTGGATTCCCCCCTCTGGGGGTAAGCATTCAAAATGGACTCCCATTTGCATCCCAAATTCCCTGCTCCAATTCCTCGGATCAACACACTCCCACCATCCACTTCTACCCTCTATGTCCAAGTATTTCTCCTCCATCTCCTCGGATCAACTTTTTCTCGATATCAAATAATACAAAGACTCCATCTCCTTTGGGATCAAAATTTTTTGATTTCCCCTCTAAGGTAACTTAAAATGAACTCCCCCTAGGGGGCGGGACTTTCTCTACACAAGTCTAAACAAGTGGACGTCACCCCCCTGTTTTTACTGGGCGGTCATGACTCACTTTTTGACCTCACACACACACAGGCTGAATCTGCGCCCAAAAGGGACTCCCCCTATGTCAGTGCGTCACGTATGACCTCGAAACAGCCCAACGGGCTAAATCTTTCGATCAAACATTAACTTAAAATCGGATAACACTAATTTGAAATTTTTCTTTTATGTTTTATTATACAACCAAAACACAATATTTCATAACATTTCATAAACACCAACAACAAAAAAATAAAAATTTTCTTAAAAAGATACAAATCATTTGACAAAAAATCAACATATTTTTTCTGAAGAAATTCTGTGCTTTTTTTGTTCTGATCTTCTTCGTCGTCCCCATCCCAGTATACATATTTCAAACCAAGGAAAACTTTACCTTTTTCCACTCAAAACTCGGGAAAACCCCAAATAATTCCACTTTTTTTTTTCGTTAATACCCACAACAATCCACAATTTTTTTACAAAAGATTCACTCCCTCAAGTCAAATTTTTTTCTCGTTTTAACTATTTCATCAGAAAAAGTCGGGCGAGTCTTACTGACCGATCTCGGATAACATCTCGGGTCCACCCAACCCGTCTGAACTATGACCTTCTCTCTCTCTCCTCCTTCCCCTTTCCCCCCACCCCCAAACCCAAACCCCACCAAATCCAAACAAGCACAGTTTTCACCCCAAAACCCACAATTTTTCTCTTTTTAACTATTTCACAGAAAAAGTCCCCACAACATTTTAAAACTTATAACCACTTTTCGAAAAATTCACTACTAAAAAAATTTACATTTTACCAATTTAATACACACATACACACACACACACACACACACACACCCCAAACACACACACACACACACCCCAACAAAACCCACACACACACACCCCCCCAAGCATTTTTCTTAATACTCTTAAAAATATTCTCCTCTTCGACAATTTTTACATCTCACTACAAACTCCCCCCGATTACTTCGAACACTCATAAACATTGAATCCCACAAAAAACCTTTGAATATCTCAGACAACACTGAAACATTTCCAAGCAACATTTTGATTACCCCCCCAAATAAGATTTCATCTCTAATTTATCACATTTCCCTTTTTTCATTAAATTACAACCACCCCCCAAAAAACTAAAAGCAGACGTCACGATACTCATTGATCAAATTTTTCTTCCCTTTTGTCTTCATGCATTTCCGGGTATGTACCATGGGTATAGAATAAACAACCCTAATGCCTTGAAGTTATGTTTTACACTCTACAGATTAAACAAATGCATTCCCAAATTTAATCTTTTTGTTAGAAATAAAACACAGTTGGTAAATTTTCCCCTTAGGGGTTTGTTCATCTACACCACGAACAACTTTTCATAATTTTTCTTGCTAAATCCCCCCCGAAAGACTTTACATTTAAAGGTTTATATTCTTTCCACTTAAGTTTCTTCCCTCATCAAAGAGATCCAAAAAATGTTTAACTCTCCCCATCCCGTATGACACTAAAAACCTGGTGGGTTTATTCACCTATCGTTATGGGGATACCACTATGTTTTTCTGAAAAAAATTTCCTACACTATATTATAAAAAACTACTAACCAACAACCCCCCTGGAAAAATAAAAAGAAGACACTCGTATTGATTTAAAAAAGTATTTAGATGGAGACTTTAATCTACTAATTTCCCCGGACTGAAAAATTTTAAGTGAGATTTTTTGTATGTCAAAAAAAATGTGTTAGAGTCATCTTTTGGTTTTTGGGTTTAAAAAAGGAAAAGTTCAAAAAATAAGGGAATTTCATTGAAAAAAAATTTTTTACAGAAGCAAAATGTCTACACATCCGATCTGATAAAGAAATGAAATTCAATGAAGACCTTGATCACAACCCCCAAAACGAAGGGAAAGGGGACTGAACAATATCTCACCGATGAAAAATGCCTTAGCAATGGAAATTTTAACGGAGTTTTTTAAAGAATTTTTTGAATAAATTCACCCACAATGTAAATTTTTTGAAATTCTAATGAAAATATTTTTTTTTATTTTTTTGAGTAACAAAAATAATTTTTGGGATATAATACTATATTTTATCAAAAATTAAAAGTAAAAAAGCAAAAAGATGAAAAAAATTCTTTATTAATGAAAGGTAAATCGAAAGATTTACTGCTGATAAAATCTTTTAGTACAACAAGCAAATTGGTTGTGCGTTTAAAATTTAAAAAGGGAGATCTTGCTGATGCCTTTTAAATCTTTAACCGCTTTCAACCATATTTTTAGATCCCTGGAGCAAAAGCAAATCTAGCCCGTAAATCACCTGGAAAAATTTTGGGGGGCATAAAATTTGTAAAAAATGGAAAAAATAACCCCAGATTTTAAAATTTCGCACAGTATGCGAGGAACCTCACATAAGTATTTTAGAACGTAAAGTTGATAAGACCTACTATAATACATGCAAAAAATTTTTATACAAAAAGGCGTGAGATTTTATTTAAAGAGTGCATGAATGATCTTGTTATGGGTTTTAAACAGATCCCCAAGGGATTATAATGGAAAAAGTTTGTTTTCCCGAAGGATTGGGTGTGCTTCAGCCGGGGGGATTTCATGCATATCTTTAAAAATTTTCCATGATTTTTCAAAGGAATTAAAAAAACGTCGTAAAATATTGTTCATTTTTGTAAAATTGACAAAAAAAATATCTCATAATACTTTCTTTTGTTTATTCACCACACTCTAAAACCTTATTAGGGAACTGAATAAACCCTACGTCTGGCGGGAAAGGTATGAGTAAAACATCTCTGATCTTTTTTTGTTCATACATCAACCCCTTTCCCCCAGGGGGATTAACCATCCAAGAAAATGGAGACAAAAATAGGGGGAAAAAAATTTTAAAATTGAAGAAGGAAAATTGTACATGAAAAATTTGCGTACAACGCCTGCATTATTTTTCATGCATTGGTGCTAAAAAGGAATGGTGCAAGTTATTATTTTGGAAAGAAATATCCTTATCTGAGTTAAAAGGGGTAGAGAACCATTATTTTTCTGAGAAGAGCAGATTAAGATCGGATACTCATGGAACTGTTTTTCGATTTGAACCTTCACCGGATCAAAGAAAATTGAATCTTTCCTATTTACAGCCTAATAAGCCAATTTTTTTATTGCTGGACCATTGGGGGAAAATACCATTTCTCCCAAAAATTTTAAATTTAAAAACAAAAGATTCCCCTTGGGGTAGGTTAAAAGAATTTCTATCGCAGAAAGAATAAGATATTCAAGGAACCATTTGGGGAGTCAAAAAATGCGAAAGACAAAAAAAATAAAGAAGGTTATCTTTCGAAAAAGGTATTGGGAGGTATGAAACTTCAAATGATTATATCTGGAATACACATTATAAACCCATACTCGAAGATATGATAATGAAATTTAAGGAAGAAGGTATTCGTACAGCAATGGTTGTCAGAGAAGAAATGAAAAACATTAACCAAGGTCAAGAATTAGAAGATGATTCGAAGTTATTATCTCCTAGAATTGAAGGAAGCGCTTGGTATCCCTCATGAGGTAAGCAAAATTATTTACCTAGTATCAGTGGTTTAATTCATTTAAATTATTATGAGGAAGTAATTATAACTTGAAGAGAGAGATATATTTGAACTAATATATAACACATATTTACCTCTTCGTGAAATGTGTTACTTACCATTTCGACCTTCTCTCTCTACCTGAACACCAAGAATCATGTCTACCATAATGATTACATCATTTAAGTAAACAACACGCTTTTAGTTCATTTAAGTTAATAAGGGGACACAGTATGATTATGCTTTTAAGTTAATAATCGGAAGATATTTAAGTTAACGAGAAGAATACTGATGTAACACTTGAGAGGCATATGTTTGGGATAGTGAAAAAAAAATGTAACTTTTAGTTGGTTTATATCTTTTACAGGTGATGATGCAAAATTCTCCCCATTATATGCTAATGAAATAATAAAAATATTAACATTTACAGGTACCGATGTGACGGGGCTATGGAAGAAAAAGACCTAGAGAGGAGGATTTATGATGTTTAGAGCGTGTTGTTACACCGAGATTAATAATATATGATGATTCATTCATTAAAAAGAGAAATGTTTAATAAAAATTTTTAAGACATGATGAATTTTAAATCAATCAAACCTTACCATGAAAAAAGTATTGAGGTAGAATGCAAATGTTATATCTCTTATTCATGATCACACACACATGTTCAGTAAGGAGAAACGTAAGACAGTGTTTTTCTACCGGGGTGTGAACCCATTTCCAGGGGCGTCCGTCTGTCTGACCTGTGTTGACACAAGTTTTTCATAAGGAGTTTTATCCCGAGGGGGTTGACAAAAATCAGGGGTACAAAATTTTAAAATTGTGTTTTTTCTATCCAAATCGAGAAATTTTTTCTACCTTGAGTTTTTTCCAACATGAAAATAATTTTTCGTTTTTAAGATAAAGTTTTTTGAATGTGCTCCAACGAAATTTGGAAAGTTCTATTATCCCCAAACATTTGTTCTTTTTTAACCAAAAAAGAGGAATGGACAAAAAAGGTTTTATCAATCTTAGTTGGTGTGTTCGTAAAATTATTTATAAAAATGATGTTTTCTAAAAATTTTGACAGTTTGAAATTATGAGACAAAATAAAAAATGCGGTGGTTTTTTTTCTGATGAAATATTTGAAATGGAAAAATTGTGGGTTATGAGTATAATATTAACTTTTGGGGTTTTGGGGAGATGGATTTTATTAGAAATTTAGTGAGTGTAGGGGGAATTGCATTACATTTAAGAAAAAAATTGGGGGGATTTCAAAAAAAGGGGTATTAGCTGGAGGTTGACTTAGTTTCTGTGATTTTTAGTGGTTTTTTTGGTAGTATTCGTGTGGTGTTTTGGTTTTTCAGTGGGGGTTTTGTATTCATGTGTTATGGGGGGTATTCAAAGGATTTGTGATTTTTTTTAAATGGTTCAAATATTTTTTTTGGAGTTTTATAGGTAAATGTTGATCTTATTTTTAGGGGTTTTTTTGGGTGGTGTTTTGACTGCATTCTTTGGGTGTTTTAAAATATTCAGTGGTGTTTTTAGTAGTATTCAGGGGTGGTTTTTGGTAGTATTCAGGGGTTAAATTTGGGAAATTAAAAGGGAGTTTGATGATGTTTTAGGGGTTAAAATGATGTGCAAGAGTATTTTAAAGGTTTCTGGAAAATTAGGTGTTTTGGGTGTTCGAATGATGTTTTTGGAGTATTCAATGTAATTGATGGTGTGTTTGGTAGTGTTCAAAGTAAAGTGAGTTTTTGTGTTGTTGGGGTCAAGAATTTTTTAATATTTTGGGTTATAATTTTAGGGATTAGAGATGGGGGATGAGATGCATTTTTGGTGAAAATGTATTTTTGTGTTTTGTTCGAAGAGGGTGTTGGGGAGACGGGGGTGAATGTGAGAAATGGGGTGAGATGGAGAGGGGTAGGGAGGGTTGTATTAGAAATTTAATGAATAGGGGGGTTTAAATGAAAATAAAGGTAATGTGTGAATATTTTAAAAGAAATTATAGAAGTGAAAAGTTATGATGCATTGGAAAAGATTGGAGGGTGTAGAAACATGCCGCAGTAGTTGGGTAGTGAGATGATTAGTTGTTGTGAGTATATTATCAATTTATGTAGATACAATGAAATGGGTATGGAGAGGATTTTATTAGAATTTTAGTAATATAGGGAGGAATGTGCATTGCATTTAAGATTCAGTAAAAAGAAGGGGAAAAATTTGTATCGACAGAGGAAAAATTGTGAATAAATTGGTAAGTGATGAGGGTTGTGGGTATTGTTGTCGAACTAGAGATACAAAAAAGATGTTATAAGTGGGTTGTTGTTGTGGGTGATGTGGGTTGTGGGGGTGTTGTGGGTTGTGAGTGTTGTGGGTTGTGGGTGTTGTTGTCGAACTAGAGATGCCGAAAAGTGGTTATAAGTTGTGGGTTGTTGTTGTGGGTTATGGGTGATGTGGGTTGAGGGTGTTGTGGGATGTGGGTGTTGTGGGTTGTGGGCGTTGTTGTCGAACTAGAGATATCGAAAAAGAGGTGATTCTGTTGTAAGTGTTCGTGTGTGTTTGGTTTGTGTTCATGTTTTTTGCGCTCACGTTATATCTTAGTTGGATATGAGTGTACTCATAGAAATTGGTAATCGTCTTGGTTATAGTGATTTGAGGGGATTTGTGTGAAAATGGATGTTAGTCTGTGATGTTGATCTTAGTTTATGGTGATTTTGGTGGTGTTTTGAGTGTATTCAGTGGTGTTTTAGTAGTATTCAGTGGCGTATTTGGGAGTACTCAAATGGCGTTTGAGACTATTCAAAGGTGTTTTTTAAGGTGTTCAAATGGTGTGCAAGAGTATTTATGAAGGTGTTCTGGGAGTATTCAGTGGTGTTATGTGGGTTTTCAAAGGAGTTTGATGATGTTTTTAAATGTGTTCGAATGATGTTTTTGGAGTAATCAAAGGTAATTGATGGTGTTTTTGGTGTTGTTCAAAGTAAAGTGAGGTGCGTGTGTGGGTGTGTTTCTGTTAGTTTTGGTAAAATGTCTCATGACATAAGTGTTTGAGTTAATTTTTGTGCTAATCTTGTAAAAATCTGGAGAATGAGGGAGGAGTTTGGGGGATGAGTTGTAATTTAAGGAAATAATGTAAGTATAGATAAATTAGAGATGTCAAACCTTATTTGGGGGTAATCAAAATGTTGTCTTGGAAGTGTTTCAGTGTTGTCTGAGACTATTCAAAGGTATTTTTGTGAGTATTCAATGATTTATGAGTGTTCGAAGTAATCTGGGGGTGTTTTGTAGTGAGATGATAAAGGTTCTCGAAGAGAGAATATTTCTTAAGAGATATTAAGAAAAGTGCGTGTGGTGTGTGTGTGTGTGTGTGTGTGTGTGTGTGTACTCACCCATTTGTACTCACCTATTTGTGGTTGCAGGGGTCGAGTCATAGCTCCTGGCCCCGCCTCTTCACTGATTGCTACTAGGTCCTCTCTCTACCTGCTCCATGAGCTCCATCATACCTCGCCTTAAAACCATGTATGGTTCCCGCCTCCACTACTTCACTTTCTAGGCTATTCCACGGCTTGACCACTCTATGACTGAAGAAATACTTCCTAACATCCCTTTGATTCATCTGAGTCTTCAACTTCCAATTGTGACCTCTTGTGTCTGTGTCCCATCTCTGGAACATCCCGTCTTTGTCCACCTCGTCTATTCCGCGCAGTATTTTATATGTCGTTATCATGTCTCCCCTGACCCTCCTGGCCTCCAGTGTCGTCAGGCCGATTTCCCTCAACCTTTCTTTGTAGGACAATCCCCGTAGCTCTGGGACTAGTCTTGTTGCAAACCTTTGCACTTTCTCTAATTTCTTGACGTGCTTGACTAGGTGTGGATTCCAAACTGGTGCTGCATACTCCAGTATGGGCCTGACGTAAATGGTATACAGAGTCTTGAACGAATCCTTACTGAGGTATCAGAACGCTATCCGTAGGTTTGCCAGGTGCCCGTATGCTGCAGCAGTTATCTGATTGATGTGCGCCTCGGGAGATATGCTCGGTGTTATACTCACCCCCAGATCTTTTTCCTTGAGTGAGGTTTGCAGACTTTGGCCATCTAAACTATATTGTATCTGCGGTCTTCTTTGCCCTTCCCCAATCTTCATGACTTTGCATTTGGCAGGGTTAAACTCAAGGAGCCAGTTGCTGGACCAAGGCTTGTAGCCTGTCCAGGTCTCTTTGTAGTCCTGCCTGATCCTCATCCGATTTGATTCTTCTCATTAACTTCACATCGTCCGCAAACAAGGACACTTCTGAGTCTATCCCTTCCGTTATGTCATTCACATATACCAAGAACAGCACAGGTCCTAGGACTGACCCCTGTGGAACCCCGCTTGTCACAGGCGCCCACTCTGACACCTCCCTGTCAGGTATTCTCTGATCCATTGCAGTGCCTTTCCTGTTATGTGTGCCTGATCCTCTAGCTTTTGCAGTAACCTCTTGTGAGGAACTGTGTCGAAGGCCTTCTTGTAGTCCAAAAAAATGCAGTCGATCCACCCCTCTCTCTCTTGTCTTCTGTCACCTTGTCATAAAACTCTAGTAGGTTTGTGACACAGGATTTTCCCTCCCTGACCCCATGCTGGTTGTCAATTATACACTTGTTTCTTTCCAGGTGCTATACCACTCTCCTCCTGATGATCTTCTCCATGACCTTGCATACTATACACGTTAGTGATACAGGTCTGTAGTTTAGTGCCTCATGTCTGTCTCCCTTTTTAAAAATTGGGACTACATTTGCCATCTTCCATACCTCGGGGAGTTGCCCAGTTTCAAATGATGTGTTGAAGATCTTTGTTAACGGTACACACAATATCTCTGCTCCCTCTTTAAGGACCCACGGAGAGAAGTTGTCTGGTCCCACCGCCTTTGAGGTGTCAAGTTCGCATAGCAGCTTCTTCACCTCCTCCTTGGTTATATGTACCTCATCCAGCACTTGCTGGTGCACCCCCCTGCTCTGATTTCCTGGAGTCCTACTGGTTTCTACTGTAAAAACTTCTTTAAATCTTGTGTTGAGCTCCTGACATACCTCCCGGTCGTTAATTGAGAATTCCCCATCACCCTTCCTCAGTCTGATTACCTGGTCCTTGACTGTTGTTTTCCTCCTGATGTGGCTGTACAACAGCTTCGGGTCAGTCTTGACTTTCGATGCTATGTCATTTTCGTATTGCCGCTGAGCCTCCCTTCTTATCTGTGCATATTCGTTTCTGGCTCTTCGGCTAATCTCTCTATTTTCCTGAGTTCTCTGTCGTCTGTACCTTTTCCATTCTCTAGTACACCTAGTTTTTGCCTCCCTACACCTTTGGGTGAACCAAGGACTCGTTCTGTTCTTCCCATTATTTCTGTTTCCCTTGGGAACAAACCTCTCCTCTGCCTCCTTGCATTTTGTTGCCACAATCCATCATTTCTTGTACTGGTTTTCCTGTCAGTTCCCTCTCCCACTGAATGTCTTGAAAGAAGTTCCTCAAGCCTGAGTAGTTCTCCCTTTTGTAGTTTGGTTTTTCCCACCCTATTCCTGCTGCTCTCTCCACTTGGAGCTCAACTTTGTAGTCGAAGCACAGCACCACATGATCACTAGCTCCCAGGGGCCTTTCATGCATGATATCCTTGATGTCTGAACTGCTCAAGGTGAATACAAGGTCCAGTCTTGCTGGTTCATCCTCTCCTCTCTATCTGGTAGTGTCTCTAACATGTTGATGCATGAGGTTTTCCAGTACCACATCCATCATCTTGGCTCTCCATGTTTTGGGACCCCCATGGGGCTCCATGTTTTCCCAGTCAATCTCTTTGTGATTGAAATCACCCATAACTAGTAACTTTGCTCCCCCCCATGTGTGCTCTCCTGGCCACCTCGGCTAGTGTGTCAACCATTGCTCTGTTGCTCTCATCGTATTCTTCTCTTGGCCTCCTGCAGTTCTGTGGTGGGTTGTACATTACTGCAATTATCACCTTATGTTCCTCAGACTGGATTGTTCCTATTAAGTAGTCCCTTTCGCCCGTGCCATCCATTCCATTTTCTCAAAACCCCACTGGTTTTTAATGAGCAGTGCAACTCCTCCTCCCCCTCTCCTCCCTCTGTCTTTCCTGAGGATTTGATATCCGGATGGAATGATTGAATCTGTTATTATTCTGGTGAGTTTTGTTTCTGTGAGTGCTATTATGTCTGGGGATGTCTCCTTGATTCTTTCATGCCACTCCTCATACTTATTTATTCCATCTGCATTTGTATACCACACCTTCAACTTCTTTTCTAAGATTGTGGTCTGGGAGGTGTATTGGGGTTGGGGAAGTGGGAGACCTGATAAGGAACTATGGGTGGTTGCTGCAGGGGTGGAGTTTGTAATGCAGTGGGTGGGGGCATTGGATGTGGCATGGGTGTTTTGGTTTAGAGTGTTTGGTTGCACTGGGGTTGACCTGGTTGGGAGGCTTCTATAGGAAGTTGTGAGGGAGGCTGTATTTGATCTTGCTGTGTCTGGGATCTCCTGTCTGTCTTCTCCATCCCCTCTCTTTCCTCCTTTCGCCTTTGTGCCATCTCTCTCTGTTTCTGCCTTCTGCTTGTGTTCTGTCACGGTCGAGATACACCTTCCTGTATGCCGGCATGTCCCTTAATCGTGCTTTCTCCTGCAGGATCCTATTCCGAGTCGAATCTGCCTTGAAGGTCACTTTCACTGGCCGGGTTCTTTTTTTTACAAACCCCCCTATTCTCCGAAAATTTTCCAGCTGGGTCATGTCGTCTTCTCCTATTGCTTTCATGATGCTTTCAATTGCTTTTTTTCCCCTTGTTTTCTTGCTTCATCTGTTTCCCCTTCAACTTCCTGTAGCCCATACACAAAGACTGACCTCACCCTTTCATTCTCCCACTGCATATCCCTGTGTATCCCCTCATTCAATTTGATTTCCTCCATTGCAGCTTTCCTTTCTTCAGTTTCACTAGCTAATGTACTTGGGCTCAGTGGCCTGTCAGTTTTCCTTCTCGGCTTTCCCTGGGCTCTGCTGTGGTCTGTTAGGGCCTCCACATATAGCTTAGCTCTTTCATTTACTAGTCTCCACTGATTGAGCTTCTACATGCAGTTTTGCTCCTTCTTTCCCTACAGTCCCCTTATTTGTGGCTGAGGTAGCAGTCTCTGTTGTCAATCCCAAAATGTTTAGTTCTTTAGGCTGTTTCAGATTTTTCATTTCCTCTTCTAAACTCTGTATCCTAGCCTCTGCTGCTTTGACTTGCACCTCCCACTTCCTGCTTTCCATGTCTATCCTCTCTTCCATTCTCATGCTAAGTTCTTCTAGTTTCGTTTCCCATTCATGTTCCCTTTTTATGAGCTCTGCTGCCCAATCTTCCTTTGCAGTTTCCTCCTCCTGTCCCTTGGTTTTTCTTGTTGCTCTCTGGCAACCCATTTTTGTTTTATCCTGATTGCCTCAGAGTGGGAAACCTATGTAATTCTGTATGTTAGGTTAGTATTGTGTATGTCAAAGTGTGGGGTGGGGAGGTAGTGGAGGAACTGTGGCTATGTGGGAGAGTAGTGGGGAGGGGGAGTGGGAAAGAGGGAGAAGCAAGTGGGCGAGTGGGAGAGGGAGAGGGGGAAGGAGGGAGAGGTGGGGAGGGGAGGGCGAAAGAGGGAGCGGAGGGATCAGTTGAAGGAGTGAGATGTCGGTGGGGGAGGGGAGGAGTGTATATGTGAGTCTGGCAATGTGTATGTGTGTGTGTGTGTGTGTGTGTGTGTGTGTGTGTTGTGTGTGTGTGTGTATGTGTATGTGTGTTGTGTATGTGTGTGTGTGTGTGTGTGTGTGTATGTGTGTGTGTGTATGTACTCACCTAATTGTACTCACCTAATTGTGGTTGCAGTGTATGTGTGTGTATGTGTGTGTGTATGTGTGTGTGTGTGTGTGGTATGTGTGTGTGTGTGTGTGTTTGTGTGTGTGTATTGTGTGATGTGTTGTGTGTGTGTGTGTGTATGTGATTAATATATAATGTAAAATTGTGATGTATGTGAATTTATCGAAAGTGGTGTTAAGTTTGTAAGTTGTATGTGGTGACTTTTTCTGATGAAATTAGTTAAAACGAAAAAATTGTGGTTGAGTGTTTGATGTGATATTGTGTCTTGTTGTGTGATGTTGTGGGAGAGTTAGGTTGTGGGGTGGGTGAGATGGGTAAGGAGGAGTAGAGAGGAAGGTCATAGTCTCAGACTGATGCTATGGTGTGACCTGGATGTTATCCGAGATCGGTCAGATAAGACTCGCCAGATTTTATGATGAAATAGTTAAAACGAGGAAAGATATTTATACTTGAGGAAGTGAATTTTTAAAGAAATTGTGGATATTGTGGGTAATTAACGAAAATAAATGTGGAATTATTTGGTGTTATGCCTGAGGGTTAAGAGTGAAAATGGTTAATGTTATCCTATGTGTATACAATATGTTAATACTGAATGTTGACGACGAAGAAGATCCAGAACAAAATGCACAGAATTTCTTCAAGAGAAAAATATGTTGATTTTAGTCAAATGATTTGTATCTTTTTCAATGAATTTGTATTTTTTTGTTGTTGGATGTATATGAAATGTATATGAAATATTGTGTTTTGGTTGTATAATAAATAAATAAATGAAAATATTGCAAGTTAGTGTTATCCTGCATTTTAAGTTAATGTTTGATCGACAAGATTCAGCCTGTTGGTCTGTGTGAGGTCATCACGTGACGTCACTGACATAGGGGGAGTCCATTTGGTCGACAAGATTCAGCCTGTTGGTCTGTGTGAGGTCATCAAGTGATGTCACTGACATAGGGGGAGTCCATTTGGTCGACAAGATTCAGTCTGTGTGTGTGTGAGGTCATCACGTGACGTCACTGACCGCCGAGTAAACACAGGTGGGGTGACGTCACACTTGTTTAGACCTGTAGTAAGAGAAAGTACCATGCTCCATAGGGAGAGTTCATTTGAATGCTTACCCTTAGAGGGGGAAATCCAAAAAACTTGATCCAAGGAGATGGAGTTTTTGTATTATTTGATATCGAGAAAAAGTTGATCCGAGGAGATGGAGGAGAAATAGAGGGTAGAAGTGGATGGTGGGAGTGTGTTGATCCGAGGAATTGGAGCAGGGAATTTGGGATGCAAGTTGGAGTCCATTTTGAATGTTTACCCCCAGAGGGGGGAATCCAAAAAACTTGATCCAAGGAGATAGAGTTTTTGTATTATTGATATCGAGAAAAACTTGATCCAAGGAGTTGGCGCAGAAATTTTGAGATAGAAGTGGGTGGTGGGAGGTGTGGGGGGAGGGTGTTGATACGAGGAATTGGAGAATACAAGAAAATTCGAAACCCCATATGGGGAGTCCATTTTGAATGCTTACCCCCACAGGGGGGAATCCAAAAAACTTAATCCGAGGATATGGAGATCATAAGAAAATGAAATTAAAAAAAAATTCGAAAAAATTTGGGATGGGGTGAAAGAGGGAGGTGGAACCTCAAAAATTTGATCCGAGGAGATGGAGAGCACAAGAAAATGAAATTCAAAAAAAAAATCGAAAAAAATCGGAAAAAAATTCGGGGGGCGGGGGCGATCCGGACGACGCTGCAGAAGGAGCGGGCGGGCGTGTGGGCGGGGCGCGGGTCGGCGTGGGCAGGCGCGGCGGGCGGGCGCAAGGGCGCGGGTCGGGCCCCGGTCGGGCGGGCGCGTGGGCGTGGAAGGAGTCCGCTCAGAGGAGGACCATTGAGAGGAGGCAGCCACTCAGCCCCAGACCTTTCGGGAGGAAGCCACTGAGAAGAGGAAGCCACTCAGCCGCCTCCAGTACTACTTATATATATATATATATAATATATATATATATATATATATATATATATATATAATATATATATATATATATATATATATATAATGTCGTGCCGAATAAAGATATATTTTTTTTATTTTTGTTAATGTAAAAAATTTTAATTTTGCACCAAAAGAATCTTAGAAAACTTACCAAACCTTGTTATAACAAGAACAATTTATTTTAGCCAAACCCCCAACTAAATATATTTTAGATTTGTTTACAATAATCTAATACTAAACAAACACAGTGAAATATATTTTTTTCGTTCGATTCAGAAAGATTTTTGGGGAAATTATTGCATACCAAATTTTTACTTGTCCCTATAGGCAAGATGAGCGTTGGGTATTTAAGCCAAGATCGCAAGTTTTTGCCTATTCGGCACGACAATATAAAATAATAAATAATAATATAATATATATATATTATATATATATATTATATATATATATATATATATATATTATATAATATATATTAATATATATATAAATATATATATATAAGGAACTGGATGTTGTACTCGCTACCCAAGGACATAAATGGTGTGGATAACCTAGGCTAATGCGCTACTAAAAGCGTTGCATGCGTTACTCTTAAAAATTGTAAAGGTCCAGTGGATTAAGGCGTCGTGAGTTTTCTTCCACCATGAGGCAGGCCAAAGCAGCATGGGTTCGAGTCCTTGGCTAGTGCAGTGTTGTTATTGATCAATATCACTCGTTCGTGGGCACAATAATATATATATATAATATATATATATATAAAATATTATATATAAATATATAATATATATAATTTTAAACTCCATGGGGAAGTGGAACAGAATTCTTCCTCCGTAAGCCATGCGTGTCGTAAGAGGCGGCTAAAATGCCGGGAGCAAGGGGCTAGTAACCCCTTCTCCTGTATATTTACTCAATTTGAAAGGCGATACGTTTGTTTTTCCTTTTGGGCCACCCCGCCTCAGGGGATACGGCTGGTACGTTGAAAGAATATATAAATATAAATATATATATATATATATATAATATATATATATACTATAGGATTAAGTGGAAACAGAACTTCCTTTCCCTTAAAGCACGCTCATCTTGCCAATAGGCAAGTAAAATTTTCCGGTATGCAATTTAGTAACCTCTTCTGTAATAACAAAAAAAATGAGAAACTTTTTGTTTTTTAATTTTGGTAACAACCTAGTTGGGTTTGGCCATTGTGTTGAAAAGAAGGAATATTCTAATTATTATAAGTAAAATTAAAAATTTACATACATTAATAAACAATATATCTAAATATAAGAAATTTATAAATATATATTAATATTAAATATATCTTAATTACCATTTATAATATTAGAATATATATATAAATATATAGTATATATAGTTATAAACGCCTAGAACAGATTATATATGACTATTATATAATAAATTCAAACATACAAAAATTTTTATTTTTATGCTGGGGCCGGGCAAAGTAGTCCAGACGGTAACGAACCACACTGGCCGAGTATACTGCACCCGGGGGTCCTATTGGTAATTCCCCGTAAGCATGCTGCGAGGCTGTTGAACTGTCTTGAGCCCCGGACACTTATGGTGTTTTCTCTTAGTGTACCACTGGAATGGAATGATTTCCGTGTGCAGATTCGGGACCATTCATTCTAGGATTTTCCAAGTGTAGATTATGATATTTCTCACTCGCTTGCCTTCCAGCGAGCACAAGTCAAGTACTTCCAAGCGTTGCCAGTAGTTGTGGTGTTTGATAGAACTTACATGTGCAGTAAATGTTCTCTGTACACTCAATTTCACCTGCTTTGAACGGAGATGTTAAAGCACAGCAGTATTCCAGCAAAGAGAGAACAAGTGATTTGAAAAGGATCATCACTGGCTTGGCATCTCTTGTTTTGAACGTTCTCTTCATCCATCCTATTATTTTCTTTGCAGTTGTGATCGTGGCACTGTTGTGATCCTTGTGTTTGTATTATACTCAGTTCTAGTTATTATCTCCTCCAGTTTTCCATAACGGAGTAGTTGGAATTTGTCCTCATTGAACATCACATTGTTTTCCGTTGCCCACTGAAGAACTTGGTTTATATCTTCTTGAAGGTTAACCGTGTCCTCAATAGATGACAGCCTCATGCAGATCCTAATATCGTCTGCAAAGGATGATAAGGTGCTGCGGATTACATCTCTCTCTGTCTGATATGAGGATGAGGAACAAGATGGGGTCGAGTACTGTGCCTTGTGGAACAGAGCTTTTCACTCTAGCAGCTTTCTATTTAACTCTCTTGATCACTATTCTTCGTGTTCGATTGGTTAGAAAGTTGAAGATCCATCTCTGCCAGTTATTCCTTTAGCACGTATTTTGTGCGCTATTATGCCATGATCGCACTTACCAAAGTCTGTGTATATTACATCTGCATTACCTTTTTCTTTCAGTGCATCTAGGACCATATCATAGTGATCCAGAAGTTGTGAGAGGCAGGAGCGACCTGCCCTGAACCCATGTTGCCCTGGATTGTGCAGTTTTTGGGAATCCAGATGGTTTGCAATCTTGCTTCTTAGCACTCTTTCAAAGATTTTTATGAAGTGGGACGTTAGAGCTATTGATCTATAGTTCTTAGCTAATGGTTTGCTGCCACTTTTATGGAGTGGGGCTATATCTTTTGTTTGTAGTGGGTGTGGAATTTCACCCATGTCTAAGCTCCTTCTCCATAGTACACTTAGGGCACGCGAAAGGGGTTTCTTGCAGTTCTTATTGAACACAGAGTTCCACGAGTCTGGGTCTGGGACTGAGTGCATGGGCTTGTTGTCAATGGTTTTCTCAAAGTCTATCGGAGTTAGAGTAATGTCGGAAATCTGGCATACATTGATGGAGTTTTGAGGCTCATTCATGAAAAAATCATTTGGATTGTCGATCTTTCGACTGATTAGTGGCTCGCTAAGCACAGAGTCGAATTGGGATTTCAGTATCTCAACTCATTTCTTTGTTGTCATTTGTGTAAGTCCCATCTTGTGTGAGCAAGAGCCCGATACTAGATGTGATATTTGCCTTGTTTTTGGCATATGAAAAGAAATATTTCGAATTTCTTTAAATTTCACTAATCGCTTTTAGCTCCTCCTGTCTCTCGTGGATCCTGCACGAGTCCTTTAACTAAAGTTCGATACTTTCCACTTCCCTGGTCAGGGCTTCCTTCCGTGTATCAGATAATCTAGCAATCTTGAGGAGCTCAGTGATTCTTCATCGTCTTCAGTTCCTCTCAAAATTTTATATATAGTTATCATGTTTCCCTGCTCCTCCTGTCTTCCAATGTCGTCAGGTCGACATCCCTCTCCTCGTAGGACATGAACTTAGCTCCTGGACCAGTCTTGTTGTGTAATTGTGTGTGTGTACTTACCTTTTAAATATCCTCTCGGATATCTGAACAGTTTCTCTCGTACTTCTCTTTTCATCCAATTTTCTTCTTTCGTCCTCTGTTCAGTTTATCATCCTTTATTCATCTTCTCTTGCCCTCCATTTATCTTCTCTTCTCTTTCGTTCTTCTAGTTTTCTCCGATCTTCTTCATGTGTCCTCATTCTTCTTCTCTTGTCCTTCATCTCACTTTTATTAGGTTACTATAAAAAAGTAGAATAATTATTAGACTGCTTGCTTCTCTCTTTTTTAAGCGTTTTTTCTGTTTATTAGTTAAGCACCTTCCTGTGGTACTGTGTGGTGAGGTCAGTGGGTATGTTGCAGGAGAGGCTGGCAAGTTTCCCAGGCAGCAGCTTCCAGCAGCAGTCACTATGGACTTTACAACACACCACTAAGCGCTTCTCTCACTTTCCCATAATTTTTCAACAGTTGGAAAAACGAGGCAGAGTGCTGCCAGGGTGAGCTGCTGAGGCAGAGAAAGGGGAAGCTGGTATGGTGGTCTCCTCAGGCAAGGAAAGGGGAAGCTGGAAGGGTGAGCTGCTAAGGCAGAGAAAGGGGAAGCTGGCAGAGTGATCTCCTCAGGCAGAGAAAGAGGAAGCTGGCATGGTGATCTCCTCCGGCAAGGAAAGGGGAAGCTGGAAGGGTGAGCTGCTGAGGCAGAGAAAGGGGAAGCTGGCAGAGTGATCTCCTCAGGCAGAGAAAGAGGAAGCTGGCATGGTGATCTCCTCCGGCAAGGAAAGGGGAAGCTGGAAGGGTGAGCTGCTAAGGCAGAGAAAGGGGAAGCTGGCAGGGTGATCTCCTCAGGCAGGGAAAGGGGAAGCTGGCAGGGAGCTGCTTAAGAAAGGGAAGCTGGCAAGGTTATACCCGAGCACTGGAGGGCTGAATCCCCTCAGGCAAAAACTGAACAACTAGTAGAGGCAGAACAGTTTCTGTGACAGCACTGTCCCTGTGTAGCAGCACTACCTCTGTCTGGCAGCACTGCCTCTGTCTGGCAGCACTGCCTCTGTCTGGCAGCACTCCTTCTGTATGGCAGCACTGCCTCTGTATGGCAGCACTACCTCTGTCTGGCAGCACTACCTCTGTCTGGCATCATTGCCTCTGTCTGGCAGCACTGCCTCATTCTGGCAGCACTACCTCTGTCTGGCAGCACTGCCTCTGTCCGACAGCACTACTTCTGTCTGACAGCACTACCTCTGTCTGGCAGCACTGCCTGTGTCTGATAGCAATATCTCTATCTGGCAGCACAACCTCTATCTGGCAGTACTGCTTTTGTCTGGCAGCACTTCCTCTGTCTGGCAGCACTACCTCTGTATGGTAGCACTGCCTCTGTCTGGGAGCACCGCCTCTGTCTGCCAGCATTACCTCTGTCTGGCAGCACTACCTGTGTCTGGCAGCACTATCTGTGTCTGGCAGGACTACCTCTGTCTGGCAGCAGTACCTCTGTCTGGCAGCACTACCTCTGGGTGACAGCACTACCTCTGTCTGGCAGCACTACCTCTGTCTGGCAGCACTACCTCTGTCTGGCAGCACTACCTCTGTCTGGCAGCACTGCCTCTGTCTGGCAGCACTACCTCTGTCTGGCAGCACTACCTCTGCCTGACAGCAGTACCTCTGTCTGGTAGCACTACCTCTGCCTGGCAGCACTACCTCTGCCTGGCAGCACTACCTCTGTCTGGCAGCACTACCTCTGTCTGGCAGCACTACCTCTGTCTGGCAGCACTACCTCTGCCTGGCAGCAGTATCTCTGTCTGGCAGCACTACCTCTGTCTGGCAGCACTACCTCTGGCTGGCAGCAGTATCTCCGTCTGGCAGCACTACCTCTGTCTGGCAGCACTACCTCTGCCTGACAGCAGTACCTCTGTCTGGCAGCACTACCTCTGCCTGGCAGCAGTATCTCTGTATGGCAGCACTACCTCTGTCTGGCAGCACTACCTCTGGCTGGCAGCAGTGCCTCTGTCTGGCAGCAGTATCTCTGTCTGGCAGCACTACCTCTGTCTGGCAGCAGCAGCAGGGTTATAATGAAAATGATATATAATACCGAGAAGTTGAAGAGTAAGACACATGTGCAACAGCTGGTTATCTTTATTGTTGACTGAAACGTTTCGCCAGCGTAGTAGTCTTCTTTAGTCAAATACAGAGGAGAATGAATTTGAAGCATCAGTCGTAGTAGTGAAGTAATGATGTTATCAGTCCATCAACCTTGGAAATATAGTTTTTGAGGTGGTCAGTCCCTCAGCCTGGAGAATACTTCAGCTCCATGGTCTGGAACAATGTGGAACTGAAGCATAAGACTGGAGTCTCAGGCAATTATATACAGTTCAAGACATTTATTAAAGGAAACGTATCGCCACGAGTGACTTATTCAGTAATAATACAGAGAAAACTAAGAAAATGCGCGTATGTATATATATATATATATATATATATATTATATATATATATATATATATATATATATATATATATATATATATATATATATATATATATATATATGCAATAAGATCACAGTAAACAGGTGATTTCAGAATATGCAAAACAACCACTCTGAAAGAATAGAGAAATTCCAAGCGCTTTCGTGACTACTCACATTATCAAGGAACTATGCATATATATAATTATATATATATATATATATATATATATATATAATATATATATATATATATATAATATATATAAGTTCCATAGTCTGAAACAATATGAAGTTGAAGTGACAGGATGGATCCTTATATACCGCCAGGAGGTGAAATGTAGGCCACAGGAAGAGGTAAGAATGTAGTCGTTGGGAGGTCATGTCCCTCTCAAATCCAGACATTCTCACTACATTCTTACCTCTTCCTGTGGCCTACGTCTCACCTCCTGGCAGTATATAAGGCTCAATCCTGTCACTTCAACTCCATATTGTTTCAGACTATGGACCAATACTCTTCTCCAGACTGAGGGACTGACCACCTCAAAATTTCAAGAGTGATGGACTGATTACATCGTCTTCACGTCTCTTCTATCAACTTTTCTGTACTCGACTGAAGCCTCCTGTGTAGGCGAAACGTTTCGAAATAAAGATACGTAACTGTTGTGCAAGAAAGGTATAAAATACCGACACAATGCAAGTTTACACACATGTGCAGCATCTGGATATATTTATTGTAGACGTATCGCCATCCAGTGGTTTTATCAATACAGATTCTAGGACATAATTAGAAGACAGTAGAACTATATTCAAAAGATGAGGTAATCAGTCCCTCAGCCTGGTGTTAGTGCTCATAGCATCTGGGAGGGTATTTATATCTTTCTGGCACAACTGCAGAACCGGAAAATCAGGAATCTTGCTTCAGAGCATCTAGAAAATTCTTATTGAAATATCGCTCGGATACCAATACAGTTTCCTAGAAATTTCATCCAATAATTCTTGCCGTCAGGCTCCTATTCAGATATTCCTTGCCCTCCATATCTTCTTTCTTTCAGTCCTATTTCCCTCCGGTTTCATGGGCTCATTTTCTATTTTTCCCTTTCACTACTTTTATGGGACATAAAAAAGTGAATAATTATTAGAGGTCTTCTTTTACGAGTTTTCTGTTTAGAAGCACCTTCCTGTGGTACTGTGTTAGTCCGTGGTATTTTGAAAATGCCAATTTCCCGCACCTGTTCCCAGCAGCATTCCCAACTGTCTTACACACGCCACTAACGCTTTCTCTCACTTTTCCCTAATTTTCCAACGTTGCAAACGAGCGATGCTGCCCATGTCTGAGAAAAAGGGCAGCTTGTGCCTCTCAGGCAGAAAGGGAAACTAGGTAGCTGCTTAGCAAGAAATAGAACTGCAGGGGTTCTCATCAGGCGGAAGGGGAACTGGCAGGAGCCTGCTAGTAAGGGCAGACTGGCAAGGGTATCCCCAGCACTGAGGCTGGAATACCCAGCAGCAAAACTACCTATGAGCAGCAGTTCCTGTGGGCAGCACGTACCCTGAGCACACTACCTCTGTCTGCAGCACTGCCTCTTGTCGGCAACACTGCCCTCTGCTGGCAGGCCTGACCTCTGTCTGGCAGCAACTCCTTCTGTTGGCCACACGCTCTGTAATGAAGCACTGCCTCTGTATGGCAGCACTAAGCCTCTGTCTGGCAAGCATTACCTCTTCTGCATCATTGTTGCTGGCAGCAACTGACCTCTGTCTGGCAGCACTGCCTCAGGCTGGACAGCACTACTTCTGTCTGACAGCACTACCTCTGTCCTGCAGCATTGACACTGGTCTGGCAGAATACTTATCTCTGGCAGCACTACCTCTGTCTGGCAGTACTGCTTTTGTCTGGCAGCACTACCTCTGCCTCACAGCACTACCTCTGTCTGGCAGCACTACCTCTGTCTGGCAGCACTTCCTCTGTATGGCAGCACTGCCTCTGTCTGAGCACTGCCTCTGTCTGGCAGCACTACCTTTTCGGGGTCGGGGGCAGCACTTACCTCTGTCTGGCAGCAGTATCCCTGTCTGCAGAAACTACCTCTGTCTGGCAGCACTACCTCTGTCTGGCAGCAGTTCCTCTGTCTGGCAGCAGTACCTCTGTCTGGCAGCACTACCTCTGTCTGGCAGCACTACCTCTGCCTGGCAGCAGTATCTCTGTCTGGCAGCACTACCTCTGCCCAGTCCTCTGCCCACTACCTCTGTCTGGCAGCACTACCTCTGTCTGGCAGCACTTACCTCTGTCTGGCAGCACTACCTCTGCCTGGCAGCAGTACGCACCTACCTCTGTCTGGCAGCACTAACCTCTGCTGGCAGCAGTATCCTGTGGTCTGCCTGCACTCCTCTGGTCTTTGCAGCAGTACTCTGTCTGGCAGCCTACCTTCCTCGGTCTTGGCAGCACTACCTCTGCCTGACAGCAGTACCCTCTGTCGGGCAGCACTACCTCTGCCTGGCAGCACTACCTCTGTCTGGCAGCACTACCTCTGCCTGGCAGCAGTATCTCTTTTCTGGCAGCACTACCTCTGTCTGGCAGCAGTACCTCTGCTGGCAGCAGTACCTCTGTCTGGCAGCACTACCTCTGTCTGGCAGCACTACCTCTGTCTGGCAGCATACCTCTGCTGGCAGCAGTATCTCTGTCTGGCAGCACTACCTCTGGCCTGCAGCAGTGCCTTCTGTTGGCAGACTACCTCTGGCTGGCAGCACTACCTCTGTCTGGCAGCACTACCTCTGCCTGGCAGCACATACCTCTGCTGGCAGCACTACCTCTCCTGGCAGCAGTACCTCTGCCTGGCAGCACTACCTCTGCCTGGCAGCATACTCTGTCTGGAGCACTACCTTTGATGGCAGCACTACCTCTGTCTAAACAGCAACTAACCTTCTGCCCTGGCAGCACTACCTCTGTCTGGCAGCACTACCTCTGCTAACAGCATACCTCTGTCTGGCAGCACTACCTCTGTCTGGCAGCATACCCCCTGCTGCAGCACTACCTCTGCCTGGCAGCACTACCTCTGCTGGCAGCACTACCTCTGTCTGGCAGCACTACCTCTGTCTGGCAGCAGTATCTCTGCCTGGCAGCACTACCTCTGTCTGGCAGCACTACCTCTGTCTAACAGCACTACCTCTGTCTGGCAGCACTACCTCTGTCTGGCAGCACTACCTCTGCCTGACAGCACTACCTCTGGCTGGCAGCAGTACCTTCTGCTGGCAGCACTTACCTCTGTCTGCAGCATACCTCTGTCTGGCAGCAGTATCTCTGCCTGGCAGCACTACCTCTGTCTGGCAGCAGTATCTCTGCCTGGCAGCACTACCTCTGTCTGGCAGCACTACCTCTGTCTGGCAGCAGTACCTCTGCCTGGCAGCAGTACCTCTGTCTGGCAGCACTACCTCTGTCTGGCAGCAGTACCTCTGTCTGGCAGCACTACCTCTGCCTGGCAGCAGTATCTCTGTCTGGCAGCACTACCTCTGTCTGGCAGCACTACCTCTGCCTGGCAGCAGTATCTCTGTCTGGCAGCACTACCTCTGTCTGGCAGCACTACCTCTGGCTGGCAGCAGTGCCTCTGTCTGGCAGCAGTATCTCTGTATGGCAGCACTACCTCTGTCTGGCAGCACTACCTCTGGCTGGCAGCAGTATCTCCGTCTGGCAGCACTACCTCTGTCTGGCAGCACTACCTCTGCCTGACAGCAGTACCTCTGTCTGGCAGCACTACCTCTGCCTGGCAGCAGTATCTCTGTATGGCAGCACTACCTCTGTCTGGCAGCACTACCTCTGGCTGGCAGCAGTGCCTCTGTCTGGCAGCAGTATCTCTGTCTGGCAGCACTACCTCTGTCTGGCAGCAGCAGCAGGGTTATAATGAAAATGATATATAATACCGAGAAGTTGAAGAGTAAGACACATGTGCAACAGCTGGTTATCTTTATTGTTGACTGAAACCTTTCGCCAGCGTAGTAGTCTTCTTTAGTCAAATACAGAGGAGAATGAATTTGAAGCATCAGTCGTAGTAGTGAAGTAATGATGTTATCAGTCCATCTACCTTGGAAATATAGTATTTGAGGTGGTCAGTCCCTCAGCCTGGAGAATAATTCAGTTCCATGGTCTGGAACAATGTGGAACTGAAGCATAAGACTGGAGTCTCAGGCAATTATATCCATGATGTTCCGGTGTCTGACAAGTTGAGCAAGAAAGGTATAAAATACCTCCACCACGATGCTGTGAATACTAACACCAAGGCTGAGGGAATGATTACCTCATCTTTTGTATATAGTTCTACTGTCTTCTAATTATGTCCTAGAATCTGTATTGATAAAGCCACTAGATGGCGAAACGTCTACAATAAATATATTCAGATGTTGCACATGTGTCTAAACTTTCATAGTGTCGGTATTTTATACCTTTCTTGCACAACTTGTCAGACACTGCAACTTCATGGAATCTTGGTTCAGAGGACATCTACAAGACCTTCTTCACGGCTGCTGAAGAAGGTATTTCAAGGGATTTTCCAGGGAGAAGTCATACACTGATTAGTCTGCTCAAGAGCAAATATGGGTTAGAGCGAACAGCTGTAAAAAAGTATGAATGAAAGAGATCCTCAACTGAGGCGACAAAAAGGAAATTCCCACATGCGTGAGAATCAATAATAAACTTTGGGACACCATCAAAGAGAGATCTGCAAAGACAGTCTCTGGCGAGTCCAGTCAAGCTTGCTTCTGAAGCTCGACCTCCAGCAACACAGCAGTGTCTCTGATAGATGTAAAATAGGATACGCGTGTGTTGAAAATTTGAAGGTGATTGAATAAGACGTTCTCGAGATATATGCTAAAAATTGTGAGAAAGTAAACAAAGATGGTGCTGTGAGTGTTCCGAAAAATAGTTAAGTGTCCCCTTGTTAAACATAATAACAAAATAAATACTATTAGTATTTTTTGCAGTATTGTTTTCTCATTTGCATTCTGTTAACAGTTCTCTACAATCCTGTTAGAAAAAAAAATTAATATTATTTAAAAAATCCAATTTGATAAAAACAACAGAAAATGGCAAACTGGTACCTAAAATTAATGCAAAAATACTTATTGCTAAGGGTTTCAAACCGATCAGAAGAAGCATTCTCTAGTTATTATCTGGAAAACAATTTGATTAACAAAATTAACAAAATGAATTTTTCACATCTGAAACCGAGCGACAATAATTGATTTCATTCCAACGATTCCAAATTTTTCAGTAAAATTTCAAATTTGCACCAATTGAGGCTTAACTTACGGGTCATCATCCGTCTTATAAAATGTGTCGTTAATAACACTTGGAATTATTATTATTATAATCAAGGGGGAAGCGCTAAACCCGGAGGATTATACAGCATATAACACTTGGAAGCTGAACAGAAAAAAATGTTTTTTTAGTTATTAAATAAAAAATTGATTTCACTATTTATTCAATACGATCAGCAAACTGGGACCTATGCCACGCACCGGCAGTGTGAGTCTTGCGTTCCGCAAACCACACTAGTGGTGAAAATTTGAAGTCGATCAGATGAATCATTCTCCAGTTATGGCACGGATTCAAATTATGCATTTTTTTTAACTACATCAACAAATTTGCCTTCAAGCAAACAAAACCTAAAAGGTATATAATACCGATATGATGTATATTAAACACATGTGCAACATGACTCACGAAATCGTAATGACACGATTTCAAACAAACCATACCCCGGCTGGGATTGAACCCGCGGGCTGGAGTTTTGAGACTCATATGACCGCGGGTTCAGTCCCAGCCGGGGTATGGTTTGTTTACATGTGCAACATCTAGGTATCTTTAATATAGACGTTTCGCCAAACAGTGGCTTTATCAATGCAAGCATATAGTTCTGTCTTCCAATTATGTCCTTGAATTTGGCAAAACGTCTACAATAAAGATACCCAGATGTTGCACTTGTGTCTAATTTACACACAAAACCTAATAGGTATTATCCTGCCTCTGTGCTGCATCAACCATTAAATACTGAAGCTGTTCACAAGTAAACTGAATATTATTTAGCGTGGATAAAAATGTTCACACTATTTTACACATAAAATTGCTCCTCTACATTTAAATTTCTTTCACTGTCATCTTTTTTGAATGTGTGAAGTTCCATTAATGAGGATTTTGGATGTTATCTGAACCATTCCAGGAAGATATGAATGGCTAAAACTACTTTAGTTAGGGCATGTGAACATGTCAGTACTTCCACAAATTTGGTCCCACTTATCGTACTGAAGTATTGAAAGTTTGAGACGTTCTCGAGTTGGAGTTGGAGGAAGACAGAACAAAATTCGGGTAACCTCTTAAAGGCACACTTTAATAAGGATGTATAGTAATAATGACTATATAATGACACCCGTCTAGCATAATGTATGTATAAAAGAACAAAAGGATCATTTCGTCAGTCAACAGCAGATTTTACTAAAGTCACGAATGTTTAACCTTAGCCAACCAAAATCATCTCGAGAGTGAGATTAACGAACTTCAGTGGAACAACTGTAGTGCTTAAGCTTGACAAGAGGTTTGTTGGGCGGTAAGGTTATTCAGGCATACACAAATACAGTTAAATGGATTATCATACATAGCAGCATATGTGTAGAGAACCTTGGATAACCCACAAAAGTATATAGGTATAGCCGTATAGAGTCACCGAGCACTTACGTGATATCAAGTACACAGTGTGAGAAATAAGTGGCGCTCAGTGTAAGGAGTCTCCTGTAGACCACATGAAAGTAGTGATGACGTTGAAGAGACTTCTAAACAACAGACACAAGAGGTAGTGCTTGACCGACCCTGTGACGCTGTGTCTGCTTGCGTTAACCAGCTGACTGACACCGTACAGATTGACTCATTGTCCCGTAACAGGTGTTGGCAATTGTCATTGATTTAGATCCCCCTCAGTCAGCTGATCACTTAGCCTATATCAATCTTGTCTTGGCAAAGTTGGGGTTAAACGTAAATAGCTTGTAGAGACAAGTAGTTATCAGAGTAATTAGCTCACTATTCTTGCGTTCTGCCATGTTATGTTAGCTGAGTAACAAGTTTACTTTCTCCATTATTTCTGTATACATTCTTTGTATTGAAGTTTTGTTTAAAATGTTTAGGATTTCACTGTTTGAATTAAGGTTCTACATGACTCTCTTACTTTACAAAGTTGTGCGCGACGGTGAGTTTCGTTAGTGTTGTCTCACTGATTAATCAAGTCTTCGAGTTCTGGACCACAGAAGTTTGTTTTCTGTCGAGCACCAGGTTACCACCTTCTGTGTGAAGTGCTTTTCTTTTTCCTGTTGTTCACCAAGTTATCATGTTCTATGTTAAGTGCTCTTTCCTGGTTGTGTACCAGGTTCCACCTTGTGTTCAATGCTTCTCTCCTTTGTATATAACTTAGTACAGAACCACATGACCATTTGAATACACGTCAATCAATATATTTTTTCCTTGGTTACACAACATTTGCACTATGCAGTTTCTTGTGGTGTATAGAATCAGCTTTGTAGAACTCTGGTAGTACATTTGTATTGTAGCTGTGGTTTAGGCTAGCGGCATACTTGACGGAGAGGCCAGGCAGGAAGCATGAACCCAGACATAAGCAAAAACTGGCCAGCCGTCTCCATGGGCGACGTCATAGGCTGACTAGTATTTCGTGCACCAGTGTCGACTGTCTTCTTGTTGGCTCACACTTTCCCACTGCGGCCTACCAGCTCGGTTTTGAATGTGACGCCAAGCAAAGTAAGCACTTGGATAGCGCACTGCGCATTATACAGACATTAAACACCAATGTCAGACAGCCAGACAGAGACAGTTCGAACACTACCAGACAGATGTAGTGCAGCACTGCCAGAGGCAGTGTTACAGTGCTAGACAGACGTAATGCAGCAATAAGAGATGTAAATTTAGCAGGACTGTCAAACAGCTAGTGAAGAACTGCCAGAGGCAGTACAGCAGTGCTAGAGGAAGAGCAGCACTTCCAGAGGCAGTACAGCACTGCAAGACGTAGAACAGCACTATCAGAGGAAGTACAGCACTGACAGAGGAAGTGCAGCACTGACAGATGTAGTACAGCACTGCCAGAGGTGGCACAGCACTGCCAGAGAAAGTACAGCACTGCCAGAGGAAGTACAGCACTGTGAGAGAAAGTACAGCAATGCCAGAGAAGTGCAGCACTGCAAGAGGTAGTACAGCACTGCAAGAGGTAGCACAGAACTACCAGAGAAAGTAGAGCACTGTTAGAGGTAGTACAGCACTGCCAGAGGTAGTACAGCACTGCAAGATGTAGTACAGCACTGCCAGAGGAAGGGAAGCACTGCCAGAGGTACTACAACACTGTAAGACGTAGTACAGCACCGCCAGAGGAAGTGCAGCAATGCCAGAGATAACACAGCACTACCAGAGGTAGTACAGCACTGCCAAAGGAAGTACACAACTGCCAGAGGTAGTACAGCACTGCCAAAGATAGTACAGCACTACCAGAGGTAGTACAGCACTGCCAGAGGTAGTACATCAATGACAGAGATAGTACAGCATTGCCAGAGGTAGTACAGCACTGCCAGAGGTGGTACAGCACTGCCAGAGGTAGAACAGCAGTGTCAGAGGTAGTACAACACTGCCATAGATAGTACAGCACCTGCTAGATAGGGGTAGTGCAGCACTGCCAAACAGCGGTAGTGAAGTACTGCCAGACAGCGGTAGTGAAGCACTGCCAGAGTGGTAGTGAAGCACTGCCAAACAGTGGTAGTGAAACACTGACAGACAGCGGTAGTGAAGCACTGCCGGACAGCGGTAGTGAAGCACTGCAAGAGTGGTAGTGAAGCACTGCCAAACAGCGGTAGTGAAGCACTGCAAGACAGTGGTAGTGAAGCGCTACGAACAGTAGTGAAGCACTGCCAAACTGTAGTAGTAAAGCACTGTCAAACAGTAGTAGTGAAGCACTGTCAGACAGTAGTACTCAAGCACTGCCAGACAGCGGTAGTGAAGCACTGCCAGACAGTAATAGAGAAGCACTGCCTGACAGTAGTAGTGAAGCACTGCTAGACAGCGGTAGTGAAGCACTACCAGACAGCGGTAGTGAAGCACTGCCAGACAGTAGTAGTGAAGCACTGCCAGACAGTAGTAGTGAAGCACTGCCAGGCAGTAGTAGTGAAGCACTGCAAGACAGTAGTAGTGAAGCACTGCCAGACAGTAGTAGTGAAGCACTGCCAGACAGTAGTAGTGAAGCACTGCCGAACAGTGGTAGTGAAGCACTGCCAGCGGTAGTGGAGCACGGCCTGACAGCGGTAGTGAAGCACTGCCAGACAGTAGTAGTAAAGCACTGACAGACAGTAGTAATAAAGCACTGCTAGACAGTAGTGAAGCACTACCAGTGGTAGTGAAGCATAGCCAAACCGTGGTAGTGAAGCACTGCAAGACAGTAGTAATGAATCACTGCCAGAGAGTGGTAGTGAAGCACTGCAAGACAGTAGAAGTGAAGCACTGAAAGGCAGTAGTAGTGAAGCACTGATAGACATTGTAGTGAAGCACTGCCAGACAGCGGTAGTGAAGCACTGCCAGACAGCGGTAGTGAAGCACTGCCAGACAGTAGAAGTGAAGCACTGCCAGACAGCGGTAGTGAAGCACTGCCAGACAGCGGTAGTGAAGCACTGCCAGACAGTAGTAGCGAAGCACTGCCACACAGTAGTAGTAAAGCACTGTCAGACAGTAGTGAAGCACTGCAAGACAGTGGAAGTGAAGCATTGCCAGACAGCGGCAGTGAAGCACTGCCAGACACTAGTATTGAAGCACTGCCAGGCAGCGGTAGTGAAGCACTGCCAGACAGCGGTAGTGAAGCACTGCAAAACAGTGGTAGTGAAGCATTGCAAGAGAGCAGTACTGAAGCACTGCCAGACAGCAGTCGTAAAGCACTGCCCAACAGTAGTGTGAAGCACTGCCAGACAGCGGTAGTGAAACACTGCCAGAGAGCAGTAGTGAAGCACTGCCAGAGAGTGGTAGTGAAGCATTGCCAAACAGTGGTAGTGAAACACAGACAGCGGTAGTGAAGCACTGCTAGACAGCGGTAGTGAAGGACTGCAAACAGTAGTGAAACACTGCCAAACAGTAGTAGTGAAGCACTTCCAAACAGTAGTGAAACACTGCCAAACAGTAGTAGTGAAGCACTTCCAAACAGTAGTAGTGAAGCACTGCAAGACAGTGGTAGTGAAGCACTGCCAAACAGTAGTAGTGAAGCACTGATAGACATTGTAGTGAAGCACTGCCAGACAGCGGTAGTGAAGCACTGCCAGAGAGCGGTAGTGAAGCACTGCCCAACAGTAGAGTGAAACACTTACAGACAGTAAAGCACTGCCAGACAGCAGTAGTGAAGCACTGCAGGATAGTGGTAGTGAAGCACTGCAAAACGTTGGTAGTGAAGCACTGCCAAACAGTAGTAGTAAAGCACTGTCAAATAGTAGTAGTGAAGCACTGTCAGACAGTAGTAGTCAAGCACTGCCAGACAGTAATAGAGAAGCACTACCAGACAGTAGTAGTGAAGCACTGCCAGACAGTAGTAGTGAAGCACTGCCAGACAGTAGTAGTTAAGCACTGCCAGACAGTTGAGTGAAGCACTGCCAGACAGTAATAATAAAGCACTGCCAGATAGTAGTGAAGCACTACCAGACAATGGTAGTGAAGAGCAGCCAGACAGTGGTAGTGAAGCACTTCCAAACAGTAGTAGTGAAGCACTGCCAGAGTGGTAGTGAAGCACTGCCAGACAGTAGTAGTGAAGCACTGTTAGACATTGTATTGAAGCACTGCCAGACATCGGTAGTGAAGCACTGCCAGACAGTAGTAGTGAAGCACTGCCAGACAGCGGTAGTGAAGCGCTGACCGACAGCGGTAGTGAAGCACTGCCAGTGGTAGTGACGCACTGCCAGACAGTAGTAGTGAAGCACTGCCACACAGTAGTAGTAAAGCACTGTCAGACAGTAGTAGTGAAGAACTGCCAGACAGCGGTAGTGAAGCACTGCCAGACAGCGGCAGTGAAGCACTGCAAAACAGTGGTAGTGAAACACTGCCAGAGGGCAGTAGTGAAGCACTGCCAGACAGCTGTAGTAAAGCACTGCCAGAGAGTAGTAGTGAAGCATTGCCAGTGGTAGTGAAGCACTGCCAGGCAGTAGTAGTGAAGCCCTGCCAGACAGTAGTGAAGCACTGCCAGACAGTACTAGTGAAGCACTTCCAGACAGTAGTGAAGCACTGCCAGATAGTGAATCACTGCCAGACAGCGGTAGTGAAGCACTGCCAAACAGTGGTAGTGAAGCACTACCAGAGAGCAGTCGTGAAGCACTGCCACACAGCGGTAGTGAAGCACTGCCAGAGTAGTAGTGAAGCACTGCCAGACACTAGTAGTGGAGCACTGCCAAACAGAAGTAATGAAGCACGGCCAGACAGTGGTAGTGAAGCGCTGCCAGATAGTGGTAGAGGAGACTCAGAAACAAGAGGTCACAATTGGAAGTGGAAGACCCAGATGAGTCAAAGGGATGTTAGGAAGTATTTCTTCAGTCATAGAGTAGTCAGGAAGTGGAATAGCCTAGCGAGTGAGGTAATGGAGGCAGGAGCCATACATAGCTTTAAGGTGAGGTATGATAAAGCTCATGGAGCAGGGAAAGAGAGGACCTAGTAGCACTCAGTGAAGAGGAGGGGCCAGGAGCTGAGTCTCGACCCCTGCAACCACAATTAGGTGAGTACAATTAGGTAAGTACACACACACACACACACCACACACACCACGCACACACACACAGGCAGGCTGGATGTGTGATCCAGAAACTGGCTCCTAGAATTTAACCCCGCCAAATGCAAAGTCATGAAAATTGTAGGAGGGCAAAGAAGACCACAGACAGAGTATAGGCTAGGAGGCCAAAGGCTGCAAACCTCACTCAAGGAGAAAGACCTAGGAGTGAGTATAATACCGAGTACATCGCCAGAAGCGCATATTAACCAGATAACTGCTGCGGCATATGGGCACTTGGCAAACCTGAGAATAGCGTTCCGGTACCTCAGTAAGGAATCGTTCCAGACTTTATACACTGTGTACGTCTGGCCCATACTAGAGTATGCTGCACCAATTTGGAACCCACACCTGGTCAAACACGTCAAGAAATTAGAGAAAGTTCAAAGGTTTGCAACAAGGCTAGTTCCAGAGCTAAAGGGAATGTTCTATGAAGAAAGGTTAAGGGAAATCGGTCTGACAACAAAAATACATACAAAACACTGCGTGGAATAGACAAGGTGGACAGAGATAGGATGTTCCAGAGATGGGACACAGAAACAAGAGGTCACAATTGGAAGCTGAAGACTCAAATGAGTCAAAGGGATGTTAGGAAGTATTTCTTCAGTCATAGAGTAGTGAGGAAGTGGAATAGTCTGGCAAGCGATGTAGTGGAGGCAGGAACTATATATAGTTTTAAGACGAGGTATCATAAAGCTCATGGGGCAGGGAGAGAGAGGAACTAGTAGCAATCAGTGAAGAGGCGGGGCCAGGAGCTATGACTCGACCTCTGCAACCACAAATAGGTGAGTACACACACACACACACACACACACACACACACACTGCCTTACTACTGTCTGGCAGCACTGCCTTGCTACTGTCTGGCAGCACTGCCTTGCTACTGTCTGGCAGCAATGTCTTACTACTGTCTGGCAGCACTGCCTTGCTACTGTTTGGCAGCACTGCCTTGCTACTGTCTGGCAACACTGCCTTACTACTGTCTGGCAGCACTGCCTTGCTACTGTCTGGCAGCAATGCCTTACTACTGTCTGGCAACACTGCCTTACTACTGTCTGGCAGCGCTGCTTACTACTGTCTGGCAGCACTGCCTTACTACTGTCTGGCAGCACTGCCTTACTACTGTCTGGCAGAACTGCCTTACTACTGCCTCACTACTACTGCCTGACAGTACTTTAGTACCTCTATCTGTTAGTACTCCACTACCTCGACCTGTGCTTCTTTACATCCGTCTGGCAGTGCTTCACTACCAATGACTGGCACTGCTTCACTACATTTGTGTTGCAGTGCTTCACTATGTGTAGCAGTGCTTCACTACCTCTGTCTTGCAGTGCTTCACTACCACTATCCATTAGTGCTTTTCTTCCACTGTTTGGCAGTGCTTCACTACTACTTTGTACAAACGCTTCACTACCTTTATGTAGTAGTGCTTCTATGGCAGGGCTTCATTGTCGCAATGCTTCACTGCCCTTGTCAATGCTTAACTACACCTGGCTGTAAATGCTTGGCTACATCTGGTAGTGAAGTGCTTCAGTACCTCTCTGGTAGTGAAGCAATACCTCTGGAAGTGCTTCATTACCAATGGAAATACTTGACCACCTCTGGCAGTGTTTCACTACTACTGTCTGGCAGTGCTTAACTACTACTGTCTGGCAGTGCTTCACTACTACTGTCTGGCAGTGTTTCACTAGCACTGTCTGGCAGTGCTTCACTACTACTGTCTGGCAATGGCTTCACTACAACTGTCTGGCAGTGCTTCACTACTACTGTCGGGCAGTGATTCAACACTACTGTATGGCAGTGCTTCACTACCACTGTGTGGCGGTACTTCGCTACCACTGTCTGACAGTGCTTCACTACTACTCTCTGGCAGTTCTTCACTGCTACTGTCTGGCAGTGCTTCACTAATGTCTGGCGGTGCTTCACTACTAATGTCTGGCAGTGCTTTACTACTACTATCTCGCAGTTTTTCACTACTACTGCCTGGCAGTGCTTCACTACTTCTGTCTGGCAGTGCTGCACTACGGTTCTCTGGCAGTGTTTCACTACCACTGCCTGGCAGTGCTTCACTACCGCTGTCTGGCAGTGCTTCACTACTACTGTTTGGCAGAGCTTCACTACTACTGTTTGGCAGTGCTTCACTACTACTGTTTGGCAGTGCTTCACTAATGTTTGGCAGTGCTTCACTACCACTGTCTTGCAGTGTTTCACTACCTCTAGCAGTGCTTCACTACCGCTGTCTGGCAGTGCTTCACTACCGCTGTCTGGCAGTGCTTCACTACCACTGTTGGCAGTGCTTCACTACCGTTCTCTGGCAGTGATTCACTACCGCTGTCTGGCAGTGCTTCACTACTACTGTTTGGCAGTGCTTCACTAATGTTTGCAGTGCTTCACTACCACTGTCTTGCAGTGTTTCACTACCTCTGGCAGTGCTTCACTACCGCTGTCTGGCAGTGCTTCACTACCGCTGTCTGGCAGTGCTTCACTACCACTGTTGGCAGTGCTTCACTACCGTTCTCTGGCAGTGATTCACTACCTCTCTGGAAGTGCTTCACTACCGCTGTCTGGCAGTGCTTCACTACTACTGTTTGGCAGTGCTTCACTACTAATGTTTGACAGTGCCTCACTACCACTGTTTTGCAGTGCTTCACTACCTCTGGCAGTGCTTCACTGCCGCTGTCTGGCAGTGCTTCATTACCACTGTTGGTATTGCTTCACTACTGCTGTCTGGCAGTGCTTCACTACTACTGTCTGGCAGTGCTTCATTACTACTGTCTGGCAGTGCTTCACTACTAATTTCTGGCAGTGCTTCACTACTGTCTGGCAGTGCTTCACTAGTACTGCCTGGCAGTGCTTCACTAGCACTGTCTAGCAGTGCTTCACTACTACTGTGGCAGTGCTTCACTACTACTGTCTGGCAGTGTTTCACTACTACTGTCGAGCAGTGCTTCAATACTACTGTATGGCAGTGCTTCACTACCACTGTCTGTTAGTGCTTCACTACCGCTGTCTGGCAGTGCTTCACTACTACAGTTTGGCAGAGCTTCGCTACTACTGTTTAGCAGTGGTTTACTACTACTGTTTGGCAGTGCTTCACTACTAATGTTTGGCAGTGCTTCACTACCACTGTCTTGCAGTGCTTCACTACCTCTGGCAGTGCTTCACTACCGTTCTCTGGCAGTGACTCACTACCGCTCTGGCAGTGCTTCACTACTACTGTCTTGCAGTGCTTCACTACTACTGTCTGGCAGTGCTTCACTAATTTCTTGCAGCGCTTCACTACTGTCTGGTAGTGCTTCATTAGTACTGTCTGGCAGTGCTTCACTACCACTGTCTGGCAGTGCTTCACTACTACTGTGGCAGTGCTTCACTACTACTGCCTGGCAGTGCTTCACTACTACTGTCGGGCAGTGTTTCAATACTACTTAATGGCAGTGCTTCACTACCACTGTCTGGCAGTGCTTCACTACTACTGTCTGCCAGTGCTTCACTACTACTGTATAGCAGTGCTTCACTACTTATGTTTGGCAGTGCTTCACTACTACTGTCTGGCAGTGCTTCACTACTACTGTCTGGCAGTGCTTCACTACTGCTCTCTGGCAGTGCTTCCTACGCACTCTGGCATTGCTGCACTAAACCCCTGTCTGGGACTACTACTGTTTGGCAGTGCTTTACTATCACTTTCTTGCAGTGTTTCAATATTACTGTTTGGCAGTGCTTTACTACTACTGTTTGGCAGTGCTTCACTACTAATGTTTGGCAGTTCTTCACTTCCACTGTCCCTTTCATGCTTCATTACCCTGTCGGCAGTGGCTTAACATTATAAATTATAATTTATATATTTATTGTAACCAGAACAAGTGGTTTTAATAAAAAACAACACTGTGACTAGTGGGGGATTGAATCATGTGCTTTTAGCCCGTCTCATGGGGAGCAAAAAATTCACGATGTTCTAACCCCCCGGGCCCTGAAAACCAACAAAGATCACGCACCCAACAAGCAGGTGTTGACGGTCCGGATAACGATGGTGTGGGGGCGTCAACTAATTTTATTCTACTCCCCTTCATAGAACATTCCCTTTAGCTCTGGAACTAGCCTTGTTGCAAACCTTTGAACTTTCTCTAATTTCTTGACGTGTTTGACCAGGTGTGGATTCCAAATTGGTGCAGCATACTCTAGTATGGGCCAGACGTACACAGTGTATAAAGTCTGGAACGATTCCTTACTGAGGTACCGGAACGCTATTCTCAGGTTTGCCAAGTGCCCATATGCCGCAGCAGTTATCTGGTTAATATGCGCTTCTGGCGATGTACTCGGTATTATACTCACTCCTAGGTCTTTCTCCTTGAGTGAGGTTTGCAGCCTTTGGCCTCCTAGCCTATACTCTGTCTGTGGTCTTCTTTGCCCTCCTACAATTTTCATGACTTTGCATTTGGCGGGGTTAAATTCTAGGAGCCAGTTTCTGGATCACACATCCAGCCTGCCCTGTGTGTGTGTGCGTGTGTGTGTGTGTGTGTGTGTGTGTGTGTACTTACCTAATTGTACTCACCTAATTGTGGTTGCAGGGGTCGAGACTCAGCTCCTGGCCCCTCCTCTTCACTGAGTGCTACTAGGTCCTCTCTTTCCCTGCTCCATGAGCTTTATCATACCTCACCTTAAAGCTATGTATGGCTCCTGCCTCCATTACCTCACTCGCTAGGCTATTCCACTTCCTGACTACTCTATGACTGAAGAAATACTTCCTAACATCCCTTTGACTCATCTGGGTCTTCCACTTCCAATTGTGACCTCTTGTTTCTGAGTCTCCTCTTTGGAACATCCTGTCTCTGTCCACATTGTTTATTCCATGCAGTATTTTGTATGTTGTTATCATGTCTCCCCTAACCCTCCTGTCCTCCAGTGTCGTCAGGCCGATTTCCCTCAACCTTTCTTCGAAGGATATTCCCCTTAGCTCTAGAACTAACCTTGTCGCAAATCTTTCCACTTTCTCTAATTTCTTGACGTGCTTGATCAAGTGTGGATTCCAAACAGGTGCTGCATACTCCAGTATGGGCCTGACGTACACGGTGTACAGTGTCTTGAACGAATCCTTACTAAGGTATCGGAACGCTATTTTCAGGTTTGCCAGGCGCCCATATGCTGCAGCAGTTATCTAGTTGATGTGTGCTTTCGGAGACGTGCTCGGTGTTATACTCACCCCAAGATCTTTCTCCTTGAGCGATGTTTGCAGTCTTTAGCCACCTAGCCTATACTCCGTCTGCGGTCTTCTTTGCCCTTCCCCGATCTTCATGACTTTGCATTTGGCAGGGTTAAATTCGAGAAGCCAGTTGCTGGAATAGGTGTCTAGCCTGTCTAGGTCTGTTTGAAGTCCTGCCTGATCCTCTTCTGATTTAATTTTCCTCATTAACGTCACATCATCTGCGAACAGGGACACTTCTGAGTCTAATCCTTCCATCATGTCATTCACATATACCAGATATAGCACTGGTCCTAGGACCGACCCCTGTGGGACCCCGCTCGTCACAGGTGCCCACTGTGATACCTCATTACGTACCATGACTCGTTGTTGCCTCCCTGTCAGGTATCTCTGATCCACTGTAGCACCCTTCCTGTTATATGCACCTGATCCTCTAGGTTCTGTGTGTGTGTGTGTGTGTGTGTGTGTGTACTCACCTAGTTGTACTCACCTAGTTGAGGTTGCAGGGGTCGAGTCCGAGCTCCTGGCCCCGCCTCTTCACTGGTTGCTACCAGGTCACTCTCCCTGAACCGCGAGCTTTATCATACCTCTGCTTAAATCTATGTATGGATCCTGCCTCCACTACATCGCTTCCCAAACTATTCCACTTACTGACTACTCTTTAGCTGAAGAAATACTTCCTAACATCCCTGTGATTCATCTGTGTCTTCAACTTCCAGCTGTGTCCCCTTGTTACTGTGTCCCATCTCTGGAACATCCTGTCTTTGTCCATCTTGTCAATTCCTCTCAGTATTTTGTATGTCGTTATCATGTCCTCCCTATCTCTCCTGTCCTCCAGTGTCGTCAGGTTGATTTCCCTTAACCCCTTCTCGTAGGACATACCTCTTAGCTCTGGGACTAGTCTTGTTTCAAACCTTTGCAGTTTCTCTAGTTTCTTTACGTGCTTGGCTAGGTGTGGGTTCCAGACTGGTGCCGCATATTCCAATATGTGCCTAACGTACACGGTGTACAGGGTCCTGAACGATTCCTTATTAATTGTCGGAATGCTGTTCTGAGGGTTGCCAGGCGCCCATATGCTGCAGCAGTTATTTGGTTGATGTGCGCTTCAGGAGATGTGCCTGGTGTTATACTCACCCCAAGATCTTTTTCCTTGAGTGAGGTTTGTAGTCTCTGGCCCCCTAGACTGTACTCCGTGTGTGTTTGTGTGTGTGTGTGTGTGTGTGTGTGTGTGTTGTGTGTGTGTGTGTGTGTGTGTGTGTGTGTGTGTGAGTGAGAGAGAGAAAGTAACGTGTTAAAGCTACTTACCAACAATAACTCCAATATTTTACACTTCAAAGTGAATACCAGTTTTCACACCTAATTTAACACATCGACAGTTCACAGCAACATAGCAGTTAAATTTATCAAATGACAAACAGATATTAACGATGTGGAATGAACTATTAGACATGACTAATGTATACGATATGTGGCAAAGATTGAAAGTTACAATCCTGTTTATCAAAGGAGTGCATATTCTAGGTAAAAAAATGAGGGATGACCAGACAACCAAACTACTGTGGATAAACCTATTATTATTTCATACCAGAGAGTGTAAACACAGTTTATACAATATATATATATTTTATATATATATATATATAATATATATATTATATATATATATATATAATATATATATATATATTATATATATATATATTATAATATATATATTGTGTATGTTTGTTAATAAATTATTGTAAACTTACCTAAAATATTTTTGGGTTGGATAAATTAAATTACGTTTACGGTTAAGTAAGTTTTCTAGGGGTGTTATGGTAAAAAAATATTCATTTTTACATTAATATAAATGAAAATATATATCTTTAACGCAGAGGAAAATTTTTTTGAAAAGACTTTTTAAAAAGAGTTCTTGCTATTTGGGACAAGTTTTCCCTATTCGGCACTACACACACAGACAGATATATATATAAAATATTATATATATATATATAAATATATAATAAATTTATATATATATATATAATATATATATAATAAAATATATATATATATATTATTATTGTAACCACGAACAAGTGGTATTTAATCAATAACAACACTGTGACTAGTCGGGAGATTGAATCAGTGTGCTTTTAGCCCGTCTCATGGTGAGCGAAAATTCACGATGTTCTAACCCACTGGACCATGAAAGCCAACAAAGATCACGCACCCAACAGAGCTAGGTGTTGTATCGTGATCCGAGGATATACGATGGTGTGGGTGCGTCATAGCTAATTTCATTCTACTCCCCGTTTGGTATACTAGCCTCCAAAAGCAGTATACTTAGTATTGTAACCACGGACAAGTGGTATTTAATCAATAACGATAGTGCAACTAGCCGGGGGATCGAACTCATGTTTTTTAGCCCACCTCATGGCGAGCGAAAAGTTACGACTCCCTAAACCACTGAACCATACAATCCTACAAACAACATATGCGTAGCGAACTAGGCTTGCTTCATGTTGCGAGGACATACGATGGTGTAGTTGCCTCATAGGTAATGTCATTCTACTTCCCGTTTGGTGAGCTAGCCTCCACAAGCAGTACACGTATTACTGTAACCACTAGCAAGTGATATTTAATCAATAATAAACTTGGTCTGAGGCAACCACACCATCATATATCCTCGCAACATGAAGGAAGCGAGTTTCAGTGAGGAGAAATAAATAGGATTAAGTCAGATGCAAAAAGTGGGTCATAATAAGCGTTTATGCACCTGGAGAAGAGAGGAGTGTAGTGGAGAGAGAGAGAGAAAGAGATTTTGGGTGATGTTAAGCAAATGTATAGGAACCTTTGAACCAAGTGAGAGAGTAAATGTGGTAAGGGACCTAAATGTTAAAGTAGGAGAAATATTTAGAGAGGGTGTGGTAGGTAAGTTTGTGGTGCTAGGTGTAAATGACAATGGGAGCCTTTAGACTTTGTATAGAGAGGGTTTAGTTAATAGGTAATACATATTTTAAGAAAAAGAGGATAAATATGTATACAAGTTATGATGAAGGTCGTAATGAAAGTAGTTGGTTGGACTACGTATTGGTAGATAAAAGACTGTTGAGTAGACTTCAGGATGTACATGTTTATAGAGGGGCCACAGATATATCAGATCGCTTTCTAGTTGTAGCTACAGTGAGAGTAAAAGATAGATGGGATACAAGGAAAATAGAAGCAGCAAGTAAGAGAGAGGTGAAGGTGTATAAACTAAAAGAGGAGAGAGTTATGGTAAGATATAAACAACTATTGGAAGATAGATGGGCTAGTGAGAGTACAGGCAATGGGGTCAACGATATATGGGGTAGGTTTAAAAAAGTAGTGTAGTGTTAGAGTGTTCAGCAGAAGTTTGTGGTTATAGGAAAGTGGGTTCAGGAGGGAAGAAGAGCGATTGGTGCAATGATGATGTAAGGGAGAAAAATTTAGCATATGAGAGGTTTTTAAAAAGTAGAAGTGATGCATGGAGGGAAGAGTATATGGAAAAAAAGAGAGGTTAAGAGAGTGGTGAAGTAATCTTAAAAGAGAGCAAACAAGAGAGGGGGTGAGATGTTATCAACAAATTTTGTTGAAAATAAGAAAAAGATTTGGAGTGAGATTAATAAACTGAGGAAACTTAGGGAACAAACGGATTTGAGAGTTAAAAATATTAGAGGAGAGTTATTAAATGGAGAGTTAGAGGTATCGGGAAGATGGAGGGAACATTTTGAGGAATTGTTAAATGTTGATGAAGATAGGGAAGCTGTGATTTCGTGTATAGGGCAAGGAGGAATAACATCTTGTAGGAGTGAGGAAGAACCAGTTGTGAGTGTGGGGGAAGTTCGTGAGGCAGTGGGTAGAATGAAATGGGGTACAGCAGCTGGGATTGATGGGATAAAGATAGAAATGTTAAAAGCAGGTGGGGATATAGTTTTGGAGTGGTTGTTGCTATTATTTAATAAATGTATGGAAGAGGGTAAGGTACCAAGCGAGTGGCAGAGTGCATGTATAGTTCCTTTGTATAAAGACAAAGGGGACAAAAAAGAGTGCAAAAATTATAGGGGAATAAGTCTGTTGAGTATACCTGGTAAAGTGTATGATAGAGTTATTATTGAAAGATTTCAGAGTAAGACGGAGAGTAGGATAGCAGATGAACAAAGAGGCTTTACGAACGGTAGAGGGTGTATAGACCAAGTGTTTACAGTGAAACATATAAGTGAACTAAAGAGGTTTTAGTGGCATTTATGGATTTGGAAAAGGCATATGACAGGGTGGATAGGAGGGGCAATGTGGCAGATGTTGCAGATATATGGTATAGGAGGTAGGTTACTGAAAGCAGAGAAGAGTTTTTACGAAGATAGTGAGGCTCAGGTTAGAGTATGTAGGCGAGAGGGAGATTAATTCCCAGTAAAAGTAGGCCTAGACAAGGAGGTTTGATATCACCGTGGTTGTTCAATATATTTATAGATGGGGTTGTAAGAGAAGTGAATGCGAGGGTCTTGGCAAGAGGTGTGGAGTTAAAAGATAAAGAATCAAACACAAAGTGGGAGTTGTCACAGTTGCTCTTTGCTGATGACACTGTGCTTTTGGGGAATTCTGAAGAGAAGTTGCAGAGGTTGGTGGATGAATTTGGTAGGGTATGTAAAAGAAGAAAATTAGAAGTGAATATAGGAAAGAGTAAAGTGATGAGGATAACAAAAAGATTAGGTGACGAAAGAATGGATATGAGATTGGACGGAGAAAGTATGGAGGAGGTGAATGTATTCAGATATTTGGGAGTGGACGTGTCAGGAGATGGGTCTACGAAGGATGAGGTGCATCATAGAATTGATAAGGGGAAAAAGGTGAGTTGTACACTTAGGAATCTGTGGAGACATAACTTTGTCCGTGGAAGCAAAGAGGGGAATGTATGAGAGTATAGTTATACCAACACTCTTATATGGGTGTGAAGCATGAGTGATGAATGCTGCAAAGAGAAGACTGGAAGCAGTGGAGATGACATATCTGAGGGCAATGAGTGATGTGAATATAATGCAGAGAATTCGTAGTTTGGAAATTAGGAGGAGGTGCGACATTACCAAAACTATTATCCAGAGGTTCGGACATGTAGAGAGAATGGAACGAAACAGAATGGCTTCGAGAGTGTATAAATCTGTAGTAGAGGGAAGGCGGGGTAGGGGTAGGCCTAGGAAAGGTTGCAGGGAGGGAGTAAAGGAGGTTTTGTGTGCGAGGGGCTTGGACTTCCAGCAAGCATACATGAGTGTATTTGATAGGAGTGAATGGAGACAAATGGTTTTTAATATTTGACATGCTGTTGAAGTGTGAGCAAAGTAACATATATAAAATATATATATATATATATATAATATATATAATATATATATATATATAATAATATATATATATATATATATATTGCATGCGATAAATCGATACAAGATACAAAACCAGGAGGGGGGGGGGGGGGGAAAATTGTTTTGATAGTCCTAGGCCTTTCGTGGTGATTATATTTGCTTGGACCTCCTCCTTTTCTCTGCATCATTGCAAGCTCCTGATGATGTGTTTATTGCAACGCGAGAGGCCTAGAAATATCATTCAAACTCCCTCCGTTGTGTTTTGCAATATATATATATATATATATATATATATATATATATATATATATATATATATATATATATAATATAATTTTATATATATATATATATATGCAATAAATCACAGTAAACAGGTGATTTTTAAAATATGCAAAACAACCACTGTGAAAGAGTAGTGAAATTCCAAGCGCTTTCGTGACTACTCACATTGTCAAGGAACTATGAAAGTAATACATCAAAGGAAGGCAATTAAAGGGCTTAGACCACACCTCACAGTCAACTCCCACAACAAAGAAACACCTGACGCGCGACAATACCCGACTCATAAGAAAAGAGGAACACTGCAGTAGGTCCGCTGGTCCAACTAGACAGGTCCTCACGACAGGAATGTCGTGTGTTGTGTGTGTGTGTACTCACCTAGTTGTACTCACCTAGTTGAGGTTGCGGGGGTCGAGTCCGAGCTCCTGGCCCCGCCTCTTCACTGATCGCTACTAGGTCACTCTCCCTGAGCCGTGAGCTTTATCATACCTCTGCTTAAAGCTATGTATGGATCTTGCCTCCACTACATCGCTTCCCAAACTATTCCACTTACTGACTACTCTGTGGCTGAAGAAATACTTCCTAACATCCCTGTGATTCATCTGTGTCTTCAGCTTCCAAACTGTGTCCCCTGTTACTGTGTCCAATCTCTGGAACATCCTGTCTTTGTCCACCTTTTTCAATTCCTCTCAGTATTTGTATGTCGTTATCATGTCCCCCCCTATCTCTCCTGTCCTCCAGTGTCGTCAGGTTGATTTCCCTTAACCTCTCTCGTAGGACATAACCTCTTAGCTCTGGGGACTAGTCTTGTTGCAAACCTTTGCACTTTCTCTAGTTTCTTACGTGCTTGGCTAGTGTGGGTTCCAAACTGGTGCCGCATACTCCAATATGGGCCTAAAAGTACACGGTGTACAGGGTCCTGAATGATTCCTTATTAGATGTCGGAATGCTGTTCTGAGGTTTGCCCGGCGCCCATATGCTGCAGCAGTTATTTTGGTTTTATGTGCGCTTCAGGAGATGTGCCTGGTGTTATACTCACCCCAAGATCTTTCTCCATGAGTGAGGTTTGTAGTCTCTGGCCCCCTAGACTGTACTCCGTCTGCGGTCTTCTTTGCCTTCCCCAATCTTCATGACTTTGCACTTGGTGGGATTGAACTCCAGGAGCCAATTGCTGGACCAGGTCTGCAGCCTGTCCCGATCCCTTTGTAGTTTGCCTGGTCTTCGATCGAGTGAATTCTTCTCATCAACTTCACGTCATCTGCAAACAGGGACACCTCAGAGTCTATTCCTTCCGTCATGTCGTTCACAAATACCAGAAACAGCACTGGTCCTAGGACTGACCCCTGTGGGACCCCGTGGTCACGTGCCCACTCTGACACCTCGCCACGTACCATGACTCGCTACTGTTCTTTCTGACAAGTATTCCCTGATCCATTGTAGTGCCTTCCCTGTTATCCCTGCTTGGTCCTCCAGTTTTTGCACCAATCTCTTTGTGTGGAACTGTGTCAAACGCCTTCTTGCAGTGTGTGTGTGTGTGGTGTGTGTGTGTGTGTGTGTGTGTTTTGTGTGTGTGTGTGTGTGTGTATACTCACCTAATTGTACTTTACCTTATTGTGGTTGCAGTGATGATCATAGCTCCTGGCCCCCCAGATTCACTGGGTTGCCAACTAGGTCTACTCTCTCCCTGCTCCCTGAACTTTATCATACCTCTTATTAATGCTATGTATGGTACCTGCCTCCACTACCTCATTTTCCAGATTCTTCCACTTCCTGACAACTCTATGGCTGAAGAAATACTTCCTAACCCCCCCTGGGGTAGTAAATTTTCAACTTTCAATTGTGATCCCTTGTTGTTGTGTCCCATCTCTGGAACATCCTGTCTCTTTCCACCTTGTCGATTCCTCTTGGTATTTTATGTCCTTATTATGTTCACCCTACCCCTCCCGTCCTCCAGCGTCGTCAGGTCGATTTCCCTTGACTTCTCTTCGTAGGACATGCTCCTTAGCTCAGGGACTAGTTTCGTTGCAAACTTCTGCACTTTCTCTAATTTCCTGATGTGCCTGGCCAGGTGTGGGTTCCAAACTGGTGCTGCATACTCTAATATGGGCCTGACGTACACGGTGTACAGAGTCTGGAACGAATCCTTTCTGTTATGTCAGAATGCTACTCTTTGGTTTGCTAGTCGCCCGTATGCTGCAGTAGATATTTGTTTGATGTGCGCCTCAGATGTGCTCGGTATTATACTCATCCCAGGACCCTTTTTCCCTTCCACCATGTCATTCACATACACCAGAAACAGCACTGGTAAAAGGACTGACCTCAGTGGAACCCCGCTTATCACAGGCTTCTTTTCAGACACTTCGTCTCCCATCATGACTCGCCGATGCCTTCTCGTCAAGTGTTCTCTGATCGATCACAGTGCCTTCCCTATTATACCTGCCTGGTCCTCCAGCTTTAGCATTAATCTCTTGTGTGGAAAATGCAATCTTCCCACCCCCTTTTCTCTTGATTTACTGCAATCACCTTGTCATAGAACTCCAAGACACAGAATTTTTCCCCTCCCTGTTTTTCCTGCGGTTTTTTGTTGATAAGCTCATTCCTTACTAATGCTTCACCAAACTTTTGATAACTTCTCCATGACTTTTCATATAATAATTCAGTGACACTGGTTTTGTTTAATGCTGCATGTCTGTCTCCTTTTTTTTAAAATTGGGATACATTTCTTTATATTCAGGGAGCCACCCTATTTTGATAATGTGTTGCAGATTGCGTTTGTGGTACCAGAGCCCACGGGGAGAGATTTTTTCTGGCCCCCCCGCCCTTTGGTATCTTGTTCACTTACCAGCCTCTTTACCTCCCCCTCGGTTTTTATGTATTTTGTCCCGATTTGATGGTGTAACCCCCCTCTGTTTTCGGAGTCATTTCTTCTCCCCAGTGAAAACTTCTTTAAATCTCATGCTGACCCTTTACAAACTTTAAAGGGCGTTTTTTCTTAAGCACCCCCTTCCTTCCTTTCCCTTCCCTTTCCTTTCTTCCTTCCTCAGCATGATTACCTGGTCCTTGACTATTGTTTTCCTCCTCATATGGCTGTACAAGAGCTTCAGGTCAGACTTGGCTTTCGCTGCTATCCATTTTCGTATTGTCGTTGGGCCTCCCTCCTTACCTGTGCATGTTCATTTTTATCTCCTCGACTACTCTCCTTATTTTCCTGGGTCTTTTTCCTTCTATACTTCTTCCATTCTCTAGCACACTTCGTTTTGGCCTCTCTACACCTTTGGATAATCCTAGGGCTCGTCCTGCCATTCTCCTTATTACTGTTTCCTTTGGGTATAAACCGCTCCTCTACTGCCTTGCAGATTGTTGTCACACAGTCTATCACCTAGTTTATTGATTTCACTGCCAGTTTCCTGTCCCACTGAACCTCGTGCAGGAAATTCCTCATGCCTGTGTAGTCCACTCTCTTGTAGTCTGGTTTCATTCATTCTGCCCTTCCTGGTTCCCTCTCATTCCTGTGAGATTGGTTTCTGTGAGAACTATGATGTCTGGTGATGCTTTTGTGATTCTTTCGTGCCACTCTTCCCACTTATTTGTTATTCAATCAGCGTTGGTGTGCTGTACCTTTAGTTTCCTCTCCAACACTGTGTTCTGGGGGGTTTGTGGGGTCTGCTGACATTCTGTTCTCGTTCTATCACGGCCTAGGAACATCCTCTGTGTTGTCGATTCCTTTAGCCATCGTCTCTCCTGCAGCATTCTGTACTGCACTGTTTCTGTCTTGAAAATCAGTTTCACTGGCCAATTTCTTCCCTCGAGTACCCCGTATTCTCTGAAAATTTATTAGCTCAGTTCTGTCCTCCTCTCCTGTTTGTTTGATGATATTTTCATTCTCTTGTTATTCTTTCTGCTATCTTTCATTGTATGTCTTCCCTTGGCTCTCCTGAAGCCCATGAATAAAGGCTGACCTCTCCTTCTCCTCCCATTCCCTGTCTCTCCAAATCTCTGGGTCCCATTTAAACATAGCCATTGCCCCTCTTATTATTTCTTGTAACTCCAGGTGGCCTGTCACTTTCCCTAACTATACTCCCCTCATTTGCTGCTGTCTCTGTGCACAACAGATTGCACCTTTCATTCCTTGACCTTGCTTGGTGGCCTGATAGGGCCTGAAAGTCTTGTTTCCTTCCTTTCCTTTGGACCCCTCGTTTAATATTGGTGTACCTGATGTTCTTCAACAATATATCTCTGGTTAGGCCTCATTTAGATTATGCTGCACAGTTCTAGTCACCATATTACTGAATGGATATAAATACACTGCAAAAAAACATATGAGGACAGACTGAGGGAACTGAATCTGCATTCTCTAGAAAGGCATAGTATTAGGGAAGATATGATTGAGGTGTATAAATGGAGAACAGGAATAAATAAAGGGGATGTAAATAACGTGCTAAAAATATCTAACTAAGAAATGACTTGCATCAATGGTTTTAAGCTGGAAAAATTCAGATTTATGAGGGATATAGGAAAGCACTGGTTTGATAGTAGAGTTGCAGATGAGTGCAACAGCTTCCCGAATACTATCATAGAAGCTAAAACGTTGTGTAGTTTTAAAAATATGTTAGATAAATACATGAGTGGGTGTGGGTGGGTGTGAGCTGGACCTGATAGCTTGTGCTTGTGGATGTGACCTAACTATGTTGGGTTGGCTTAAGCTGGTAGGAGACTTGGACCTGCCTCACATGGGCCAGCAAGCCAGCTGCAGTTTTTTTTCTTATGTTCTAGATGGCATGTCACCTCTGGTCATTGGCCCTGTAGCTGATTCAGCACATTTACTTCATCTTTTAGGGCCTTTATCATGGTTTCTGCAGCTTCAGCTCAAAACTCCCAATTCTTTTTCTCTGCCTCTATCCTCTTCTCCATTTTCTCAGTAAGGTCCCTCAGTTTGCTTTCATACTTTTCTTCCATTCCAGGTTCTTCTTCCTCTGGTCCCCCGAGTCTTCAATTTCCTCTCCGAGTCCCCATTTTTTATTTATTCTGAGCTAGGTTTTGTAATTGTGTGTGTGTGTGTGTGTGTGTGCTGTATATGTGTGTATGTGTTGTTTGTGTGTGTGTTATGTGTGTGAGTGTGTGTGTTGTTTGTGTGTGTGTGTGTGTGTATGCATGTGTGTGTGTGTGTGTGTGTGTGTGTGTGTGTGTGTGTGTGTGTGTGTGTGTGTGTGTGTGTGTGTGTGTGTGTGGGTGAGTGCACACTGTGTTTGTTATATGCATGTGGATTCACCTAGCTGTACTCACATAGTTGTGGTTGCAGGGGTCGAGTCACAGCTCCTGGCCGCACCTCTTCACTGTCCACTACTTGGTCGCTCTTCCCTCTCCATGAGCTTCATCATATCTATCCTTAAATCTATGTAAGGATCCTGCCTCGACTACATCACTTCCCAGACTATTCCACTTCCTGACATCTCTGTGACTGAAGAAATACTTCCTATCATAACTTCCAACTTGGTGGGTTTGAACTCCAGGAGCCAGTTGCTGGACCAGGCCTGCAGCCTGTCCAGATCCCTCTGTAGTTCTGCCTGGTCCTCGTCCAATTGAATTCTTCTCATCAACTTCACATCTGCAAACAGGGACACTTTTCACTAATCTCTTGTGTGGAACTGTGTCAAATGCCTTACAGTTCAAGAAAATGCAATCTACCCACCCCTCTCTCTCTTGTCTTACTGTCGTCGCCCTGTTGCAGAACTCCAGTAGGTTTGTGATGCAGGATTTCCCATCCCTGAAACCGAGTTGGCTGTTGTTGATAAGCTCATTCCTTTCTAGGTGCTCCACCACTCTTCTCCTGATAATCTTCTCCATGACCTTGCATACTATACATGTCACTGATACTGGTCTGTAGTTTAATGCATCGTGTCTGTCTCCTTTTTTAAAATTTGTGTCTATATTTGCTGTCTTCCATACTTCAGGTGTCACCCTGTTTTGATAGACGTGTTGAGGATTGTTGTTAGTGGCACACATAGTGCCTCTGCTCTCTCTCTTAGGACCCATGGAGAGATATCCGACCCCATCGCCTTTGAGATATCTAGCTCGCTTAGCAGCCTCTTCACTTCTTCCTCAGTTGTATGTTTTGTGTCCAACACTTGATGGTACACCCCACCTCTCTGCCTTTCTGGAGGTCCTTCTGTCTCATTTTTGAACACTTCATTGAATTTCATGTTGAGCTCCTTACATACTTTGTGGTCATTTTTTTGTGACCTCCCCTCCTTCCTTCCTCAGCCTGATTACCTTGTCCTCGACTGTTGTTTTCCTCGTGATGTGACTGTATAACAGCTTTAGGTCAGATTTGGCTTTTGCTGCTATGTCACTCTTGTATTGTCTTTGGGCCTCCCTTCTTACCTGTGCATATTCATTTCTGGCTCTACAACTGCTCTGCTTATTCTCCTGGTTCCATTACCTTCTATACTTCTTCCATTCTCTAGCACACTTGGTTTTGGCCTCCCTTCATCTTTGGGTGAACCATGGGCTCTTCCTGGCTTTTTCTTTATTCCTGTTACCCTTGGGTACAAACCTCTCCTCAGTTTCCTTTCATATTGTTGTCACATATTACATCATCTTGTTTACTGACTTCCCTGTCAGCTCTCTGTCTGGCCCTCCCTGCTTCCCCCTTCACTTGTAACTCTACTATGTAGCCGAAACTCAGAACCACATGATCACCGGCCCAAAGGGGTCTTTCATATGTGATGTCCTCAATATCTGCACTACTCAAAGTGAATACTAGGTCCAGTCTTGCTAGTTCATCCTCTCCTCTCTCTCTGTTAGTGCCCCTTACATGTTGGTACATGAAGTTTTTCAGTACCACCTCCATCATCTTAGCCTTCCGTGTGTGTGTGTACTCACCTAATTGTAATCACCTAATTGTGGTTGCAGGGGTCGAAACTCAGTTCCTGGTCCCGCCTCTTCACTGACCGTACTGGGTTATCCCTCTCTTTGCCCCATGTGTGTGTGTGTGTGTGTGTGTGTGTGTGTGTGTGTGTGTGTGTGTGTGTGTGTGTGTGTGTGTGTGTATGTGTGTGTGTGTGTGTATACATGCACTGTTTGTATGTGAGTGTGTTGTGTGTTAAGTGTGTGTGTGCTTACCTATTTCTACTCACCTATTTGTGGTTGCAGGGATCGAGTCTTAGCTCCTGGCCCTGCCTATTCACTGGTTGATACTGGGTCCTCTCTCTCCCTGATCCATGAGCTTTATCAAACCTCATCTTAAATCTAAGTATGGTTCCCCCCTCTCCTACATCACTTTCTAGGCTATTTCCCTGCCTGATAACTCTATGACTGAAGAAATACTTCCTAACATCCCTTTGACTCATCTGACTCTTCAACTTCCAATTGTGACCTCTTGTTTCTGTGTCCCCTCTCTGGAACATCCTGTCATTGTCCACATTGTCTATTCTGCACAGTATTTTGAATGTCGTTATCATGTCTCCCCTGACCCTCCTGTCCTGCAGTGTCGTCAGGCCGATTTCCCTCAACCTTTCTTCATAGGACATTCTCTTTAGCTCTGGAACTAACCTTGTCGCAAACCTTTGCATTTCTCTAATTTCTTGACGTGCTTGATCAAGTGCGGGTTCCAAACAGGTGCTGCATACTCCAGCATGGGCCTGATGTACACGATGTACAGTGTCTTGAACGATTCCTTTCTAAGGTATCGGAACGCTGTTCTCAGGTTTGCCAGGCGCCCACATGCTGCAGCAGTTTTCTGGTTTATGTGTGCTTCTGGAGACGTGCTCGGTGTTACATTCACCCCAAGCTCTTTCTCCTTGAGCAAGGTTTGCAGTCTTTGGTCACCTAGCCTATACTCCGTCTGAGGTCTTCTTTGCCCATTCCCGATCATCATGACTTTGCATTTGGCTGGGTTTAATTCGAGAAGCCAGTTGCTGGCCCAGGTGTCCAGTCTGTCCAGGTCTCTTTGAAGTCCTGCCTGATCCTCATCTGTTTTAATTTTCCTCATTAACTTCACATCATCTGCGTACAGGGACACTTCCGATTCTAACCCTTCCATCATGTCATTCACATATACCAAAAATAGCACTGGTTCTAGGACTGACCCCTGTGGGACCCCGCTCATCACTGGTGTCCACTGTGATACCTCATCATGTACCATGACTCGTTGTTACGTCCCTGTCAGATATTCTCTGATCCACTGCAGTGCCCTTCCTGTTATATGGGCCTGATCCTCTAGCTTCTGCACTAATCTCTTTTGAGGAACTGAGTCAAAGGCCTTCTTGCAGTCCACGAAGATGCAATCAACCCACTCCTCTCCCTTGTGTCTTACTTCTGTTACTTTATCATAAAATTCCAGGAGGTTTGTGACGTAGGATTTGCCTTCCATGAATCCGTGCTGGTTGGCGTTTATACTCTTGTTCCGTTCCAGGTGCTCCACCACTCCCCTCCTGATAGTCTTCTTCATGACTATGCATACTATTCACGTCAGTGACACTGGTCTGTAGCTTAGTGCCGCTTTTCTGTCTCTTTTTTTAAAAATGGGAACTACATTTGCCATCTTCCATACCTCAGGCAGTTGCCCAGTTTCCAGGGATGTGTTGAAGATTGTGGTAAGTGGCACACACAGCATATCTGCTCCCTCTCTAAGGACCCACGGCTAGATGTTGCCCAGTCCCATTGCCATTGAGGTATCAATGTCCCTTAGCAGGTTCTTCACCTCCTCCTCAGTTGTATGTATGTCATTCAACATTTGTTGGTATATTCCCTGCTGGTGTCCCCCTCTGTTCTGTTCCCACAGAGGCCTTCCTGTCTCCACTGTAAATACTTCCTTAAATCTCATGTTGCGCTCCTCACATACCTTTTGATCGTTTCTTGTGAGTTTCCCACCTTCTTTCCTCACCCTAATCACCTGGTCTTTGACTGTTTTCTTCCTCATAATGTGGCTATACAGCAGTTTCCGGACAGACTTTACTTTCGATGCTATGTCGTTTTCGTACTGTCGCTGGGCCTCCCTCCTTATCTGTGCATACTTGTTTCTGGCTCTTCGACTAATCTCCTTATTTTCCTGGGTCCTTTGCCTTTTGTACCTTTTTCATTCTCTAGTGCACTTAGTTTTTGCCTCCCTACACCTTCCGGTAAACCAAGGACTTGCTTTGGTCTTCCCATTATTTCTATTGCCCTTGGGAACAAACCTTTTCTCTGCCTCCTTGCATTTTGTTGCTACATATTCCATCATCTCGCTTACTGACTTTCCTACCAGTTCTCTGTCCCGCTGAACCTCTTGCAGGAAGTTCCTCATACCTGTGTAGTCCCCCCTTCTATAGTTTGACTTTTCCTTTTCAACTTCTGTTACCCTTTCCACTTGTAATTCTACTATATATTCAAAACTCAGAACCACGTGATCGCTAGCTCCAAGGGACCTCTCGTAAGTTATGTCCTCAATGTCTGAACTGCTAAGGGAGAAAACACAAGCTTCAGTCTTGCTGGCTCATCCTCCCCTCTCTCTCTGATAGTGTCCCTGACATGTTGATGCATGAGGTTTTCCAGTACTACATCCATCATCTTGGCTCTCCATGTTTTGGGACCCCCATGTGGCTCCAGGTTTTCCCATTCGATCTCCCTGTGGTTGAAATCGCCCATTACCAGTAACTTTGCTCTGCTCGAGTGAGCTCTTCTTGCCACCTCAGCCAGTGTGTCCACCATCGCTCTATTGTTTTCTTTGTACTCCTCTCTTGGCCTCCTGCAGTTCTGTGGTGGGTTATACATCACTCCAATGACTACTTTATGTTCCCCAGACTGAATTGTACCTACTATGTAGTCCCTTTCTCGAATCACGCCCATGCCTTCCATTTCCTCAAATCCCCATCATTTTTTATGAGCAGTGCAACCCCTCCTCCCCCTCTACTCCTATCTTTCCTCAGGATCTGATATTCCGGTGGGAAGAGTGCATCTGTTATTGTATATGTGTGTGTGTGTGTGTGTGTGTGTGTGTGTGTGTGTGGTGTGTGTGTGTGTGTGTGTGTGTGTGTGTGTGTGTGTGTGTGTGTGCGTGTGCATGCGTGCGTGCGTGCGTGGAGTGCATGCACTGTTTCTGTGTGTTGTGTTATGTGTGTGTGTACTCACCTAATTGTGGTTACAGGGATCGAGACTCAGCTCCTGGCCCCTCCTCTTCATTGATTATTGCTAGGCCTTCTCTCTGCTCCCTGAGCTGTCATACCTCGTCTTATAGCTATGTATGGTTCCTGCCTCCACTACATCACTTGCTAGACTATTCCACTTCCTGACAACTCTATGACTGAAGAAGTACTTCCTAACATCCCTTTGACTCGTCTGAATCTTCAGCTTACAGTTGTGACCCCTTGTTTCTGTGTCCCATCTCTAGAACATCCTGTCTCTATCCACCTTATCTATCCCACGCAGTATTTTGTATGTCTCCCCTGACCCTCCTGTCCTCCAGCATCGTCAGGCCGATTTCCTTCAACCTTTCTTCGTAGGACATTTCCCTGAGCTCCAGAACTAACCTTGTTGCAAACCTTTGCACTTTCTCTAGTTTCTTAACATGTTTGACCAGGTGTGGGTTTCAAACTGGTGCTGCATACTCAAGTATGGACCTGACGTACACAGTGTACAGTGTCTTGAACAATTCCTTACTAATGTAATGGAACGCTATTCTCAGGTTTGCCAGGTGCCCATATGTTGCAGCAGTTATCTGGTTGATGTGTGCTTCTGGAGACGTGCTCGGTGTTATGCTTACCCCAAAATCTTTCTCCTTGAGTGAGGTTTGCAGTCTTTGGACACCTAGCCTATACTCTGTCTGTGGTCATCTTCATCCTTCCCCAATCTTCATGACTTTGCATTTGGCTGGGTTGAATTCAACAAGCCAGTTACTGAACCACATGTTCAGCCTGTCCATGTCTCTTTGTAGTCCTCCCTGATCCTCATCTGATTTAATTCTCTTCATTAATTTCGCATCATCTGCAAACAGGGGCACTTCTGAGTCTATCCCTTCCATCATGTCATTCAGATATACCAATAATAGCACTGGTCCTAGGACTGACCCCTGTAGAACCCCGCTCGTCATAAGCACCCACTGTGATACCTCATCACATACCATGACTTGTTGTTGTCTCCCTGTCAGGTATTCTCTGATCCATTGCAGTGATCTTCCTGTCATGTGCGCCTGATCCTCCAGCTTCTGCAGTAATCTCATGTATGGAACTGTGTCAACGGCCTTCCTGTAATCCAGGAGAATGCAATCAACCCACCCCTCTCTCTTGTGTCTTACTTCTGTTACCATGTCATAAAACTCCAGAAGGTTTGTGACACAGGATTTGCCTTCCATGAATTCATGCTGGTTGTCGTTTATAATCTTGTTCTGTTCCACGTGCTGCACCACTCTCCTCCTGATAATTTTCTCCATGACTTTGCATACTATACACGTCAGTGACACTGGTCTATAGTTTAGTGCCTCGTGTCTGTCTCCTTTCTTAAAAATGGGGACTACGTTTCCCGTCTTCCATACCTCAGGTAGTTCCCTAGTTTCAAGAGATGTGTTGAAGATTGTGGTTAGTGGCACACACAGCATCTCTGCTCCTTCTCCAAGGACCAACGGGGAGATGTCCGGTCCCATCGCCCGTGAGGTATCAAGGTCACTTAGGAGCTTCTGGACCTCCTCTTCCATTGTGTGTATGTCGTCCAACGCTTGTTGATATATTCCCTGTTGGTGTTCCCCTCCGTGCTGTCTCCCCAGAGCCCTTCCTGTCTCTACTGTAAATACTTCCTTAAATGTCGTTTTGAGTTCCTCGCATATCACCTGGTCTTTGACTGTTGTCTTCCTCCTGTTGTGGCTATACAGCAGTTTCATGTAAAACTTGACTTTCGATGCTATGTTGTTTTCATACTGTCGCTGGGCCTCCCTCCTTACCTGTACATGCTCGTTTCTAGCTCTTGCACTAATCTCCTGTTTTTCTTGTTTTCTTTGCCTACTGTACTTTTCCATTCTCTAGTGCTCTAGTGCCCCACTAAACAGAATTAAAATGTAGACACCAGCTGTTACTAGCGTAGAAGAATGAACTAAAGCCGAAACCGGAGTAGGAGCAGCCATAGCTGCTGGAAGCCAAGCCGAAAACGGAATTTGAGCTCTTTTAGTTATAGCAGCAATACACACAAAAACTTTCAATAATAAAAAATCCATACTCAAGTATCTTTCATAAAAAATAAAATTTCAACCCCCTAACATAAAGAGTAAAGAAATACTCAACAAAATCCCAACATCTCCAATTCGACTTGACAAAACTGTTAATATACCTGCATTCGCAGATTTTTCGTTTTGGTAATAAATTACCAACACATAGGAAATCAATCCTACAACTTCGGGTAAACCAGTGGCTCGTTGTGGTCTTCCCATTATTTCTGTTGCCCTTGGGAACAATCCTTTCCTCTGCCTCCTTGCATTTTGTTGTTATGTATTCCATCATTTCGTTTACTGACTTTCCTACCAGTTCTCTGTCCCACTGAACCTCCTACAGGAAGTTCTTCAAACCTTTGTAGTCCCCCCTTTTATATTCTGGCTTTTTACATTCAACTCCTGTTACCCTTTCCACTTGTAACTCTAGTATGTATTCAAAGCACAGAACCACATGATCACTAGCTCCTAGGGGCCTCTCGTATGTGATGTCCTCAATGTCTGAGCTGCTCAGGGTGAACACAATGTCCAGTCTTGCTGGTTCATCTTCCCCTCTCTCTCTCTGGTAGTGTCCATAACATATTGATGCATGAGGTTTTCCAGTACCACATTCATCATCTTGACTCTCTATGTTTCAGGACCCTCATGTGGCTCCAGGTTTTCCCAATCAATCTCCCTGTTGCTCTGCTCGAGTGAGCTCTTCTTGCCACCTCAGCCAGTGTGTCCACCATTGCTCTGTTGCTCTCTTCATATTCCCCTCTTGGCCTTCTGCAGTTCTGAGATGGATTATATATCACTGCAATGACTACCTTATGTTCCTCAGACTGAAATGTACCTACCATGCATTTCCTTTCTCCAATCTCGTCCATGCCTCCCTTTTCCTCAAATTTCCATCGATTTTTTATGAGCAGTGCAACCCCTCCTCCCCCTCTGATCCTTCTATCTTTCCTCAGGATCTGATATCCTGGTAGGAAGATTGCATCTGTTATTGTCTACGTGAGTTTCGTTTCTGTGACTGCTATGATGTCTGGGGACTTCTCATTGATTCTTTCATGCTACTCCTCATATTTATTCATTATTCCATTCGCATTTGTGTACCAAACCTTCAACTTCTTTTCTAAAATTGTGGTCCTGTGGGAATATTGGGGTTGGGAGAGTGGAAGCCCTGGTGGAGGCCTAGGGGGGGGGTTGTGGTGAGGTTGGGGCAGAGTTACCATAGGGGGTTGCTGTAGGGGTGGGGTTCGTGTTATGGGGGTGGGACAGAGGGATCAGTGTGTGTTGGTTCAGATTGTTCAGTTGCCTTGGGGTTGTCATGGTTGGAGTTCTTTTGCAGGTGTTTCTGGGGGAAGGGGTGTTTGCCCTTCCACCTGTGTCAGGGTTATTCTGCTCTTCTTTGTCATTTCCTCCCTTTCCTCCTTTCATTTTTGTACTCTCTCTTTCAGTATCATTCTTTCCTATTGTGTTCTGTCTCGATCTAGTTACTCTGGAACTCCAGTTTGTCTCTCAGCCGTGCATTCTTCTGCAGGATCATGGTTCGAGTTGATTCTGCCTTGAAAATTACTTTGACAGGACGTTTCCTTCTCCTTGCGAACCACTCAATTCTCTGAAAATTTGTCACCTGGGTCATGTTGCCCTCACCTATTGCCTTCATGATACTTTCAATCACTTTTTTCTTCTCCTGTTTTTCCCTTCGCTTCCTGGAGCCCATAGACAAAAACTAATCTCTCCCATTCTTCCTCACACTGTGTCTCTCATTGCATCCTCTGAGATGTTTTAGTTCCATCCCTTGGAGCATTCCTTCCTGCAATCCCTTCCCTAGCTGAGGCCCCTATGTTCATTGGTCTGTCTTTCCTGCTCAGCTGTTCCTGGCCCCTGTAGGTGTCTGTTAGAGTCCCTGTATATATCATAGCTCCTTCAATGAATTCAGACCTCTCATTTGTTCCTAGTGTGCTCATTATCTTTGCCCTGGCCCCCTGTGGGTCTGACAGGACCTTAGCATAGAGTATAGCTTCCTTGCTCCCTCCAGTCCCCTTGTCTGTGCCTGATGTAGTAGTCCCTGATGTTGTGTCTGTAATGTTATTTTTCTCATTTGGCTGTTTCAGGTTTCTCAGTTCCTCTTCTAAGCACTGTATCTTTGCTTCTGCTACTCTGGCTTGCTGCTCCCACTTCCTTCTCTCTGCAGCTATCCTCTTCTCCACCCTCCTCCTAAGCTCTTCTAGATTCCTTCCCCAGACTTCTTCCTTTTTTTGAGCTCTGCCTCCCAATCCTCCCTCCCAAATTTATCCATCAGTCCCTTGGTTCTCGGCCTTGTTCTTGGTTGACCCATTGTACCACAGAACGAAGCTTATGTATTTTAAGAGTGGATGTTTATGTGAGGATGGGTATTGTAGGAAGGGGAAGAGGGAGGGTGGTAGGGCAGGGGGAGGATATGAGGTGGGAGGGGGGCAGCATCAAGGAGAGATTAGGGGGTACAAAGGGATATAGGGGGAGGAGAAAGGGAGTGTAGGAGAGGCTAGGGGGAGAGAGAGGGGTGAGAAAGAAGACTGAGGAGAGGGAAGATGGATGGAAGGTGAAGATGTTGAAGAGAGAGAGAGAAAAGGGGAGGAGAAGAGAGAGAGAGAGAGAGAGAGAGAGAGAGAGAGGAGAAGAGAGAGAGGGAGGAGAGAGGGGAGAGAGAGAGAGGAGAGGGAAGGAAGAGAGAGGAGATAGGAAAGTGATAAAATGGAAGATGGGAGTGTAAGAGGGAGGGAAGAGGGGAAAGGGATGAGTGGTCGAGTGATAGAGTGATAGAAAGAGAAAGAGAGTGGGGGAAAGGGGAGTTGTAGGGGGAAATGGTTAGAGGGAGGGGAGGGGGAGGATGGTTAGAAGGAGGGGGAGGGGCAGAGTGATGGAGAGGTGGAGAATGGGAACTTATATTGGGCCTGGTAGTGTGTGTGTGTGTGTGTGTGTGTGCAGTTGTTTATATGTTCCCAGAGATAATTCTCCTCACTTCTATGTATCCATAATATTAATAAAATACCAATAATAATTCTAGTAATTCTAATAATTATAATACTAGTGCCTCTAATACTAATACTCAACTTCTACAAGTGCCTAACACTTGTGCTAGTGTGTGTGTGTGTGTTTGATGTGGCTCTCACTAGCTTCCCACCAACCTCTCCTCACACACTCATCAATCCTATCTCCACCTTATCTATGTTGTTTTTACTCTAATTCTGGTAATAGCTAGCAGGAGTGAGTGACCCGTTAGTTTACATTGTGCAGAGACCAGTAATTCTGGCACAACATGCAACCACATTAGGTGAGAGGAACTTGCATTGGCAGTGGGACGGTGGACAAGTTGCTGGTTGCTGCCGTACACACAGGCCTCTTAAACCTTTTTTTGAAATCCTTTATACGTGAAAGTTATATCCATTTATACTCATACACCACACGCTCCTCAAGTGTTTTCACTTTCGGTAAATTACACCTCACTTTTGGTAAGTTACACTTCATATTTATAATGGCACACAACCTCTTATGACGTCACCACTTCATAGAGGCCTACTGCATACAACCTTCCCTAGTTATATATTTTTGTTTATTTTCTACCTTTTCTTGTTAACTTTTTCGCACTCACTGTATGCTACCCCACATTTTGCTTGTTAACCAACCTCTCTTAACTCTTGACCTCCTGACTTTCGCCACTCGCTTTGTTCTTTGTATATTTGTACCTGTGTGGCAACAGGTTCCTAATAGGCCTCTAACGAATTGGCACCTTGAAATTTTGTGGTATAATATCAGGCTTCCTCTCGCCTTTTAACCAACAACTTTTTGGTAATCATTGTAGGGTTGTTCACTGACGTTGTCACTACCACTGGTTGCTGCTAGGAGCTAATGTACGCCCAAAAAACACTAAGATTCTCGAAGCCTTGTGACCCTACTACACTACCGCCGTGTGTGTTTGTGTGTATGTGTGTGTGTGTGTGTGTGTGTGTGTGTGTGTGTGTGTGTGTGTGTGTGTGTGTGTGTGTGTGTGTGTGTGTGTGTTTGTGTGTTTGTGTACTCACCTAGTTGAGGTTGCAGGGGTCGAGTCCGAGCTCCTGGCCCCGCCTCTTCACTGGTCGCTACTAGGTCACTCTCCCTGAACCATGAGCTTTATCGTACCTCTGCTTAAAGCTATGTATGGATCCTGCCTCCACTAAAATCGCTCCCAAACTATTCCACTTCCTGACTACTCTGTGGCTGAAGAAATACTTCCTAACATCCCTGTGATTCATCTGTGTCTTCAGCTTCCAACTGTGTCCCCGTGTTGCTGTGTCCAGTATCTGGAACATCCTGTCTTTGTCCACCTTGTCAATTCCTCTCAGCATTTTGTAAGTCGTTATCATGTCCCCCCTATCTCTCCTGTCCTCCAGTGTCGTCAGGTTGATTTCCCTTAACCTCTCCTCGTAGGACATATCTCTTAACTCTGGGACTAGTCTTGTTGCAAACCTTTGCACTTTCTCTAGTTTCTTTACATGCTTGGCTAGGTGTGGGTTCCAAACTGGTGCCGCATACTCCAATATGGGCCTAACGTACACGGTGTACAGGGTCCTGAACGATTCCTTATTAAGATGTCGGAATGCTGTTCTGAGGTTTGCTAGGCGCCCATATGCTGCAGCAGTTATTTGGTTGATGTGCGCTTCAAGAGATGTGCCTGGTGTTATACTCACCCCAAGATCTTTTTCCTTGAGTGAGGTTTGTAGTCTCTGGCCCCCTAGACTGTACTCCGTCATGACTTTGCACTTGGTGGGATTGAACTCCAGGAGCCAATTGCTGGACCAGGTCTGCAGCCTGTCGAGATCCCTTTGTAGTTCTGCCTGGTCTTCGATCGACTGAATTCTTCTAATCAACTTTACGTCATCTGCAAACAGGGACACCTCAGAGTCTATTCCTTGCGTCATGTCGTTTACAAATACCAGAAACAACACTGGTCCTAGGACTGACCCCAGTGGGACCCCGCTGGTCACAGGTGCCCACTCTGACACCTCGCACGTACCATGACTCGCTGCTGTCTTCCTGACAACTATTCCCTGATCCATTGTAGTGCCTTCCCTGTTATCCCTGCTTGGTCCTCCAGTTTTTGCACCAATCTCTTGTGTGGAACTGTGTCAAACGCCTTCTTGGAGTCCAAGAATATGCAATCCACCCACCCCTCTCTCTCTTGTCTTATTGCTGTCACCATGTCATAGAACTCCAGTAGGTTTGTGACACAGGATTTCCCGTCCCTGAAACCATGTTGGCTGCTGTTGATGAGATCATTCCTTTCTAGGTGTTCCACCACTCTTCTCCTGATAATCTTCTCCATGATTTTGCATACTATACATGTCAGTGACACTGATCTGTAGTTTAATGCTTCATGTCTGTCTCCTTTTTTAAAGATTGAGACTACATTTGCTGTCTTCCATGCCTCAGGCAATCTCCCTGTTTCGATAGATGTATTGAATATTGTTGTTAGGGGTACACATAGCGCCTGTGCTCCCTCTCTCAATACCCATGGGGAGATGTTATCTGGCCCCATTGCCTTTAAGGTATCTAGCTCACTCAGAAGCCTCTTCACTTCTTCCTCGGTTGTGTGCACTGTGTCCAGCACATGGTGGTGTGCCCCACATCTCCGTCTTTCTGGAGCCCATTCTGTCTCCTCTGTGAACACTTCTTTGAATCTCTTGTTGAGTTCCTCACAATCTTCACGGTCATTTCTTGTTGTCTCTCCTCCTTCCTTCCTTAGCCTGATTACCTGGTCCTTGACAGTTGTTTTCCTCCTGATGTGGCTGTACAACAGTTTCGGGTCAGATTTGGCTTTCGCTGCTATGTCATTTTCATATTGTCTTTGGGCCTCCCTTCTTATCTGTGCATATTTCGTTTCTGGCTCTACGACTGCTCTCCTTATTCTCCTGGGTCCTTTGCCTTTTTATATTTCTTCCATTCCCTAGCACACTTGGTTTTTGCCTCCCTGCACCTTTGGTTAAACCATGGGCTCATCCTGGCTTTTTCATTTTTTCCTGTTACCCTTGGGTACACACCTCTCCTCAGCCTCCTTGCATTTTGTTGCTACATATTCCATCATCTCATTAACTGGCTTCCCTGCCAGTTCTTTGTCCAACTGAACCCCGTTCAGGAAGTTCCTCATTCCTGTGTAGTCCCCTTTCTTGTAGTTTGGCTTCATTCGTCCTGGCCTTCCTGCTTCTCCCTCCACTTGTAGCTCTACTGTGTATTCGAAGCTTAAAAACCACATGGTCACTGGCCCCAAGGGTCTTTCATATTGATGTCCTCGATATCTGCACTACTCAAGGTGAATACTAAGTCCAGCCTTGCTGGTTCATCCTCTCCTCTCTCTCTTGTAGTGTCCCTTACGTGTTGGTACATGAAGTTTTCCAGTACAACCTCCATCATCTTAGCCCTCCATGTATTTTGGCCCCCATGCGGGTCCAAGTTCTCCCAATCGATCTCCTTGTGGTTAAAGTCACCCATGATCAGGAGCTTTGCCCTGCATGCATGAGCACTTCTGGCCACTCTAGCCAGTGTGTCAACCATCGCTCTATTGCTCTCGTCGTACTCTTGCCTTGGCCTCCTGCTGTTCTGTGGTGGGTTATACATCACTGCTATTACCACCTTGGGAACTCCAGAGTGAAGCGTTCCCGCTATGTAATCACTTTCTTCTCCGCTGTCTCCTCTCTCTAGCTCATCAAAATTCCAGCGATTTTTGATCAGCAATGCCACTCCTCCACCCCCCCTGTTTCCTCTGTCTTTCCTCAGGATTTGGTATCCCGTTGGAATGATGGCATCTGTTATCATACTTGTAAGCTTGGTTTCTGTGAGAGCTATGATGTCCGGTGATGCCTCTTTGACTCTTTCATGCCACTCCTCCCACTTATTTGTTATTCCATCAGCGTTTGTGTACCATACCTTCAGTTTCCTTTCCAACACTGTGGTTTGGGGGGGCCTGTGAGGGTGGGAGACCTGGTAACATACTGTGGGATTCTATAGCTTGGTGTTGGGTGGAGGCTGTGGGTATGGATTGTAGTGTGTGTTGGGATGGTGTGATAGGTTGTATGGTTCTGAGAATAGTTGTGTGTGTACTTGCCCTTGCTGTTATGTTCTGCTCTGACTGACCTCTGCTGGTTCCATCCTTGTCTCTTTTCCTAGCTCCTTTCGCTTTTTTGTCCTCTCCCTCAGCTGCTGTCGTTCTGATTGTGTTCTTTCTCTGTCTAGGAACACCCTCTTGTACTCTTCTGAGTATTTCAATCGTGGTTTTTTCTTGGAGGATCCTGTTCCGCACTGTTTCCGTCCTGAGAATCAGCTTGATTTGTCGGTTTCTCCCCTTCGAGTACCCCCCTATTCTCTGAAAATTTACAATCTCGTCCATCTCTTCACCTATTTCCGTGATGATTTTCTCAATCTCCTTTCTTTCTTCCTGCTGCCTTTCAGTGTGTGTCCTTTCTTCTCTCTCCTGAAGCCCATGGATAAACACTGATTTTGCCCTTTCCTCCTCCCATTGCCTCACCCTCTGTGACTCTGGATTCTGCCTGTATGTGTCAGTTTCTCCCTTGATTTTCCAGTGGCTCTTGATAGCATGGTTGTGCCTCAGCATTTCGACTTATCACCCTCTCCATCTGCAACCAGCTGTTCTTCCCTTTCACTCCTTG